>CAJQZJ010001558.1:2129680-2190708 GCA_907164525.1 Lophiomys imhausi
ACACACACACACACACACACACACACACACACACACACACACACACACAACATAGGCCAACTTCTCAAGGGCACACACCTGGTCTGGGTAAGAGACCCAGGAGCTAGATTTAATATATTTCAGGGTACAAAAATACATCTCCTTTTCAAGGATACCACTGAGATTTACTTCCAAAGCACTGGCATGCTTGCTGTCAGGGTCTGACTACTTAACTCTAAACAAACCATTCTTTAATGTTGGTTGAAGTAGACTTTCATCATTTCTGCTAGCATGCAATCTAAGAACTCATCAGCAGACTGCTTTATGGAAAACAAGTGCCCAGTACCCAGGATTGAACCTATTTCCAGTTCCAATGTACTCTAGGGGCCCTTCCCAAAACAGTACTAGGATTAACATTTCAGTTGCAGAGGTTCATGTTATATAAGATACATATCAACCACCTTAATGGATTTTATAGTAGACATTATAGTTGATATGGGTTTCTTTGGTGTATTGAGATACTTTTTTCTTGACTGTATAATGTGATCACAAAAATGGTAGCAATAGAGAATGCATTGCATTTCACTGGTGTGTAGTTTTTGTAAACAACAAATGTAATGTGACAGATGCCCAAAGTTTCCCTCTGTAATTTTTATAAACAAACATATACAAAGACAATATCTAATTATGATACATGAGAATATTCCCATTACTCTGCAGTATGAGATAGCGGGATGTAGAACAGATCTACATAATCTTTCCTGAGAAGAGTTATATTTCTTTATTTTTTTCCTTTTTTTAACTCAAGATGACTCTGAGATTCTATCTCATACCTGTCAGAATGGCTAAGATTAAAAACTCAAATAACAGCACATGATGGTGAGGTTGTGGAGAAATGCTGGTGGGCATGAAAACTTGTACAACCACTATGGAAATGAGTCTGGTGATATCTTAGAAAACTTGGAATAGCTCTACCTCAAGACCCAGCCATATCACTCCTGGGTACACATCCAAAAGATTCCTCCCCAAACCACAAGGACATCTCCTCAACTATGTTCGTAGCAGCTAGAAACTGGGAACAAACCAGATGTCCCTCAACCAATGAATGGATAAAAAAGCTTTGGTACATTTACATAATGGAATACTACTCAGTCATCAGAAATAAGGAAATCATGTAATTTGCTGCCAAATGGATGGAACTATATAAGCTCATCCTGAGTGAGCTAAACCAGACCCAGAAAGATGCACATGGCATCTATTCACTTATAACTGGATTTTAGCCATATAATACAGGATAACTATGCTAGTTAGTGGGATACTTTGCCCTAGTGGAGCTGCCATGTAGGCCCCCAGTGCAAGAGGAAGCTCTTAGCTGTCATATGGCTGCTGAACTGAAGGGGGCTGATATGCAGGGCATTCCACACTGGAGGAGTAGGATAGGTGGGAGAAGGGAAGAGAGTGGGGGTGGGGTGGGACCAGGAACGGTGGGAGGAGGGAACTGTGATGGAGATGTAACTTGAAGTAATAAATGAAGCAGCAATTTAAACCCACATCCTCTCTCTGCTCCCATGTGTTGCATAGCACAGCATAGACTGGGCTGCCTCCTCTTCAACATTATACTTTCTCAGAATCAAGGCCATTGGGAATGGTAGTTATAGAATTATATCTATAATTCTACCTCAGGCTATACAGTGACACTCTTAATAAATAAAAGAGACTCTTGACAAAACTAATAAATAAATAAATAAATGCCAGTAAATCAAGTTATTTACTTTTGAGAATTTAGCAAAAGGGAGAGTAGGCAATAAACTCTTGTGATTTTTTTTTGTCTCTGGCTTAAAATTTAGCTTAATGATTGTGTTAAGCCTTATCAGATTATATTTTGTAATTTTTCTTGTCCTGTGTAATTACTGGTGCTTCAGATAAAATCGGAAATTAGTTTATTGAAGCTGGGAGTCATAACCACAAAGAGAATAATATTTCAAAGTGTGTTCATATATCAGCTCATGAATTCATTTTCTGCACCTGCTCAACCTGAAGAAATGACTCAGCTGATGTTCTTGATGACCACATGCCCCACCTGACATTTCTATAACAGCTGAAGCCTCTTGGCCTCCAGGAACTTATACTAGCAACACTGAAGCAATCTGGAATGCGAGAAAGAAATGCTAGATAAAATTAACAGAGGCCCTGAAAATAGGTGATTTTAGTCACTGGAAGTTCTAAAAGTTGAGTGTGAGAGAGTATCAGGGAATGAGTTCCTACAAATCCAAGCGTCTGGAAAACTTTAAAAATCTTGCAAAATACATGGTTGTCTTAGAATACATCACCCTTGATCTATTTGTGTCAGTAAACATTTCATTTCCCTCTCTTTTAGCTCTGACACTCTCCAAATGCACATGTAAATTTCATTTTCACATAAATGTCAAAATTGGACAAATGACGAAAGGTTAAAATAATGCAAGTCTTACTGCCCAGATGTATGTAGAGATCAGCTGAGTCCTGCCTCACAACCCATTACAGCAGTGAATACTTCAATTTTTGTAATTTGCCACTGCATTCACATTTGTGTAGTCATACTGATGCCACCAGCTGTTCCAGTCTGTATTGAGATTGACATGTATTTAGGTCTTTTTTTTTTTGTCACTTGCAAGAATAAAATGCCATTATGGAGTTTCGGAGGACAAGCATAATGTATTCAGTCACTAAATTGGGGATAAAACCAAGAAAGTAATCTGTTGATCTTTTATTACAGGCTGAATTGTCCAATAAGGATGCAATATATTTTCTATTGAGATTTAGTTTCTACCATGTAGTATGTTTACATTTAGCTTTAATATATAACTATTATTAAATAAACTAATAAATTAGTTAATATTAATCTTGGAGAAAATTGCAACCACTTACTGTTGATTTTTATCTTCTCCAAGAACTTGTTTTGTTTTGAGACAAGTTCTGACTTTGTTTTTGAGAGAAGGTTGCCCAAAATAGACTGGAATTGACTATTCAGCCTATCTTCATTTTAAACTTGTGTCAATCTTCCTGTCTCCTCCTGTGCTGCTAGGACCATAAATATGACCTGTTTACTGCTCTAGTTGGCAGTATGACCTGGGAGAGTGACGCCTAAAAATGAGGTGGAATAAAGTCTCATGCAATAGCCAACTTTATTCAGAACATCAGACAACATACACTCTAAGGATTAAGAAGTCTTACCCAAGTAAAGTATGCAAATCACAAGGACAAGCCACACAAGCCAAAAACATGTCTTTCCATATAGGCATATAAACAAATAAAATAGCCAGCTGTAATGAATAGTCTAAAGGGAACTCTCTCCAATGCGCTACACCCGGGAGGGGCACAAAAGCACATTCCAAGAACACCCATATTATGGAAGAACAGATATTATAAGACTCTTGTCCTGTTTACTTGGAGTTTTCTCCAAGGTGACAGAAATCTCGCAATGCTTTGTTCATGGACTGTGTTTGGACAATGACCCACAATGCCAGGGTTTCCATTTATTCAACTCGTGTGTGTATGTGCCTGTGCACACCTGTGTGACGACCAGAGGTCAATGCTGAATGTCTTCTTCTGTCTCTCACTGAACCTGATGCTTGTGGGTTCTAATTCTAGACAAGCTGGTTGTGAGCCTCAGGAATCCTCTTGTCTCTCCATATCTCAGCACATTTTATGTGTGTGCTGGGGACTTGAACTTAGTTCTCCAAGATTGCACAGCAAGAACTTTACTGACTGAGCCATTCACCTTAAATCTCTAACCTCCTAGGTCTTTTTATTTTTATTGTTTTTGAGACAGAGTTTCTCTGTGTATCCCTGGCTATCCTGGAACTCACTCTGTATACTAGGCTGGCCTCAAACTCAGGGATCCACCTGCCTCTGCTTCCTGAGTGCTGGGATTAAAGGTGTGCACCACAACCACTTGGTTATGGTCAATCTTAATAATGACCGTTAGGATCAAGGTTCACTTGACCAAACTTTAGTCAGGCTTCAGAAGCCTGGGCATTTTGAGTAGGCCCTGAACTCCAGGTCAACTTGCCCCAGAAACTAACAACATTACCCTCCTGAGTTTGGAAGCTCTAACTGCAACCAGGAGGCCAAATTCCCAGCTTGGGTACAGCCGGTTCCCAGAACAACAGGGAGAAAAACAGAAACCATAGGTTGCCAATGGTCATGAGTTTGGAAATCGCCACCTTGTTCCCCAGACAGACCGCCTCAGGCGATGAGCTGGAGCTATCGGTTTATAGGTCAGATATGTTACCCATAGAGATCTGCCTAATGTTGCTATGATGTAAGCTTGCTCAATAATTACTATATAAAGTGGAGGGATTTGTGATTTGAGGTTGGTCCTTCCCCCTTGCTTGGAGGCTCTGTGAGAGCTGACCCCACTGCTGGTGAATAAAACCTTTCTTTTGCATCGTTCTCAAGTGTCCTGGTGATTCTTTGGTTGCCCCAATTCAGGGGTCCATTTCTTAGACATAACATGACATATCTGTGTGATTTTGACTTGGATATTCCCTGAGTCATTTCCCACTTTCATGTACCTTAGCGCTTTCAAAACTCCCTGAAGTTCCCAGCTCCCAGGTCATTTCTTCATTACAGGCACAGGAGAGTTGGATAGTCGGTACCACAGATAGAAATGAGGCTAGATCTGTGGTCCCTAAAGGACTTAGGGTATGCCAGTATTAGGTTACTCTAGACCTACGTTACTTTGTTACACTAGAGTTTTGATTTGACACCACCATTATATTCCCTGCTTCTATTCTGACACTTAGCACAGAATAACAATTCAACACTATTCTTTGAAGGGAAGGTGAGTGACAGGAAGGCATGTGAGAAAGTATGAACATAATGACTCCTTTCCAGGGCTTACATAGTGCCATCCTTCAGCACAGTTTGTGAAATGAATGGATGGACTTTCTCTTGTTTCCACTCTATTCCTTAAGTGTTGCAATGTGTTTGTATCTATTTAGATGCCAATGTTGCAGTGTGCTCATATTTACTTAGATGCATCTGCTTTTATTCTTCATTTCACTTATTACATTCCTTACAATCCCTGCTTTAAGTTGCAATCCCTTTGTTAATTCATGGTTTATTTAGAGTTTGTGCCATTACTCTGAATTCCTGAAGAAGTGGTTATATACTAGGCAATTTGAACTTAATCCACATGGCTATATTATCCATTATTTTGCAAATGCATGAATAGTATTTCCTAAGTAGAAGCAAGTTCCTCATAACCAATCAATTTTAATATAATATTGGACCTGATTATAGGGCTAGAGCTGTAAAAGGTGGTTCATAAGGTAGCTGAGTAAGATTAAATATTTCTAAGGAGCTTTCAAAAGAAAGTTTTTGTATTAAAAATGACAATCACAGTGAAATTGACATTGCAAATTTTTTGTACTCATTAACAGGTACACAGATGTATTTGACCCTATGGAACACCCTTCAATGTTATCAACACACAAGCCCTCTAGTAGTTCATGGCTTGGAAGAACCTACTCCAACTGGTATTACAGATATTAATTCCACAGATATGAGGAGAAAGATCACTTCCACAGTTGGCCAATTAAAGCAAGCTTTTATTTTTAAGGCACACTCAGGACTAGCCAGTCAGCTGTCTCACTCTAAGGCAGGATTTTAGAAAGCAGCATTAGATGTGGGAAAGATAAGCTTTTTATAGTTCAGGGGTAGGGGGTTTCCAAATGGGAAACTTGGTAGACAAACAAGCAGGGTTATAGAAGCAGAATATAAACATAATAAGTTGATCATAACAACCTTTTGAAACAAAGACATGATTGCAATGTGGTCATGAGGTGGTCGTAACAACAGGAGGGCATAATAATCTTTTGAAATAAAGGCATGGTTGCTGTTTCCTGGAATAGGCAATACAGAACCATTTGTAGTAAATGTTATAGATGGGCTTAGCCAAGTCATTGAGAAACAGTTATTTAATCATAAACAGTAATGAACCTAGTTTGTCTTTACTGTAAGATAGTTTTTAAACCTAAAAGAAAGGCAGGCTCGTTCATTAATATGTAGTCTCACCTTTCAGGGTGAAAGGTCAAGACTCCTCTCTACCTCTTTATTCCCCATTCCTTCCAGTAGAGTAACATGCCTCACCCTGAAATCCTTGGGCATCTTTTCAATCCTAGTATACACATTGTACTGTGATTTTCCATATTCTTCTCTCCCCAACTAGAATGGACATCATTGTTAAGTGTCTAGTATATAGTAGACTCAAGGATCATATCACTTAAATTATAAAAGAAGGATAAAAACTGGTTTTAAGATGATACACTTTTGTTGAAGAAGAGACAAAAGATGCAAAATGGAAAGACTGTCATATTGAGCCTCTTGCTGTGTGAAAGGCATGGCACTAGCCATTTGTTTGCTCAGCATATCTGATAATTGCCTCAGGGTTACAAAGGAAGAAAGGACTGATTCCAGAGACTTGTTGTTTACTCACATTATAAATATTCATACAAGGAACAGTGTGGATTTGATGGCATTCTGAGCAAGACAAAAGAGTGGTAGATTCATTCTTAATTCAGCTCACTCACTTTCTATCATCCATTCTGTCCACTGTCAGTGTCACTCCAAATCCAGAAACCTCTCCTTTGAAAGCTCCTGGGTCAATCAACTCACCCACCATCTTTTAAAGATCCATGCCCCAAAATTAAGTTCTGCCTCAATCTGAAATTCCTGGTTCTGAGGATCTTAGGGAAAAATACTAAGGCATTTATTTGCTAAGCAATGAATTAAGTGAGATTTGCAGTGGACTGTGGGAATGTTAACAGAAGAGTTTCATGAGGAGGTCTGCAACCAGAACAGAGCTTCACTTATTTCTATGTGCATGGCACAATGTTCTCTGAGCTGTAAAAGACAGACCTTTGTTGAAGTCAGAAGGTTCTGTATCCATGGATTCAGACAACCATGGAGTGAAAATAGTAGAAAAAGTTTACATAGCTGTTAATACTTATTATGTAGTTAGGCCTATGATAATTGAATATATTTATAATAATATCTAAAGCTTTTTTGGTATTTTTACCTATAACAATACAGTAGTACAATTATTCACTTGGCATTCATATTATTGCATATGATAACATAAAGTGTATTTGAATGTATGGGTACATTATATGAGAATCGTTTATATAAAGAATTAAGTGCCTGAAGTTTCAGTATCTAATGGGGGCACTGGAACCAATCCCCTACATATCCTAAGGGCAACTGTATATCCCTAGGGAAGTCATTTGACTCATCCTTGTACAAAACACAAAAGGCAGAGTTAAACCTGTACTAAATGATCAGACCGGGGGCAAAATCTTATGCCTCAAGAAGAGAAAGGGAGAAATAATCTGTCAGGGAAGAGCACACCAATTGGTTATCCAATACCAAATGGTCAGGCTTGAAAACATATCTGCAAATAACATTATACAGAAGGAGCAGGTGGCATTTATGTATTTATGTATTATATATATTAACAACTAATGCAAAAAAGAGGCCAAGAGTTTGAGAGCAAGAAAAGTTATGTGAGAAAGTTAGGAGGGAAAGAAGGGGCATATGAGAGAGTTTGGACATAGGAAAGAAAAGGGGAAAACAAGGTAGTATAATTATATTATAATTTCAAAAAATAAATAATTAAGAAAGAAGACTGCCTACCTGCTCTAGTTCTGTTCACACTTTCAGAGATATTTCTCATTTGCATAAAAAGAATCCATGACAAATGAATGTGGATATGCTTTGTAAAGCACTGCAGCTATGAGCTTTTTAATTATTCATGTTTACATAGCAATATGGTCATCAGTGACCAGTTATCTCCCAATAGGGTGCCTGTACTTTAGTATAATTTTGTTCCTTAGGCAAGAAAACAACTTAAGCTCATGTTCTCAATGTAAGAAGTATATATAAATATGTTGTTCTTATATCTGCTCACACAGATAGCAGGGTACTGACTGGCCTTTTTCTTAATTGTTGCTTCCTAAAGAGAAAGTCAGGTGCCTAACAACCCATATTTCAACTTGCAGCCTCTCCAGGAGACTCAGCAACCTAGCAAAAGGAATTCGTGCTGATCTAAGGTAAAGCTTCTTTTAGCGCCTGATCATGCTTAGAAGATTCTCCCAAATCGATGGCGCCAGGCATTACAGGTCCAATGTTGCCTTTTCGAAAAACTGATACTCTGAAGCTTTCTCTTTACAGTTGGCCACTCCCTGGGTGCTCACTGAGAAGCACTCAAACTGCCCTGAGGAAACACCAGCTCTTGGGGACAAGAGATTAAAAGAGCATTTGAGTTTTAAAAGCCAAGATAGTTAGGAGACTGAGTGGTGGGGACTGATTTAATCAATAGTTACTATATCCTGAAAAGTTACCTCTCAAAGTGGCCTGTGACTCCACGATCTGTTAACCACAAGGACTGCCCCTCTTTGTCACTGGCTTGTACTTATTCATGTGTTTACGTATGTTTTGCATTGGAAAATCTGTGTGATCAGAGGGTACAGATTTTCACAATGGTTGATAAAGCCCATTCACAAAGTATGCAGTTTCCACTATCCCTGGGTTCAGCACATATGGAAACTGGATCAAATATGCTAGAGAATCAAAGTATTTCAGATTAAAAAAAAATCTGCAAAGATGTTAGCAGTTGATCATGTCTATTCTGAAAATCTCTGATAGAAAGCGCTCTTGATCTAAAACGTTTATGTTTTATGCCATGTTTATGTTCCTAAAGATTTGGATTTCAGAGCAATTTGCATCTTGGATTATTTTTTGGGCTAAGGATGCTCAACCTGTGGCATCTTAGGCAATATCTAAGAACTCAGCATGTGGGTGCTCATCTTCACTCCGAAGAATCAGCTCTTCATATTTCTCTGATCTAGAAAGCAGGAGGCAAAAAAACCACATTCTAGAAGCAAGCAGAACTGATGGATTACTGATAGCTAGATTACTAATGTGCTAACTGAGCCTTCATGTGGTGGCAAAGCTCCCACTTCAGGACACAGCAAGAAGCTACAAACAATGGAAGCATTAATTAAGTGGGGAAATAATGAAGTAGGTTACTTGATATGAAAAGACTTCTAGGAAAAATGGTTAAAAGGTCAAGGGTTTTTTCAGAATGCCCTCAGCGGTGACTTGGTGTGATACTGTAGTTGAATGATTTAACCTTTAATAAACACTAAGTTCATTCTAGGCTCCATTCTAAGTCTTCAAAAGTACACATTAGCTCATCAAATCCTCACTACAACACTAATGTATAGGTGCGGTTAGTAACTCCATCTTAGAGTTGATTAGACTGAGTGAGTAGGAGTTGATATAAACTACTAAGGATGTAGCTAAAGAGCAGTTGAGGGAGAGTTCAAAGCCAGGCAAACTGGCATGAGAGTCTGTGTACTGTGCCTTTCACCACGAGGTGATCCCATATCACTTCAATTCATGAGTACAGAATAATCATCTGGGGAACTTATCACAAGGGGCATCTAGACTCACACCACAGATTTTGATTCAAACCGTCTTGAATATTAACTGATGTTAGAGGCCCTAGCCCACTGTGGACAGCACCATTCCTCAGGCAGCTGTTGCCAGGGTGTATAGAAAGTCCATCTAAGGAAGAGCCAGAAAGGGAGCCAGAGGATAAATCTGGTTTCTGCTTTGGATTCTTGCCTTGACTTCTGTCAATTATGCACTGGTCGCTTGGAAGTGCAAAACAAATCTTTTCCTCCCCTAAGTTGCTTTGGTGAGTATTTTACAAGAGTAACGGAATGAAACCAGAACACTAAACAGCCCTTGGCTAAGGTGTGCCAAGCAAGCATTCTTATTTCAAGAAAGTAAAAGATTATCTTTAGACAGTAGTCATTTCCCATTCCTCCTACTGTAAAGCAAACTGTCCTAAGGGAATTTTCTTACTCATTATCCTGTGCTATTTTGGTGGCTATCAGTCATCTTTATCAGTACACATACCAAGAATATCCTCTACTTGGATTCACTAATCTACCCCTCAGACACTGGGCCCAAGTGTGTGGACCCAAAGTAAGCACTACCAGCTGCCAGGCCTTACTTTTCAACGGCCTGTCTTTGAGGTAGCCACTCCCACTTTAGCAAAAGTGAGTCACTATTACGTAGGAACCAAAAAAAAAAAAAAACAAACCAAAACAAAAAAAAATGATTCATGCACAGATATGCAGCAGAATGTAATTTGTAATAATGAAGAACTGAATATAACAGAAATGTGCAACAATAGCAGGGTTTAATAAATTAGATACACCCACATTTAAGAATATTTGTGTGATCATTAACAAACATTTTAGCATTTTAGCTACATAACCATTGTTAACATAGAAGATTGTCTCAAATATATGGAACAATGTGCACTGCAGGGAACGAAAACAGCCAGACTATGGATAGACACTTCCTTTAGTCCAAGACCACTGTGAATGTATCTCATCAGATCTTATCTTTAGACAGAGATTAACATTATAGACTAATATCAATATACATCCAAATGAGCTTGGATGATCCAAGAATTTGATGATGAGTAATTTGACAATGAAACAAAAATTATGTGGGACAAAACACACCCTATAGATATTATGTTTAAATGCTGTTAATTTTTTCATCATCTCTCTTTTCACTGGCAAAGAAAGGGTAAATGGTCTATTTTGTACTGTGTACCCACTTCCCAAATTTCTGGATCAATTAGAATGACCTAGGTGTGTACAAAATAAAATAAAATAAAATAGGTGTGTGCTATGGCCACTTAATTTTTGACAAAGAACCCAAAATGGCACAATGGAAGAAGGACAGCATCTTCAACAAATGGTGCTGGTCTAACTGGATGTCGACATGTAAAAGAATGAAATTAGACCCATACTTATCACCTTGTACAAAACTTAAGTCCAAGTGGATCAAAGACCTTAACATAAGACCTGACACACTAAATCTATTAGAAGAGAAAGTGGGGAAAACCCTCGAACTCATCGGCACAAGTGACAACTTCCTAAACAGAACACCAACAGCTCTGGATCTAAGACCAACAATCAATAAAAGGGAACTCATGAAACTGAAAATCTTCTGTAAGGCAAAAGACACTGTCATTCGAACAAAACGGCAATCTACAGATTGGGAAAAAATCTTTACCAACCCCACATCTGACAGAGGGCTAATATCCAAAATTTACAAAGAACTCAAGAAATTAAATTCTAAGAAACCAGATAATCCAATCAAAAAATGGGGAACAGAGCTAAACAGAGAATTCACAAAGGAGGGCCTACAAGGCAGTATCACTCATGAAAAGTGTCCAAAGGAGGAATCCCTAATAACTGAGAGACACTTGAAGAAATGCTCAGCATCCTTAATAATCAGAGAAATGGAACTCAAGAGGACTCTGAGATTCCATCTCACACCTGTCAGAATGGCTAAGATCAAAAACTCAAATTAGGATCTTGGCCTTCATATGACTGCTGAAATGGGGTGGGGGACTGTTATGTAGGGACACTCCATTACAGAGGAGTGTGATGGGGGTAGAAGGTGGGAGGGCGGGACTGGGAGGGGTAGAAAGAGGACACTGTGATGGAGATGTAACCTGAAGTAAAAAATAAATATTAAAAAAACCTTCAAATGACAGCATATGCTGGCGAGGCTGTGGAGAAAGGAGAACACTCCTCCATTGCTGGTGGGAGTGCAGACTTGTGCAACCACTATGGAAATCAGTCTGGTGATATCTTAGAAAACTTGGAATAGCTCTACCTCAAGACCTAGCCATACCACTTCTGGGTATACATCCAAATGATTCCTCACCAAGCCACAAGGACGTTTCCTCATCTATGTTTATAGCAGCCTTATTTGTAATAGCTAGAAACTGGAAACAATCCAGATGTCCCTCAACCAAAGAATAGATTAAAAAAAAAAACTGTGGTACATCTACACAATGGAATACTACTCAGCCATCAGAAACAACGAAATCATGCAATTTGCAGCCAAATGGATGGAACCAGAAGCTCATCCTGAGTGAGCCAACCCAGACTCAGAAGGATGCACATGGCATCTATTTCCTTATAATCGGATTTTAGACATATAGTACAGGATAACTATACTACAATGCACCAAAGGGAACAGGAACATAGACATTACCTGTCAATGAGACACTTTGCCCTAGTGGTGCTGCCTTGTAGGCCCCCAGTGTATGAGGAGGCTCTTGGCCCTCATATGACTGCTGAACTGGGGTGGGGGACTGTTATGTAGGGACAATCCACTCCGGAGGAGTGGGATGGAAGGGATAGGGGGTAGAGGGTGGGAGGGCGGGACTGGGAGGGGGTGGAAAGAGGGCACTGTGATGGAGATGTAACCTGAAGTAATAAATGAACATAGAAATAATAAAATAAAATAAAATAAGATGAACAGCTTTTCCTTATAAGAAAGGAGAGAAACAAGAACAGTCATATTGAACAATTGGCAGAGAGGGGACCCTGGAAGTCTCACTGCACTGAGAAGGATTCTTCTCTTTCATCCTTGCCCCTGGACATGAGGAATTAATAGGGATTTAGTTAATTAGCCAATTTTCATCCTAATTGACTAAGGAATCTATTCCAATCTCAATGAAAAACCAAAGAGGAAACAAATAACAGGAAGGCTTAGCTGATGTCTGATGTGTTAAAAAAGCTGTATTTTTGTATGTCAGGAAATCTTGAGTGCTGAGGCTCAGACTGCTAACTTCCTTGGGGACTACAGGCCCCATGAAGGAAGAGGTCCCTGCTCCTGCTGAGATACCATAGGCCTTCCAACCTCTCTGAAGACAAGGGCATCTGACTCTACCATGGGGTTCTGTATAAGCAAACGTGAGCTCTTTCTGGGCTGATACAGAAGAGGGTGGAGCTGAGGCTCTTGAATCATGGCTGCTGGGGCCTTTGAAGGTGGGAGTTAAGCTTCTTTAAGTTGAGTTTGCTCCATCTTTCCCCTCATCAGTTAGTTCTGCCATTTAACATAGGGATTAGTAATTTCATTTCCTGGGACTGTCATAAAAAGATTGAAAAAAAAAAAAAAAAGCCACTTCATGGAGCTAGCGTTCTACAAAATGCTGAGGGAGGCTAAATTGGTTTTTCATACCTTTCAACTGCCTTCTGGGTAAGTCTCCTTTCTCTCATTTTCCTTACCATGAGGGCTGAGTTTTCATCCCCTGACAGCCCCTTCTTTATACAGAGATTACATCCTTTTCTACCATATAGTCTAAACTACTCATGGACCTCTGTGGTCAGACATATGTACACACACACTCACAGGATGGATGGTGACATGTTTGAAACATGGATTAGACCAGAAATTGAAGCCAGTTGAAGACCAGTCCCAAACTATCTTAAAAAATGATTGCAGGGGATTCTGCCATTTGGGCCAATAGGGATAACCCAAAATGATGTTCTGTTCAGTGAAGTAGTCCCATTGCAGAAGGATACTTATTGTATCATGTGACCTATATGTTGAATCTTACATAGCTAAACTCATAGTAACAGAAAGCAGAGTGATGGTTCCCATGAGCTGGTGCAGCAGAGGGTGTGGGGTGGCGGGGGGTGTCAGGGTGCACCAGTCAAAGGATATCAAATGTCAATGTGGTTACTAAAATTAAAGAGAATGTATACTTTGTGTTTTCAGCATATAAAATTAGCATATATTAATATAAATGTATCAAGATATCCTACAATATACTATGAATGAATATACTTTTTGTCAATTATAATAGATAATAAAATAGCAGAGAAGGTAAAAAATAAATGCAGAAGTCAAAATTGACAAAGTGTAGAGAATTAAGAAATAGCATATGGTGAGAACTAAAGGTCACCAACTCAAGGCCAGTGGACTGTGTGTCCAGGCTGAAGACCTCAAGAGGAAAGTGACCCAGGACAGGAAGGCCAGCACTCAGGACTGACAACTACAGAATGCGGTCTCCTCAGTTTTTCAATTCTGTAAGCACATCTTTTAACCTTCTATTGAGTCCAAAGAAATCATCTTACAGCGTAGGGTTTCTGCTTCCCTTTCCTGGCATCAGTTCCAACTTCTTCCACCTTCTCATCTGATACTTTTAGCATGTCTGGGGACTGAGGCCTTCCAGTGGCTCCTCATTGCTATTAGAACACTTCAAGATCCTTGCTCTTCACCTCTTGTATCTGCCCACTAGAACCTCAGCCATTCTCCAAGGTCACAATCCAGTATTTCTTCCTTGGAGAATTTTCCTCAATATCCCTTTCTGCCTTATTATGCTATCTTCCGACTGTATAGTACCTTTGTTGTGCCCAATGTCTGCCACATGCTTTGTCTCATGATAGGCCTTGCAATAATCATGTTTTGATGTCTTAGTATTCCTCATAACTCATTGTGACTGAGGTGGCATGTCAATCATCTGGAATGAATGAGGAGCTGATAATTTTCATGAGCCCTGAAAGCAAACTGAGTGAACAGCAGGGCAGCACAGATGGGTCTCCCCTATTGCTACTTAGTTAAAATTGCTCTTGTATACTTCTTTGTCATCAAAAACTAATTCAGCTATGTTTACTGAGAAAAAAGAATGGGATCTAGGGTGATAGCTCATTGGCTAACGCAGTTGTCATGCCAGCAAGGGGGCCTGAGTTCAAACCCCCAGAACTCCCATAAGATACTAAGTGGGTGTGGTATCCAACCTCTGATTCCAGACTGGGAAGGCAGAGCATGCTGGCTGTATAGACTAGTAGAAGTGATGAATGAGCTCTGGGTTTGATTGAGAGGTTCTGCCCCAATAATAAAGTGGAAGTGCAACCAACGAAGATTCCTGACATTAAATTTGTGCCTCCATATACCTGTGTACACGTATGTACCAACATATAGGCCAATATACATCTATAATGCATGGGTACCTCACACAAACACACATGAAAATGAAAGAGAAAAGAAAGTAAAAGATTGATAAGGTGAAAAAAATAGTAAGAAAATGTCAATGATTAATGTTTTTGTCATGTCAAAATGACTTTTTTCCCCTTTTAGAATGTAGTTAAGCATTTTATATGTAGCCTTTACCTCATTTCATAGAGGCCTCTGGACATTTTTTATAATATAAAATCTTAACTTTAATATACATCTTCATGTGGGAAAAACAAAGATTTTGTCTAGACTTTCTGAACCACTTTTCTTTGTGTAGTAGTGAAAGACTGGAAGGACTGGAAGCTTTGGAAAGCTTCCAAACAGTGAGTGGGAGAGCCTCATAAAATCCAACTGAAGCTCACCTACCTGTGGTTTGCAAACAGAGCATGTTTTCTCGCCAGTGTAGACATGACCTTGTGGGTCTCTTCGCACACTGTATTAGTGCTGTGTAAATATCCCTACTCGATTGTAAAGGCACATTATACTCACGGAAATTATTCTCCCAGCAAACAGGCAGATGTTTAACTTCACTTAATATGACATTATAGTCTGAATTCTTAATGTGAGATAGGGGTCCTTTTGGATGGAGGGTACAATTGTACACGACAAGCTGTAACAGCGCAGAGCCTTGTAGCACACAGATTAAGCCATCATCTCTTTGGCACTGGGAACTTCCTGTTCTTTCTCTCAGGCCTCTCTCAGCGACCGACGTCATTTGTTGAGACCACTGTGTACTCACCACATTTGGTAGTCAGTCATAGGAGGGTGCAGTAAGAAGTTGTGAGACTATAAGCCTCTCTGATGCTAAAATGTTTACAAATCCTGTTGTGACTATGTCCACTTCTAAGGTTCTGCTCCTAGGAGAAGGCGAACCACTCCAGAGATATTAGGAGTGCTTAGGAAGTTTGGGGTGGAAGGCAAAGAAGGATGAGATCAGACCACTCATACATACCTAGATTCATCACTGGGGCCTCTGGTGTGGAACAAGCAGGGTCACACCCTTAAGTAGATGGTTGTTGCCAAGGGTAATTGTCCTTGAGGTCTTCAAGGAAAAACAATGCAGGACGCCTATTGAGACCTGCATTTGAATACCTCGGAATGTCTTTCACTGTTGGGACTTAGCAGCAAAACTACCATCATAGTGAAATTCTCTCGGTTTCAGTTTGCCCCTCTGCACGCTGCCTAGGTTGCTGGGGGCTTTGTCAGCTGGCTTCCTTTGTCAGCTCTGCCTACAGTGAAATATAAAAGCACTCCAGAAGCTGGTGCACAGGTGAAGGATTAGCTCTCCCATTCGCTCTCTGCTTCCGGTGGCCATCACCTGAGCAGTGGGTGGGTACCCTAGCTAGCGGGACCAGCTCCTGGTACCATTTTGCAGATGCTCCCACCCACACTCCCCGAAGCAGCTTCATCACAGCCACATGGAGACGGCCAGAACCAGACCCCCCCCCCAGGCCTGACTCCCCATTATCTGGAGTCATGTCCAAACTGAAGCTTTCCTTGTTTCTTTTTCTGTCCTTGGGGTGCTAGCTGTTTCTGCTCGTTGCTACTCTCATGACACACAAGTGTAATTTTCCTCTTTGTATTGGGAGAGTTGTTTTATTTTTATCTGTTGCCTTTCTGATTAAACAAATTATTTTTATATTAAATTATCTCAGTTGAAATAATTGCAGTGGTTTCTACTTTCCCGAATAGGCCCCAACTGATGTAATTTATTACTTGCAATAGAGCTACAGAGGATTTGACTACATTGTTGATGTTATGTTTATTTTGGAAAACACTGAAAGTGTGTAGTTAATCTAAATTTGTTAAAAAGAAAGAGAAAGATCAGTATCATGGTTCTGAAAGAGGTACAGGATACATTGAGAGGTAAAAATAAGAATTTTTAAAAAAGCAGGGATGTTTGTTTTATAATTAGAGAAAAAGAAACAAGATTGTTAGTATATATAAAAAACCTGATGCTGTGATTCTACCAAGGAATTTTATTACCCTGTGAAAGTAGCTCTTACATCTTAATATACATAATCAGGGCATGATGATTCTTCTTCTGCCCAATATTTATCTGGGATTATAATAACTGCTGTAGTTTATTTTTAATAAATTTATTGCTTAATTAATTCATATTAAGTATTCAATTTAAAATATTTCTTAGTTGTTTTCCAATTAAGATCTATTTTTGATTTTTTTCCTCATCCTTAAACACTATAAATTGTGTGATTCAAAGCCATGCATAGTGTCATGTCTAAAAATGTATCTTTTTAGCTAAATATACCTAAAACCAATGCACATGAAGACCACAGCTGAGAAGAATTAACAAAACCTTTAATTATGGTCTCATCTAAACTTCTATATTCAAGCCCATTCTTGAATTAATTTTAACTGTGTCTCTGCCTTGAATCAAGCTATGAGCACCTGTCAGAGAAAGACTGTGTTTGAATATCTGCCCATATGCTTGCAATTTCTACACTTTGGATTCCTTTGTTAGAATTTTCATGGAGACCTTTGAGGGTGAGATTCTGAGACATAGGCCATGAGGTTAGCATTTGAATGTGCTCAAGAGTCTACATCCAGAATATGCTCACTTGGTGTGGAGGCTAAAACAGAATTCCTCATTAAAGCAGTCCATCTCCAGTACATTATAAAGTCAGAGGGGAGAATAATTAAGGAAGCATGTATTGAACAGGTTCTATGGTGATATGAGCTCAGGCTGATGCTCGATGGCTTGCCTTCGGGCTAATCTTGGTCTGCGAAGTTTGGGCATTAGATGAAGAGAGCTTTGTTGTACTTTGACAGGCAATAATGCATTTTTTGAAGGTAATAGCTGTAAATATGTGGACAGTGTGATGCAATCAGTGAGGAATAAATGATAGCATTTGGTTCCCTTGTGTGAACATTTATTCAGAAATTACATACACATTGTTGCCGCCTTTTAAAAGATACTAAATAACAACCAGCACCTTGTGTTGTTTAGTTTTAGACACATTGGCCTCCTTACTGGTCCTTCACCTGGCCAAGTGTGCCCTACCTGACCATCTGAACACTTCTCTATCAGGTAACAACTTACTTCACATCTTCACATACTTCAGGGATTTGCTTAAATGACACTTTCTCAGATGACTGTCCTTGACTTTCTATGATTCTCCTGGTCTTCTCTCTCCATTTTGCAGAGCACAGATATTTTTATCCATTGTTTAATCTGTACCTACTTATTCTCTTATCTCTATTCTCTAGGAGGCTGGCAGAGTAGAATATATCCATTTGGGATCTCAGATTCTCTGTCTTCTAATTGTGTTTGGTCTACAGTGAAGCAACAGCAGGTACCTCGGCGTTGACAGGAGAGAGGCCCTGGGAGCTTATTATTCTACCAGCAACCGTGCCCCATGTGTACAGAGCTAAGGATAGGGGTTGACTCCCTTTCTCTTCCCAGGCTATACTTCTTGTTGAGGATCATTCTATACTCAGTCCAGTAGTTACTTTTCTTGATTTGAGTATCTGTTTCTATCCTGGAGGAGGTAGTCCCCTTCTTTGGGGAGGTTCAATGCCCTCCCCCACTCATGCTTCGTTCTCTTAAGCTATGTCCACCTTTCTACAAATAACTGTTCATAAGCTGTCCTTGGATTCTCTGAGATGGCCATCTGTTCCTTTTGACCATTAAATCCCTGATGGTAAACATGTATCATTTGCTGTTGCTCACAGTCATATCCTTGGATCTCAGCATAGAATATAGCACCCATAGGCACTCAAGTAGATGCCACATACCTAGATGAATAATAATTTCCTTCTGGGGCCCTCTGCATACTCTTGAGTTTAACACTTTAAAGTTACTTTCTGGGCTGGTTGGTTTGTTTGTCAACGTGAAACAGGCTGGAGTCATCTGGGAAGAAGGAGCCTCCGTTGAGGAATTCCCTCCATCAGATTGGCTTTGGGCAGGTCTCTGGAACATCTTCTGGATTCATGATTGATGGGAGAGAGCCCAGCCCACTGTGGGCAGTGAGCAGGGAGTTCCAGAGTGAATAAGAAAGGAAATATAGGGGCTGGAGAGATGGCTCAGCTGTTAAGAGCTGAGTTCTTCCAGAGGTCCTGAGTTCAATTCCCAGCAACTGCATGGCGGCTCACAACCATCTATAATGAGATCTGATGCCCTTTTCTGGCATGCAGGTGTGCATGCTGAAAGAACACTCATAGACATAAACTAAACAAATAAATCTTTAAAAAAAAAAAAAAGGAAGGAAGGAAACAGAGCAAGCCACGAGGAGCAAGCCAGTAAGGAGCATTCCTCTAAGGCCCTTGCACTTCAGCTTCTTCTTTGAGTTCCTTCCCTGACTTCCCTCAGGGATGGAATATAAAGTATAAGATAAAATTAACCCATTCCTCACCAAGCTGCTTGTGGTCATTGTGTTTATCACACAAAGAGAAAGCAACTAGAACATAAGCTTAGGGGGACAAGCTATACCATTTTCCATCTGATTTCACTAAGTCTGAGACTAATTTAGGTGGATTTAATCTAATGTAGAGTTCCAATTGTTTTCAAATGTTAGCATCAGACCCTTCTAGATGATCACAGTTTATAATAACAGCCTCTTCAGAAGTGGAGCCAGACATAAGAAAGACCTCATTAGTTCACCTATGTGTGCTAACTTTGAGGTTAGAGATCTTTTTCTTGTCTAGTTTCTGCCTTAATATCTTCCCCACCCCCTTTTTTTCCTAATAAGGAAGATTAAAAACTGCCCAAAGAAGCAAAAATTTGTCTCATTCTCTTTATCTCTATGCAGAAAAGGAGAAAATCAACCAAACCCCTGTTCCTTGATTCAGTTACTTAATTTGCATATTATGTCCCATATTTTAATTAACTTTTAGGGCTTAGTTGTCCATATCAGACTTAATAACTGTCTTTAGCAACAATGTCCCTTATAGCATAATGCTTAATAAAAGACAAAATTACTATTTTAAAAAATCAAAACACATATTAATCATTTTCATTTATTTATTTTTGTCTTTTACTGGGAAAATTTGGATGATAGCTTCTCAATGAATTGTCTGTTTTCTACTAAACATGCCCTGCACCTAACTTTCCGATAGCCCAGATCACTTTTTTCCTTCCTGGGGTTTCTTTCTCCGCACTGAGTGATATATCCAGCTACTAGGTGCTCAGAGTCACTACCACACCAAATAGAACCAAGGCAACCTCTTGGAGCCTGTTGAGGGTGCCTCAGGATGGAGGAGAGCTGGGTGATGGGAAACTGCTGACTCTCAGATCCAGGAGGGACTGCATACACAGTGATTCCCATGAGCAACTGGCTTAGTTTTCAAATGCTGTGCTCATTTCTGGCTATATATAGCGACATGAGCAAGAATTTTTTTCATGAAGTGTTAAGTTTCTCAAGCTGTAAGTCAAAACATTGTGCTATTGAAACAGTCTTTGGGAAAAAGAGGGAATTAATTGCCAATGTCATTTAAAACAAAGCTCTGCTTTCTGTGGAAATCAGAATGGATTACTTTGCACAAATAGAGAAGCAAATAAATTTTTTTAAAATTTGAGCTGCATTTTACTTTTCCCTCTGATATTGATGGTACATATCCCAGGGTTGCATTTTTTTTTTTTTTAGGACCGCCTTAATAACTGCCACGGAACAGGAGGCTAAAACAAATGGAATTTCTTCTGCACTTTCCTGGAGGCTGGCTGAATTCAAGGTATCAACTGGGTTGGTTTTCACCAGGGATGCTGAAAGAGAATCTGTTCCATGCTCTTTCTTAGCCTTTGGTGGTTTGCCTGCCATTGCTGACATTCCTTGTATTTTCTCCATCCACCTTCCCTACCCTAGTCTGCTGTCACCTTTACATGGTTCTCTCTTTATATGCATTTCTACATGCAAAATTCCTCTTTTATAAAAAAATGCATTGAAAAAATATGCATAGGAAAAGCCCCTTGCTCCAACTGTAGACAGAATGCTGTCCAAAAAGGACAAAACCTGGAAGCAGGTAAGTCGACAGCCTAGCTCTGCCAAGACAGGGTAAGTAAATCCTTCATAACCCCTGCTCTACAATCAATGTCTGTCAGAGAAACAGGCCCAAACGATTAAAGATCGATGCTGTAATGTATGGAGAGAAAATGGGAACTGTCCAGGCAGCCACAGGTATGTCATTTCTTAGTTTGGGAAGCTGCAGGCCCTGTACTTCCTATAAAATCAATCAGACATATTTATCCCTCTCAGGTCTCTGAGGTGGTTGAAGAACAGATAGCTAGAGTCTCATAATTAAATTTTGAGTTGTTTAGGAGTCAAGAGAGTGTTATAGATCTAAGAAGATACTTTTAAAATTGTGTTGCAAGTTAGTATGAATGTTGAGTTAGATATAGAACTTTAAACTCATGGAGATGGTTAGATAGTGGAATGTTAAAGTCAGGTACCAAATACATATGGACTGGTCATTGGGAATGTACGTTAAGTCATATAACCCTCATAACTGTGGCCTAATTACCTCTGTTGTACTGTATTCTATTTATTATTATAAGAGAAAGAGCCATTTGTTGGACTGAAAGGGGAAACTGTAGGGGGAAATAGGATGTACCTTAGACTTAAAAGAAAAAAAAAAGGGAAGAGGATGGGGGCTGAGGGTGGGAGGGTGGGACTGGAGGGGGAATAGGGAGGGGACTGCGATTGGGATGTAACTTGAAGAAATAAAAAATAAAGGAAAAAATATGCATTAGATTAGAAACCCACCCAACTCTGGCATGACTTCATTTCAGCATACATAATTATATCTGCAATAACACTATTTCCAAATAAGACCATTTTCTTTAAAGTCCTTGAGAATCAGGATGTCTACACATAAGCTTCAGGAGAGGGACACAGTTCAATATATAACACATGGTAAAAGCTGACAAATTCAGTCTCAGTAAGATGCCAGGAATACATTTACTACAGATCGCCACTTTCTTTTAGAAAGAAATAAAGTGACTCATCCAGGGCTAGTTGGCTCAGTAAGACTAATGTGGGAGTGCATGGCAGCAGACCCACAACAATGTGAGGGTGTATGGCTGTGCTCTAGTGTTCCATAAGCACATCCTGCCACTTTTGGCTTCCTTCTACCCCAAAAGCCAAATGGACCTGAATTTGCAGAAAGACATGAGCTGGGACTCATCTTGTAGGGGAACCGCAACTCAAAGTTGATGGATCCAGTTCTGTGGGATCATCTAAAAGAAACAGCATCTGAGTATTATACACTACAACGCCCAAAACCCAAGTGCTGGCCGTGGTATCTGGCACCTGGTCTACACTCTAAAAGCATTTGAATTAAGAAGCTCCACTGATTTTAATAGCAGTAAGGATTACATGGACTTTGTGCTTCCATCCTGTCAAGTGTTTGCAGATCCACTTTCACCTGTCCCCTTTAAACTCTGAGTGACATCTATTCCGTCAGATGGAAAAAGAGGCTAGGACTTCAAGATGAGTGACTCTTGAACTAAAGTGTTCCAGGTATGTTGATAAAGTCTGTGAGTTATTGCAATTTTTGGTTCAAATCCCAGTGCCCTTTCCTGCGTGCTCACAGCTAGTAAAATAAAATAAAACAAGTGTAAGCTCAGAGATTTCTTTTTTCTGTGTCTCTCTTGGGAAACTATCTCAAGCCAACCGTCTTTCCTCTAAGCTTCTCCAAGTATGTGAGGCATCCTGTTACTGTGTACGCAACAGATGGTCATGAAATATGAACAAATGATGACAGTTCAACTTCAGACCCCAGGGAGTCACAGAGCCACAAAAGTGGAGGATTTGAATGGGCTTAGAGGATTTCTAAATAATACCCCTTGCTTCACAGATAAGAAATCTAAGGCTTTAGATCCCAGAGAGAGTTAAAAACCCAGATAGCCTGACTTCAATCCAGGATTCAGATGGCTTGCAGGATTTGGCACTGGTTCAATCAGAGGATGACCAGCTGGAAAAATGTCCTGATCAGACAAGCTCATCCCCCTTTCTCTTGAGGGCTAGGAAGGTCGTTAAAAATGCAGGAGACAGGCTGCAGAGGAGTACAATGCTGTGCCATTAGCATTATTCAAAATCATTACATTGGAAGCCCCGGTGCGTCACTTCTGTGAAAGGGGGTGAAAAGGGTCGCAGGTTGCCGATTGAGGTTTCTTTCTATAGATCACTCTACAGCGCCAGAGGAAAAAGCGTCCTCACCTTCCAGGGAGTCTGTGTAAATGATAATGGATGCTTCCCTCCTGCCCAGCACGATTCACGAAAGAGATAGGGAGTTGGAGGCCCTATTACTGATGACCTCTCCATAGAATCCAGCGCATCTCATTTTAAAAAAATAGCCCAACTCCTGGGTGGAGTTTTTGATAAGCTTCATAAGGAAACTGAAAGCTTTAGGGGAAGTCTCGGTTTTGAAAAGAATAAAGAGCAAAAAAGAAGGTAAGGGAAGCAAGAGGAAAAAAAATGTTGAAAAAAGTTTGTCTTACTACTCCTAAATCTTTCTGCCTTGGGAGTGGCTTTTCCCTTTGAACTTTGGTGCCTCTTCAGGTCCAAACTGGTTCCTTCGTGGTTACCATTCCTCACAGCTGAAGAGGTTGGATGCTCATCACTCAGGGAGACCCTTGTTAAGTCGGTGAGGAGGGTTCATATTCACAAGTTTGGCTTCTAGGTACTTCTAGGAAAACCAGGTTTCACCCTGCTCATTTTCTGTCTAGATTAACTCTTGTCTTATCCTCAAACATGTCTTTGATGCACATTTTCTTAGGCGTGCCCTCTTTTCTGTTCTTTGCCAATGTCCTCTCATATCTGGGGTGAGGTTAGAAGCTTCACCTGCGCGATGTATTCCCATCTGAATGAATCACTTTCCACTTGAGACTTTTCTCTGGCCTTGAGGTCATCTCCTACAAGGTCTGGTACTGTTGCTTAAACCTAAACTTAAAGACATTTATAACCTGATGCAAAATCTAATCATTAAACCTTTTGTGTTTGGACTAACTTTATATTTACAAACAAAGTTGTAGAGATAGTTCAGAGACTTCCCACCTAATAACTTTTAGAGCCAAGAAATGTTTCACAGAAGATTACAAAGACTATTATTAATATTTATACACCCATTTCACATTTTCACCAAATTTTACTACTTTCCACCCTTTCTCATGTTTTTAAAAGATTCCTTTAAAAAAGATACATAAGACCTTACAATTATTTTATAAGTGCTTTGCCTAGATTTTCTTGATCCTTATTTTTCTGCTTCCTCAGGATTAATCACTCTGCATTTGGTGTTTATGATTAACTATGTTGTCTTTATATATTCAAAAAATAAGTGTATATCCTAGGAGTTCTATATAACTCTTCTAAACATTGTCACACTCCATGCATATGATATGATCCTCTACACATCAACCAGCTGTACACATTCTGATATTTCATTCAACATCCTGGTTGTGTTCTCTCATAGATGAAGTTCATTCATTGTGTGTAGTGTTTGGCTGAGTGACTATGTCTTTAGTTGCCAGACATTTCAGCTGTTTTTCTTTTTAACGTGGCCAAAGAGAACCATGCAACCATGCACATGGCATCACTGGTCCTATCTGTAAAATCAGGAAGTAGATGTGCATGGATTCACTGAATGTCAAACTTTGCCACTCCAGCACCATACAGGCCCTAAAGGGAGACAATTAAGGAGACATCAAAATAATATTTTCAGTTGTGGTGGGAGACCCCCAGTTCCTTCTGGATCAGCAAAAGACTTAAAAAAAATTAGACCTGTAAAGAAGCAGAGGGTGATTTTTCTTTTAAAGATCCATACCAGAAGCAGAGGGAAACAAATTGGCAGTTTTTGGGGAAATACACATGCCACAGGAGTCCCCTAAACCTTTGCTGAACTCTTTCAAATCTCAAGTATGGAGGTAGGAGAAGCTGCTCATGCTGTTACATAAAGGGGTAGAATTAATTCCAACGGGAACTTTATCTCTCCAAATCCTACTTTTCTGTATCCAGCCATGGTTTGGGTTGCTTTAATCTGTCCTTGAAGTAATAAACTCTTAAATAAACAAACCCAGGCTGAACAAGACATGATTATTTTTTCCCCAGAGCAGTTTTTAACTGTGTCTATAAAGATTTCTGCAGAATAGAGGAAAATAGCCCAGCTTGACTTCTTTGTAAGCTAATTAAAATAGAACCTAGAATTTTATTTCTTAATGATTTTATACAAATTGAAAAGCATGTGTGAATGTTATAAGGGTTCAGACCGGATACTAGATGCCTTGTATCAACTTAGCTCCCTCAGTTTTCACTGGCACATTTTCAATGAGCATCCTTTTCTTTCTGCATGTTATGGAAGTACATACTCTCAGAGACTTGGTGTTCCAACACAGAGCGAAGAAAATAGCGCCATCTCTTAAGATGCTACCTGCTATACAAAAATCTAAAGTTACGAAAACATCTTTGAATGCCATATTCTGCAGATCTCTTGAGGTTTTTGAAGAGGCCCTATCTATCTCTTATTTTAGGGTAAGCAGATGTTGCTTGTCTCTTGCCGGTTTATTTCTGATTAGCTTAGAAAGTAACTATAATAGGTTGTCATAGTACCTAACTGAATGACCAGCTTGCATAACCATTAATTTGCATTTCTTAATTACCCTAAACAGTTTATGACAATTAGTAGTAAAAGGCTGAAACATCACATTTCATTTTTTTCTTTACCTCCTAACCCTTCCATCCCATTTCTCTGGGGTGGGGTGTCCTTATGTAACAGTCCCTCATGTCAGTTGAGAGGTTGTATGAGGGCCAAGAGCCTCTTCATTCATTGGGGATCTACGAAGCAGTACCATCAGTGAAAAGTGTCTCGTTGCCCGGGAGAGAGAACTACTAAACAAACAAACCAATAAGCATACAATAGATAAAAAAGACTAAAATATAGAAAAAATATAACTAATATATAAAAAATAGATAAAGAATAAAAATTAAAAATAAGAAGTCTATGTCCAAGTTCCCTTTGGTGTGAGACATATCAACTCCTGACAGCACCCCCTATTCTCCTCCAAGTAGAAGATGAGCATCGAAGAATCTCCAGTGGGAGATGATTGAATTAGTCACAAACCTATCTCTTGGTAGGAAAAGCCCCTTGCCCCAACTGTAGACAGAATGCTGTCCAAAAAGGACAAAACCTGGAAGCAGGTAAGTTGACAGCCTAGCTCTGCCAAGACAGGGTAGGCAAGTCCTTCATAACCCCTGCTCTTCAATCAATGTCTGTCAGAGAAGCGGGGCCAAATGACTGAAGATCGATGCTGTAATGTATGGAGAGAAAATGGGAACTGTCCAGGCAGCCACAGGTATGTCATTTCTTAGTTTGGGAAGCTGCAGGCCCTGTACTTCCTATAAAATCAGATATATTTATCCCTCTCAGGTCTCTGAGGTGGTTGAAGAACAGATAGCTAGAGTCTCATAATTTAATTTTGAGTTGTTTAGGAGTCAAGAGAGTGTTATAGATCTAAGAAGATACTTTTAAAATTGTGTTGCAAGTTAGTATGAATGTTGAGTCAGATATAGACCTTTAAACTCATGGAGATGTTTAGATAGTAGAATATTAAAGTCAAGTACCAAATACATATGGACTGGTCATTGGGAATGTATGTTAAGCCATATAACCCTCATAACTGTGGCCTAATTACCTCTGTTGTACTGTATTGTATTTGTTATTATAAGAGAAAGAGCCATTTGTTGGACTGAAAGGGGAAACTGTAGGGGGAAATAAGATATACCTTAAACTTAAAAGAAAAAAAAAGGGAAGAGGATGGGGGGTTGAGGGTAGGAGGGTGGGACTGGAGGAGGAATAGGGAGGGGACTGCGATTGAGATGTAACTCGAAGAAATAAAAAAAAAAGGAAAAAATATATAAAAAAAGAAAATTCCCTGAAAAAAAAAAAAAGATGCTACCTGCGATTCCCTCGGGGGAGGATGGAGTGAGGAGAGAGAGCGGGGGAGGGAGAAGGAGAGAGATTCCTGGGAAGGGTATTGGGCTGACTGAGTGCAGGAACTTAAAAACATAAAATAGTAAGTGCATTTGCACCAAAGAGGCATGTGAGTTGTGAGTTGGGGCATCAAGCAGGAACAAATGGATTGTTTTCAAGATACCCCTGCAACAGCACATCTACTTAAGAGTCCAGTTGCTATAGTTTCATTGAGTCTACTATTGCCCTAATCACAATGAATCAAAATAGTAACAGTTCAACACAACTGAAGCAAACATGGATTTCACCACATACATACGTGCCACACTGAAATATTTCCAGCTCCCCAAGAATGCCACCCATTTTCAAGTGCCTGGCTTTGCTCTGGCATCTGCTTTGAATGATGCCTCCTTGCATTCTCCTATTGTCTTCAAACTAATGAACCTTTCAAGCTCACCTAAAACATGAGCTGCCCAAAAAGCTCTCTTACTATCCTCCAAGGGTGATTCATCCCAGTTTCCCAAAGAAGGTTTTTTCTACATGTATTAAATACAACACTCAGCATGGTCTGTCAAAGAGCCTCAGAAACCATGCACACTTGTGCTCTCTCTCCTTAGAAGACAGGGACTCCTATAATTCATCATTTTGGTCCCCTTAGTACCTGCAAAGTGACATATACAGTAAGTGTTCAATGTGGATTCTTGAATTCTTTAAGTGATGTGCTTAGTTGCAGAGGGAACATAGCATCAGGAATCACAGTACTGTGATTGTCCTGGTAGGACAAAATGAATATGCTTGAATCTGTTTAAAATAATGCTTCACCACCCCTCCTCCTCCTTCTACTTTTCCCTTTCCCTCCTCCCTTCCTCTCCCTCTATTTTCCTGTATGTTCTCTCCTACTCCCCATTCCTTCTCCTTTTCCCTCTCTTTCTTGTCTCCTCTCTCTCCTCTCTCTCTACTATACCCCTCCCTCTTTCTTCTCCCTTTCCAAGTCTTTTCTCCTTCTTCTCCACTTCACTCTCCCTCTGTCCCTTATTGGTATTCATTTGTCCAGTTCTATCAAAAGGTTTTAGGTTCAAGTCACTGAGCAAGATGTCAAATCTTGTCCATTTGAGTGGGTGTATGAAAATATTCCTCATTAATCTCTTTCACAATTTGTGTTGAAAATAGCTTCCTGCTAGACTCTGATCTAGATAGAAGCAGGTGATATGTTTGCTTTTATTAAAGTGAATAAACAGCACAAAAATGTGCCCAGGAGAGAAAGCTTAACAAGAAAGAGAAGGATGCTAGACATAGAATTCAAATTGGCATTATGAGTCTCTTAACTTTATGGCTCACTGTATTGGTTGAATTATAAATGGCTCTTTTTAGGTAAAGATTTCTTTCCCCTAATTTCTTATGTAATTTATATGAAAAGAGAAACATAGTTGATTGAGGCAATCAGGACAGAATTATTTTAAATCTCAAACATATTAGAACAATATATGATGTATGATATGGAGAAAAAGGAAGCACGTAAACAGATATGTACACTGAAGAGAATTAGAGAAGAAAGAAACGAGAGTATTAATCAAAAGGAGGATATCCGGTCATTCAGTTTGGCTCCAGTTTTGATTATGAAAGAGTAAGTATGACCACCTTGCATTCTAGAGATTATAGATGAAATGTGAAGATTCAGTTGAGGACTCATAACAGTAAATAATAATAATAATAATAGATGAATTTGGAAAAGAAATAAAAATAGAAAATGCAGCCAGTATGTGTTATTCCCAAAGATGGGAGGAGAAATACTACTGACCCAAGTCTTCATGGTTAAATTAATTAAAGCAAGATTTTTTTTATTCATGTACATGGACTGCCTCTTCCTAAGGTGAGGTTTGAGAGGTCAGCATTGGGTGTGAGGAAGACAAAGTTTTAATAACTTGGGGTTAGGGGTTTTCCAAATGGGGGATTTGGGTGGTAAAATAGGCAGTGTTAAAGGAACAGAACGTAATCATAACAAGTTAGTCATAACAACCTCTTGAAACAAAGACATAGTTACAAGAGAGTCACAACAATCCTTTTGAAACAAAGGTAGTGTTGCAAGATGGTTATTGCATTTTTGAAACAAAGACACGATTGCCATTCCTGCAGTAGGCAATACAGGATCATTTGTAGTTAAGGTTATGAGTAGGCATGGGCCAATTCTCGAGAAACAGAAGTTTAATTAATTGTAAACAGAAATCCACCTAGTTTGCCTTGACTATAAAAAGGCTTTTAAGCCTAAAACAGAGGCAGGCTGGTTCTTCAACGGCACTAGGTTTATTGATATTTTCTTTTTCTTCCTAACTTCTCAGCTTTGACTCCAGGAAACCAAAATACCAGATATGCACACCAGGCGCAGTCAGAAGAAAACCTCCAGAGAATCATACTTTTGTTTCTCCTCAGAGGACTCTTTCTTTTCTCTGAAGAGTCCATGAGACAGAGACTGGGGGAAACCCCTCCTCCAGCGGCCCCAACCTCCAACATTCGCTAGCAGAAGCAGCAGGCACAATGCCTGAGAAGTTGGAAATGTGTTCTTTCTTAATAGAGAAAGCAGAAAACAGGGTCCTTAGGGTAGTGAGGCATATATGTGGATACCCCCATTTATATTTTGTCTTTCTTTTGGACTCATCGTTTCCCCTGAAGGTGAATCAAATCATAAGAGAACAGAATAGGGAAGGGAGCACTTGGGGACTGGGTGAGGGACACCCTGGAGGACACTGAGGTAGAGAAGAGCTTCTTAAGCAGGAAGTGGAGTCAGTGCTCTGATGCTCTGACACCTGAGCTGTGACAAAGAAGCACCTGTTTTGTTTGCAGTGCTGGGATTAAACCGTCACATGGAGCACCGTGAATAAATTGCAGATAAATTATGCATTTGAAGAATGCCAGAATAAAAATGCTTATATTATGTAGTTTCATCTTTATGACTCTGTGGAGTATGCAACATGTGGAAATAGACAGGTGGTTGGTTGTCAGATGTTAGTGGTTCGGTACTAATTATGAACACAGAGGGGTGGCATTAGGGGATCAGGAGATGGCAAGTGAGTGAGTTGTTTTATATACTAATCCTGATGGCAGTTTTATGACTATGGATGTATCAAAACTGACTGACAGAAATATATACCATATACATGAGTCCATTTTTTTAAAACTATAAAGAAATAGCCATATTGTACAGGATAACTATCCTACAACCAACAGACTGAAAGGAACAGGAACATAGACTTTGTTACCTGTTAGTGGGACACTTTGCCCTAGTGGAGCTGCCATGTAGGCCCCCAGTGCAAGAGGAAGCTCTTAGCCCTCATATGGCTGCTGAACTGAGGGGGGCTGATATGTAGGGACACCCCACACTGGAGGAGTAGGATAGGTGGGAGAGAGGGGAAAGGGTGGGACCGGGAGGGGTGGAGGGAGGGGACTGTGACAGAGATGTAAATTGAAGTAATAAATAAACATAAAAAAGGAAAGAACTGAGACTGGGTAACTTACAAAGAAAAGAAGTTTATTTGGTTCACAGTTCTGGTATTGAGTTTGCTCTGGGAAGGATCATGTGGCTGAGTGTATCACTTTAAGGGCACATATAAGAGGGAGATATCACGGAGTAAGACATAACCCCATTCTTCCAGAAAGGCTCCACCTCTTAGAGGTGCTACAGCTTTCCTAAACTGCACCACCAGATAGGGACCAAGTGGTCACATACAGCAGCCAGTACATTCAACTGTATGTCTTCCACTTCCCTCCTATGAGAAAGATGTTGTTTTGAATACTTGAAATATGTCTTAGTATCTCACAAAACCTGTTATTCTTCTTTTAAATTGCTATTCATCTCTACACAGGAGCATTCCCAAGGTGTAGTCCTGTGTAACTGGAGAGGTGGAATTTCATGGTATGAGTTGGAGATGGCTTTCCATAATATCACAGTCAGCTTTGCATTTTGCTTATAGTTTGATGGCTTTTTTATTTTTGAAAATGTGTAACTATTTACATATTTAGAAGAAGAGTGGGTTTGAAGGGATAGGGGGTAGAGGGTGAGAGGGCGGGACTGGGAGGGGTGGAAAGAGGACACTGTGATGAAGATGCAACCTGAAGTAATAAATAAATTAAAAAAAAAGAGAGCTTAGAAACTTAACTTAGAAAGAAAAATGCTTTTCCATGTCTGCAGAGAGCATACAGAATGAAACAATATAGGTGAACTCTAAGAAACAGTTCCATACTTCTTTGAACTTAAATAAGCATTTTTCCTCCCAGATAGTACTGAATACTTCCTGTGTTTCAGGAGACCAACTAATCTTCATTGATTGATATAGCAACTCTTAAAAGAAATAAAGGCATCTTTAAAATTGTGAGCACGCGCGCGCGCGCGCGCGTGTGTGTGTGTGTGTGTGTGTGTGTGTGTGTGTGTGCCAGACAGAGTGAAATAGGAAATGGGCTTGGATGTAGCTCAGTGGGTAGAGTCCATTCCTAGCTTGCAGGTTCAAGCCCAAACACTGCTTAAACTGTGTGTGATAATGGCCACCAGGATCCAAGCACGTGAGACGTAGAGGCAGAAGGATCATGAGTTCAAGGTCATCCTTGTTGCTTACTGGGAAGTCAGTGTCTGGGATGTATGAGACCTTGTCTCAGCAGTTGAAACAACAAAATAAATACAAAGGAAGAGGAAGGGAGGGAGGGAGGAAGGAAGGGGGAGGAAGGAAGCAAGGGGCTTGAATAAGAATGCTTTGCTCTGACAAATTACCCTTTCTGTGTTAGTGTAAACTTTATACAATTGCCTTTGCTTCACATTTTCTCTCTCAACCTGGCTATCGTCCAATTAATTGAGACTCTATTATATTATTTGTTAAACAGGCTTCACAACACAAAAACTGAACAGTTAATACTCTTTTCTTAACCTACTAAGCTAATTTGGTTCTCCCCCATCGTAAATCCCAGATATACTTGCACTTTGTGGCTTTCCTACTTCAGCTGAATCTCTCCTGCCTCTGCCTGTTGCTGAATCCCTCTACTTCCTCTCTTTGGAACAGGAAGTCCAGCCTTATTCTGTTCCTTGCTCAGTGGTTGGCTGTAAGCTTCTTTATTGGCATATCAGGGAACAATTGGGGAGCAGCGTTTACACAACATTCAGACAGGAGATTCTAAGTACAAGGAATACAACCAGATATGGGGGGTGGGGGCTAGTAGAAATCAATATTTAAATTACATAATAACTTTATCCCTACATTTCTGTCTCTTCTTTTCTCTGGCTTCCCACTGTGGAGAGGTAATGGGAGGACTGGGTACACTGATTTCAGAGGAGTAGCAAAGCATAGGAAGGTGTGGATTGTTTGCAGAATAATAGGAAATCACAAATGGCTAGCTGACAAGTAGAAAGGAGAAAGATAGAAGACATACTTCAGGCCAATGCAGATTTTGTTCTACAAATAGAAACTTTTTAGACTATTTTATTAAAAGGAGACTACGCAAGACTGGGTGAAAACTTGTCCAATTCCAAGGTACCCAGGCTAAGTCTTTGCTCATTTAAATTCCATCAAAGAACAATCTTCTCGAATATCCTTTTATGATATCTCCAAAACCTTATTCTTCAACTTAATCTTATAGGAGTGTGGATTTAAAATACATATATAAATCAAAGTGAATTACCCCAACAGGCTTTTTCTTGAGGAAGTGGGGAATCATACTCTAGAAATTACAAGGGGTATTTTATTTATATCAGCTTTAACTTTTTCATATGCATAAGAAAGAGAAACAGGAAGTAAAAAATATGAACTAGTAAGTACTCCTTCAGCATGCTTTAAACTTTATCCTGTATGGCATCCACAGAGGGAAATATAAATCTATTGTCTTCCTTGATTTTTTTTTTTTTTTTAGAGTGATTCAGATGTGTGCCTACTCTCACGTTAAGGCGATGCAGTATTTGTCCTGTTGGAAAGTTTGTGACATATTAGCTCACAAAGAATGACAATAAACATTTCTGGGTATGGTGGTACATACCTGTGAACCGATCACAGTAAAGACGGGGAGGGGGTTGAGAATTTGGATGTACTCCTCAGTTACACAGTAAGTTTGAGAAATGAATTCACCAGTCTTTGCTAAGTTATTAAGGGAACTTGTTCCAAAATTCTTTGAAGTTTTACTATGAAAGCACATTGCAGAACCAGGTGCTCCTCTAGCCAATCTTCAAAGACTCAGCTCCCCAGTGGCCTGTCATCAGCTGCCAAGTCAGAGATACTTCCACAATCACCAAGGGTGCTTCATTCTTCCTATGTGCATGGCCCTTTCCATCCAAAAGCTCAGAGGCAGCTTTTGTATACCCCCCCCCCATGACATAAGTTTCTTGAGTGAGTTCTTTTGAATGGTGTGATTTTGTGGCACTCCTTGGCCCTCAATGTTGCAAGAATGCTTACAGAAAGTATTCATGGTTTTCTGTATTCAGTTGATCTAAAGTCACAGATAAAATTCATTTGCTTTTCCACTCAGTGCTCTTAAAAATAAAGTAACATTTTTTTATGTGTGTGTGTGTGTCTATGTGCTCATGTGTGTGCATGTGCAGGTGAGGCCAGAGGTCAATATTTGGTGCCTTTCTCCATTTCTATTTTTTGAAGCAACATCTCCTATTGAACCTGGACTTGCCTCTGAGGTTAGATTGGCTGACCAGGAAACCTCAAGAATCCTGGATCAGCCTTTCCATCTCTGGGATTACTTGCACACCCTATTATGCCTGGAGTTTTTACATGTATATCCAGTGAGTTGATTAAGATCTTTATGTTTGTACAGCAAGCCCTTTATTGACTGAGTCATATCCTTAGTGGAAAATATAATATTTATATTAAAAGATAAAACATCGGACTGGACATTGGGAATGTATGCTAAGCCATATAACTCTTATAATCGTGGCCTATTTATTTCTGTTGTTTTGTATTGTATTTATAGTTATAAGAAAAAGAACCATTATTTGGACTGAAAGGGAGAGCTGTTGGGGGGAAAAATAAATACCTTAAACTAAAAAAAAAAAAAAAAAGAAGGGAAGAGGATGGGGGGGTTGAGGGGGAGGAGGGTGGAAGGGTGGGACTGGAGGGGGGAGTAGGGAGCAGATTGTGATTGAGATGTAACTTGAAGAAATAAAAAATAAATTATTTAAAAAAAATAAAAAAAAATAAATAAAGGAACAGAATTATTGAAGATAGATATCAAGGGAAAAAAAAAGATAAAACATCCACATTCTAGGAATAAAACAGAGGTAGAGAAAACCAGAGAGCAACCAATGAAAATAGATGGGTGGATGTTTCTTTCCCTTCCTTCTTTTTTCCCCCCCACTGCATGGGCTTCACCTATGATATGTAAGTGCTCTACTTTTTCACTATATTTCCAGCCCTAAAAATAAATACATTCTAATCTGGGAGGAAAGGAATAGGGAAAATGGTTAAAATGTAGGGAAAACTGACCTGCTCACACCAGGCCCTTATATATTTCATATATGCTTGGATATTAAATGGTAACTGGGGTTCATTTATTAGTAGGTCTATATTTCAGATGGAAACTCTAGATTAGTCTTTCAACATTGTTAGGTAATTTCTATAAATGATATAACAGCTAAGGACTTAGGACAGTACATTAAACGTTGGTAAAAAATTATTAATCAAATTTGGTTAATAATATAAAAACAATAATAATAATAAGAGCCTAGAAACCCAGATTACAACATTTACCCTTTTTATAGGCATCTGTGAGCTTATAGTTTCATATCCATAAAGGGTAACATTGTGCTCAGTATCTGCATAAGCTTTGGAGTCAAAGATCATATCACATTTCTACCGAGAAATTTCTTCCCAGAAAAGCACAGAATGCTTAGAGAGATGATATTTGAATCTGTCCTCAAGCATGAGGAGTCAAAACTGTATCAGTTTGTGAAATACAAATCACTTATTATGGAAAGACTCTTTAGAAAACCTAGTCTTTTCTTCTTACAGGAGGAAGAGCAGTCAGCATTCTCTGGAGGAATGGTCCGTCTGATGGCAGCTACGGAAAGTTTCCACTGGCTTAGCAGAATGTGTGCTTTCCGTATAGTATTGGCATGGGAGTGAGAGGTACTCTTTAGTTATCATCTTTCATTGGCAGTAAAAACAGGGATTGCCTCATTGTAACAGCTCCTTAAAAATATTTATTGGCATAATTTTGAATTTTCAGCTTCCACCACTTAACAAAGAGTCTGTCCTTGATACAGCATCCCTGTTTATAAAAAGCTATTCTTAATCATTTATATACAGAATAAAAGTGTGCCTGAGAACTATTTTAGAAACTCATCATGGTATGGTGTGTATTAAAAGAATGTTGCATATTCTTCTTAAATTTTTTTAAGATTAAAAATGAAAATTTCACAAAGATTTATCTCTTTTAATGAATTGTTTTTATTTCACTGACATTGATTATATTTCTATTGATTTTTAAGACTTATTCATATCTCTAACAGTGATGGTCAATAAAAATAATTCTAAATATAATTATTTATGTCACATACCATATAGTCTTATAGGTATAAAATATATGGATATATAGAATTAGGAAATAAAATGGAACAAAAATTATAGAAAATGTGATACATGAATCATATGATGGGCATCACATTTGGAGAATGATAAAAGTACAGGATTATAGAACAGACATGAGAATGTCCATCACTACTGCTAGTAATATAAAGAGGAATGTTAGAGCTGATGTAGAGAGTACTCAGAGGAGCCTCTGACACTGAATGTCCAACTATTAAAAGGCATAGGCTTCTGAACAGAACAAAATTAAATTCACTGTGATGAAGCACAAATTACTTAGGCAACAAAATAAAAATCCTGTTTGTGAAAATATGTTCCTGAAAATGATGTACCGAAATAAGACATAGAAGCGGAAATATTTAGTATGGTGTGTTATTCTCTTTTGTTTTTCACCTTCCATGACCATAGAAAAAGTTTAAAGTCCAGAAGTAATGAGGAAAGAGGAGGAGGAGGAGGAGGAAGAAGAGGAGGAAGAGAAAATGACTAAGACAAAGATGAAGATGAGAGAGAACACTGAAGAGTATATAGAGACTTCATTGCGTGGAGGTATGAAGAGACAAAACAGATCTGTAATGAAAAGGACCAGAACTTAGTTGCCTCTAGAAGGGGTGATGGACTGGTGGGAACAAATGACACATTTTGGAGCGATAAAGTGTTCCATAAATTGATGGGGCATGTTGTATGTATGTTTATGTTTGTCAAGATTCACTGAACTTTATAGTTAAGGTGTATGCATTTTAGCATACATGAGTTTTACCTCCATTTGTTTTTCATCCTGTACTTGTAATCAGTAATAAAAGCTGATGGTTACTTCTGTCTTCCCCAGTGAGTTTCTTCTCTCTCCTGCTACTGAGACAATGATGAAATTGGTCTGATCACTACGATGAAACATTTTAAGACTAATGATCTCCCTTACGTGTTAAGAGGGAATGTGTTCTGGGGAACAGGGAGATGGACCAGAGGTTAAGAGTTCTAGAGGACCTGAGGTCAGTTCCCAGTACCCATATTGGATGGCTCATAATAATCTATAATTTCAGCTCCAGTAGATCTGAAACCCTCTTCTAGCTTCTGCAGGCACTTGCACACAAGTGGCTTGTAGACATGAGGGAACACACACACACACACACACACACACACACACACACACAAATTAAAAACAAAATTTCTAAAGAGAAAGTTGAAATAAGAAAACAAGCTGAATTTATATGTTAAATATTTCCCCCCTTAGATATTTCATACCTGGGCTGAACACATTATATAAAAGTATTAGGAACTTAAGACATCCTTGGAAAAATTCTCATTCTAGATTATAGATGAAAGAAATAGCAGATGTGGAACTCAATTCCTAAGCATGGATTTTAACTTAAAAGTTACTATTGGGCAATAAAAGTCCCTAGAATTTTCTCCTTATTTCAAAGAGAGGACTATAGTAATTTTATGGATAGCAGAGAAAAAAATATCATACCTAAAATAAGTATTGCGTCTTTCAGAGATTGCTAGCTTTCGGCATTTGCCAGCATGCCTACTAGACGTCAATGTCCAGTGTAGTGGACACAGCAGCAGGAGAGTAGGAAATACTTGAACATAAACCACCATGATATATTTGTTGTTGTTGTTGTTTTTAGTTTTTAACTTGTGCAATTAAGATCTATGCAGATGACCTATATTCCATTAAGCTCTCTGGTGCTGATGAGTGAAAGGTGTCTCTGAGTTAAAAATAGAAGGAAGTTCAATGTGTAGATTCATTCCAGCCTTCAAAGACAAAATGTTAAGGTAGAAAATGCTGGAGAACCCTTCTGGGTTCTTGTCTTCAAATTTTTACCTTATTTTATTTATAAGTGTAAAGTTAATTCTGAACTCTGCATGCTGCCATAGACACTTCATTCTTCCTGCAAGTGCCTCTGTTGGAAATGTTCCCTCTTTGCCCGTTGTGCATTTAAGTTTCATTCTTCACTCATGTCTGAAGATGCCCTATACCTGCAGTACATTATCTTGCCCTCTTTAGTTATCTGAAATAGATGTGTTTCTGTTACTCTCTTTTACAAACAACTTGGGACTCTTGAGATGTTCTACTTTGTAGTATTAATCTTGGTGTTTCTAGCCCTGCTCATAATAACTACCAAATAACTGTGCGGTGAAGGATCAGTGAACTGTACAAAACATAGATTTGGAGACACCTTCCCTATAATTTCATTCAGTGTCAACATTACGAATATACTTTGGGTTTAAGATTCTCTGACTTATTGATTACTTTCTACAACTTAATGATAAGGCTCTTTTGCTGAAGACAACACTTACGTCATCAAACACAGATATGTCAAGCTGGTTTCTAACTAGAAGCTTTATTTCTTTTCTTTTTTTAATTTATTTTTTTTCAAGTTACATCTCCATCAAAGGCCCCTCTTTTCTCTCCTCCCAACCCCTCCCTCCATCTCTCTTCCTCATTGCCATCCTCTCCTTCTCCTCGGATGGGGGGGAAACCCCTACATATTAACCCCCCTCAGTTCATCAGTCACATGCATGCTGGCAAAGATGTGGAGAAAGGGGAACGCTCCTCCATTGCTGGTGGGTGTGCAAACTTGTATAACCACTATGGAAATCAGTCTGGTGATATCTTAGAAAATTGGGAATAGTTCTACCTCAAGACCCAGCCATACCACTCCTGGGCATATATCCAAAAGATTCTCCACCAAACCACAAGTACATTGTCTCAACAATGTTTATAGTAGCTTTATTCGTAATAGCTAGAAACTGGAAACAACTCAGATGTCCTTCAACTGAAGAATGTATACAAAAAAAACAAAAAGAAAAACAAAAAAAAAAACCTGGTACATTTGCACAATGGAAGAGTACACAGCTATTAGAAGCTTCATTTCTACTGACTAGTGTTCATGGAACTAGAAGGCATCCTACACACTACTGGGTGGGAAAAATAATCATCAGTATTACACAGCCACAAACCTTATGATCTACAATAGTGACATGCCTGCAAGATATACTGATACAATAGTGTTATGGATGTAGGCCTTCCTCACCTTCTTAACATTTTCTTTTTATTTAAAGCCATTTCCATGAGATAGAATCTATACTTGACTTTGCTAGAGTGGCAAAAGACCTGGGACCATGTAGGTCATGGGCCAAGGAGGAAGCCTACTACTATTGTTTTGCAATGATGCAATGTAAAATGACTCCAATGACATACCCTTGCACCCGCAGATCTATACCTTACTCAGCCCACATCAAAGAAGCTCCTTCTTTCAATAGATGGAATTTAACACAGAGACCCAGAATAAGACAATGTGCAGAGAGTAAGAGACTTTGGAGCACTTAGTCCTAGGTGGGATGCCATCATCAAATCCCTCCCCTTAAGGCTCAGGGAGCTATGAAGGGGAGATGGAAAGACTGTAAGAGCCAGAGGTGATGGATAACTCCAAGGAAATAGTGTACTCTGGACATAACAGGAGTGATGTACATATGAACTCACAGAAACTATGCAGCATTCATAAGCCCCACACAGGTTCAAGTCAGACAGGGTCCCAGCATCAAGAGTGGTCAGTGATACAAATTCCCACTCCTAACTGAGAAGCTATCTGAAATTGATACCCACTGGTATGGGGAAAATCAGTTTTCTCCAATGGAGTTTCAACTCCTCTAAAACCACACTTCAGGGCAGAAGTAGTTGACAACACAAAATGAACTCCATTTGTGTGTGGGGAGGAGTGAGGGTGAGCTTTTATTTCCTTTTCTTTTCTTCTTTTTTTTTTGGCAGCTTTTGTGTGATTAGTTTTTTGTTTGTTGGTTTTGATTTTTGTTTGTTTTCATTTCCTGGGATTTTGTTAAGGTTTTGGGGTGTCTTTTGCAAAAGAAAGTGAGAAAGAACATAACATGGGGTGGGTAGGTAGATGGTGAAATGGAAGAATTGACGGAAGGGTAATACATTAAAGATATATTGTTTGAAAGTTTTTTCAACAAATGAAACAAAAGAAATTAAAAATTAAATGTTTTTAGCTTTGATTGAGGCAAGCTTTCCTGCTTGGTACTGAGTACCCCTCCACAGTAACGTGACCTTTAATCCTGGTCTAACGTACTTTCACACCTTTGAATCACTTTCGATTTTTCAATAGGCAACCATAGATTGTTTTTCCACTTCTTTCATACCAAAGTCTTTTGTATTTTATGTTTGGTCCCCTTAGTAGAATGTGTCATTTATTTATGGTGAAACTAAACGTCCAGATCACTTATTGTTTCATGTTCCCTGTCAGCTCCCAAGGCATGGGCAAAGCTGTACACTTTTCAATTGTGTATTCCATCTGTATTCCATTCCGGGACATGCCCAAGAGTGTGCTCTCTGCCATCATGGATATGCTTCCTTTCTCTTAAAACAAAAAGGGAGATTAATGTATACAATCTCTTTCACATCAGTCTTTCTGATTGGATTGATTGATTTCTCCCAGAATCCCACACAATATCAAAAACCGCCATGGAAATTGCAGTAAATTGTCTGTAGTGAAAATGTCTCTTCCTTGCCTTTGGAATCCAATGATGAACTTCACTTAAAGAACTTTGACAATAGGGACAGAACTTAATTGTTTTCGTGGTTCCCCACTAAGCTAGTTTTGTACCAGGTAACTACATATATTTCACCTTTTATGTGTTTGCTATGTATCGATTTGAAATCATATGTAAAAGCAAGATAAAGTGAGACCCTGCTTGTGGCTGAAAATCAGACACGAGAAGAATATCAGTTAGATAAAATTCTGACAAACAAAACCCCAGCTATAGGGCACTTTAGCTACTGAGCTGTACAATGCTGAAACTCACATTCTCACGACAGAAAATACAACTTTTACAAGGTGCTGTAAGAACAAATCAAGAGAACTGAACAGCTGTGCCACTGCCGGCTGATGAGAAGTTTTCCAGACAATGAGGTGCAAAGGTTCCTTCCGCTCCTTGGTGAGAGTATCCTGACTTCTATTCTCCTTGGTCAATATTCCCAACTCAAGTCTCTATGTGACAGCTGATCTTTATTAGTATGAATATCATATTTGCTGTGTTTCAATGAGCTTCCCAAAAAATTACCCTTAGTCTTCTAGTCTTACACTCTTTTGTTTACACTTACTCAGTGTGTATGCATCTTTGTGTGTGCGTGCGCACATGTGTATGTATGCACATATGCATGGAGCACACGTGGAGGTCAGATGCCAAGACTGTGGAGTTGGTTCTTTCTTTCCACCACATGAGTTCTGGAGATAGAGCTCAGATTGTCAAGCTTGGCATCTTTACCCTCCAAAATCATCTTTCTATCCACTATGTCTTTAACTCTTAATACGTCATGACTCTGTAAGACTACCAGTTTCGTGAAATCACTGTATATATGCTGGTCTACAATTCTACATACACTTTTCATGGTACAACATAATGGGAAAGCATACAGAGGGGAAAAAAAACCAAATAGAATCTTAAAATGTCACAATACAAAAAGAAAAAAATGTTACATGTGAGCAGAACAAAACCCTCCTAAACTCAAACAGAAGGTAATTGCATGAGTTAAAACAAGAGCAGGGTTATAAGTCCTTTCAACTTATTATTGTTACCAAACAATACAACACTGAAATATCTACAGCAAAATGACAAAGACACATGTTTATTTTAGGGAGAACATAAGAAAAAAATTGCTCAGAAAGCCTGGAATGGTGGTGCACACCTTCAATCCCAACACTTGGGAGGCACAGGCAGGTGGGTCTTTGTGAGTTCAATCCCAGCCTGGTCGACAAAGTGAGCCTAGTACAGTCAGGGCCTACACAGAGAAACCCTGTCTTAAAAAGAAAAAAAAAGATATTGCTCAAAAATTTCATACACTTTCTTAGTTTTTGAATGAAAAAATATAATGCAAAGGAGGAAAATGAAGCAAATTAATATGATTAATGGACTTAGACATTAAGATGATGTTGTTTAAAAAAATACTAAAATATCCCAGTTGTTCAGTTTTACCAGTGAAGACTCAGGAGCCAGATGTTGGATTGAAAACTTGCTAGCTCAGAGAGCCAGAGAAGGCGCCCAGCTGATGTTCCTACTCCACAAACATCCCAGACAAAAATCCTAAGCTAAAAATCCCAGAAGATATATACCCAGAAATGGTATGGTTAGGTCTTGAGGTAGAGCTATTCCAAGTTTCTAAGATATCACCAGACTAATTTCCATAGTGGTTGCACAAGCCTGCACTCCCACCAGCAATGGAGGAGGGTTCCCCTTTCTCCACACCCTCGCCAGCATGTGCTGTCATTTGAGCTTTTGATCTTAGCCATTCTGACAGGTGTGAGATGGAATCTCAGAGTAGACTTGAGTTGCATTTCTCTGATGATTAAGGATGCTGAGCATTTCTTCAAGTGTCTCTCGGCCATTAGGGATTCCTCCTTTGTGAATTCTCTGTTTAGCTCTGTTCCCCATTTTTTGGATTGGATTATTTGGTTTTTTGGCATTTAATTTATTGAGTTCTTTGCAAATTTTGGATATTAGCCCTCTGTCAGATGTGGTTCGTGAAGATCTTTTCCCAATCTGTAGGTTGTCATTTTGTTTGAATGACATTGTCTTTTGCCTTACAGAAGCTTTTCAGTTTCATGAGGTCCCATTTATTGATTGTTGGTCTTAGATCCTGAACTGTTGGTGTTCTGTTCAGGAAATTGTCTCCTGTGCTGATGAGTTTGAGGGCTTTCCACACTTTCTCTTCACAAGGACGTTTCCTCATCTATGTTCATAGCAGCCTTATTTGTAATAGAAACTGGAAACAACCCAGATGTCCCTCAACCGAGGAATGGATAAAAAACAAACAAACAAACAAACAAACAAACAAACAAACAAACAAACTGTGGTACATCCACACAATGGAATATTATTCAGCTATCAGAAACAATGAAATCATGCAATTTGCAGCCAAATGGATGAAACTATATAAGCTCATCATGAGTGAGCTAACCCAGACTCAGAAGGATGCACATGGCATCTATTCACTTATAATCAGATTTTAGCTATATAGTACAGGATAACTATACCACAACCAATGCACCAAAGGGAACAGGAACATAGACTTTTTTACTTGTTCATGAGACACTTTTCCCTAGTGGTGCTGCCTTGTAGCCCCCCCCCCCATATGACTGCTGAACTGGGGCGGGGGACTGTTATGTAGGGACACTCCACTCTGGAGGATTGGGTTGGAAGGGATAGGGGGTAGAGGGTGGGAGGGTGGGACTGTGAGGGGTGGAAAGATGGTACTGTGATGGAGATGCAACCTGAAGTAATAAATAAACATTAAAAAAAGTCCTTCAAAAGCCCCCCCCCCCCAAAAGCCCAGAAGAACCTAGAGGAAGAAGCCTAGAAGGAAAAAAACAAAAACAAAACAAAACAAAAAAAACCTCTGAAGGAGAAAAGCCAAAGAATTCCCAACACTCCTTCTCCATGGAGTCTTAAATATCCTCAGCTCAATGTCTCTCCTTTCTGCTTAATCCCTGCCAGTTGGTTTCTTGCTCCACCTCTTGACCTAACTTTATTTAAACTTATGTACAGAAAGCTCTTGGATTAAAGGTGTGTGCTTGAGTTGAGGCACACCATAATCACTTGTTTGCATTAAACAGAAAGTTTTAGGATTAAAGGCTGAGCCATCCTATAATTAGAAATAGATTTTTCAATTCACAAACTTGGGGTTCACAATGTGATCAAATATTCTGCGATATCTTAAGGGGTGAAGGTGTTTGCAGCTAAACTTGATGGGCTCCCTGAGTGTTATTCCCAGAACCCACAGTGAGAGAACAGAACTGACCCCTCGTGGGTCCTTCAACCTCCACATGCATGCTTTGGTATGCAGAAACAATAAATTAATATTAAATACTTATACATACAATATATAATTTATATGTGTGTGTATAAAATCAATAGACTTGACCTATCATGTGTGTTTTGTATGTACATATGATTCTCTATCCTGAAAAATGCATTCTGTTTGTGCACTGGTAAAATGTCTTCAAAACTTCACTATATAGTCTTGGTTACAAAAGTCTTCATTAAAGTAAAAATGATAGAACTAATTAAGACAGAAACAACCATAGCTAGCTGCTTAGATTTAAAATCCCCCTGCTAGTTCTTTCATCAAAGAGGAAATTAAGGTCACTAAGAACTATAAATGTATGACATATTTAGCCCATGAAATATAGCCTAAGCTCGACTCAATGAGGATTTAGAAGAATTAAGTTAATAAATAATAACCTAGGAGAGCATAGGAAGAACAGAAAATAGGATGAGTGAAGACTTGCTCTGAATACATTCCTTATTGACTCAGCATCTTCTATCTGCTTAAGAAAACCAAACAACAATAGACTTGAGCAGGAAACCATTGCTTTATTCTATGAGAGAAAAGCATTCCTGACAATCATAATACAAGATGAAAGAACAATCTATATTCCTAATAAAAGAACAAAGAGAGAGACACAAACAATAGAGGTTGAAATTTAAAAGGCACAATCAAAATTTGATATCCAAAGACCTAAAATATGCTGAAATAGGTTCTTCAGAGCAAGGGAAATGGCACAGAACAGAAAAACGGGTCCAAATAAGAAAAGACTGTTTGCAGAAGCAACAGATGATAAAAACATAGAACACTTTATTATATGATTTGAAGTATGTTCATAGATAAGAACAATGACATATTTGCTGATTGAATGAAGTTAATGAAGTGAGTTGTAGTGATATTATGAGGGGATGAGAGGAGGCGGGGAAGGATGCTTTAAGGATGGTGCACTATCCTGTCAAGTCTTATATGAAAATTGACCTGTCTTACTTGTAAATCATTCTGTGAACTCTATCTAGTGCAATTACTAAATATGTAAAATGATTTTTAAAAGTGTGTATCTGTCAAGAGACATAACTTAAAACCGGGTTTATGATATTAGTTTTGAGAAACTTTGTAAACAACAGAAGTCCAGTAGATGAGGAAGATGAGGAGAAATCAAGTAACAAAATTAAGTGTAGCAGCCATTGGGGGGAGGAGAATAAAAGGAGAGCGTGATTTCCAGATTCTAGTGAAGACAGATTGAATAAATGTACTTAAAATTGTATTAATGGCTGGAGGTGTAGCTCAGCAGCTACATGCTAGCCTAGGCTGTTTGGAGCCTGGGGTTCCATCGCCTGCAGTGCAAGCATGCAAACTCCAGCACTGACTTGAGTGGTTAAATACCAACCAGAATGTGAATAGTGCTGGTTACAGTAAAGTCATTTCATGGGTGATTTCCTCTCTGCGCTCTCTTTCTGCCTTCCAGATCTATTTTTGCAGCTTATGTATACAACATTGCTGAAATAAGAAATTAAATGAAAATTGTTTGAACAGTATCAGGATCCTTTCTTACTCAAGTATATTCTTCCCCATCTCTACTTTTCTACATGAGCCTGCCCTGCCCCCTTAGTAAATCTTTTAGGAGAGCCATGTTACAGGGGAACATGCTGGGAAAAGTACCTAAGTGCAACTCTGCCTAATAGAAATTCAATTTGAGCTGTGTGTATAATTTAAATTTTTCTAGTAAGTACAGTGAAGAAAAGTTAAAAGGAATAGGTGAAAGTAATTTTAGTAATTCATTACTCATATTAATAATATTAAAGTCATAATAATATTTTATATAGAATATTCAAAGTTTTCCAGTTTCAACATATTGCCAGTATAAAGAACATTAATGAACTATTTAACCTTTTTCTAGTCTTTGAAATGCAAACCCAGCATGGTTTAAATCAATCAATAATTAATAAATTAATTGTGTGTGTATGTATGTAGGCACACAATTTCTCTTGTTGTTTCTGTATGCTGTGTACTTCAGGATAGCTGGCCTTCTAGCTTCTAGAAGATTCTTCTGTCTCTGCTTCCTATTTCCTAAGAGTTCTGGGATTACAGATGTGTCTGCCATACCTGACCTTCTAAATTGGCTCCTGGGATCAATCTCAGGTCATAAGGCTTGCATGGGAAGCACTTTTGCCTGCTGAGTCTTCCTGTCAGTCCCCAAAGTAATTTAAATTCTTACTCATTTCGAGTGATTCTTGGCTGTCTGTCACTGGTGACCACCATTGTGAACAGTGTGGTGCTGGAACCTCACTGTTCACAGTGGGGTCCACATATCACCAGCATTGGAACTTATAAGAACTGTGGAGTTTCCCTCCCTATCTTGTCCCTACTCAATCAAATGTTTCTAACAAGTAAGCATATGGTGTCCATGCTGCTAGGCTTCAGATCTTGTCTGGAATGGTGAGATAAGATGGGGCAAATGGTATCTAGTGGTTCATCTTATAATCATGAAACAGTACATCAAATTCTGAATTAGGATCTTCCCCCAGGTGAGGAATATGATCTCTGTCTTAATGCCAGGCAATACCGGGAAACCTCATATCTCACCCTACCTTACAATCATGAGAGCGAACAACATTCTTGAGTCTACTGGGTACTGTGTTGCTTAGCATTGCCATCAGGTGTAGGTGGGGGTGTTTGCTAGTGGCATTCTCTCTCTCTTTTCATTTTCTTTCCTTCTCTCTCTCTCTTTCTTTTTGATCTCACAGGCGCATGTAGTCCATGCTAGCCCCAAACTTGCTAGGTAGCTGAGGACAACCTTGAATTTCTGATCCTCAACTCCCAAGAGCTAGGATTCTAAATGTGTGCCAGAACACCTGGTTTCTTGAATCACTTTTGATGTAGAATATTTTCAATCCACAGTGGTTTACTGAAATGAAACAGTACCAGAAGCATCTGCATGTGTCCAACTCAATCTTCCTCAAGACATTCTTCAGTCTTTCCTAACGTGTTTCCTGGCACTTCTCTATCTTTCTTCATCTGTATCGTTTCTCCAAACAGCACTATTATGTGCTTGACATTGTGAATAATCTTTTAAAGGGTTCTATTAGCTCCATGTCACAGAAAACAGAGGTATTGATAAAGTGTACAGCTTCACAAGAACATCTAGCTAGTCATCCATAAAACTAGTTTCTGAAATCAGTTAGTATGTTTTCAGAATCTGATATGATTTTAACAGCAAAATTGATTTTATATCTAATCCCTTTTCCTCTGCTTGTTAATTCTCTGAGAATTTCATTTAATATATTTTGATCATACAATTTCCACCCCCAACGTCACCCAGATCCTTTCCCTACCCACTTATCCAGTTTCTTGTTCTTTCTCTCTCTTAAAAAAGTACAAACAAAGATAAACCAAGCAAAAGAACAATTAAGAAAACATACACACATGAAAACCCACAAGAAATATGGAGTCCAATTTGTTTTGGTCAGCTGTTTCTGAGTATTGTTCCTTCCCTGGAGTGTGGTTGACATGCTCAGTGTCACTCCACTGAAGAAAACTGATTTTCTCTCACCCAGGAACTATGTGAATAGGCTCTTGGCCATATTCCTCTCCTCCATACTTGGATTTTGTCTGGCTTGAATTTGTGAAGATTTTGTATATGTTGTAATCTCTGTGGATTCATATTTGCATCTGTCCTGTTGTACCTGAAAAATGCTGTTCTCCTGAAATCGATTGCCTCCGGCTCTTACAATCTTTCTTTCCCATCTTCTATATATATAGAAGATATGTGATGAGGATATTCCAGGTAGGGCTGATCACTGCAAAGTCTTTCACTCTCTGAATGTTGTGCAGTTGTGGTTCTCTGTTAACTGCTGTCTATTGCAAGAAGAAGCCTCTCTGATGAAGGATGATAGATACATTGATCTATGGATATAGCAATATAACATTAAGATTCATTTTATTGATATAGTCATTTATCAGAATGACAGTAGTATGTTTTCCACTAGGGCCTGTGACATCTCTAGTTTCAGGTTCTTGGTGGTTTTTAACAGTGTCTAGTATAGGTCCTATAGCATGGAGCAAACCTTAAATTGAGTCAAAAGTTGTTGGATATTTCTGTCACATTTGTGACACTATTGTAGCAATATATGTTGTGGCCAGGTTGCTACTTTAGTTCATAGGATTAGTAACTGGGTGAGATTAATGATTATTTTTCTCCTCTAGTAGTGTATATAGCACCTTCTAGAACTATAAATGCTATCCAGTAGGGAATGAAGCTTTAGTTGAATACAAGCTGGATTATTCCTATGTTCTATGCTATAAGTATTTAATCTATCTGCCTTTTAATATCTGAGGTCATTCTGCTTTCCTAGAGTATACATTATCATTTATATATTTGTGTTTCCTCACACCTATGCAGTATAGTAAATGCTTTTGGAAGGAGGGTAAGGTAGGCTTCTTATATTTCTCCTAGGCCTTCCCTTCAAGGACCAGGTATCATGAAGTGTAATGCAAATTTATGTTACTTATGACTTTTGTTGTACAGATGCTTGTAGGCATATTGTTATTGAGTGGTAGGTAGTAATCAAAACACATTCCAGGTATCAGTTTTGCGCCTGTTATTTCACACTGATTTTTAACAATTGTCTATGAAAGTTTATGATATACAAACTTAACTTTTGCCAAAAATACTTCTTACTGAGTTTTTAAATATAAATTTCATTTAACTTGTCTGAGTTCTACAAGCATAAGTTATAAGAAAGGTTTAAATATCAAGAAGGTAGATTTAAGAGAAGAAAGTATGATGCTGGATAACTAAATTTAATTTCTTCCTTTATTTTTATTTCTTGTGTATGGATGTTTTGCTTGAATGTATGTCTGCACCATGTGCATGCAGTATCTGTGGATCAGAAGAGGGCATTGTGTTTCCTGGAACTAGAATTACAGATGATTGGGCTGTCATGTAGATTATGGGAACTGAACCTGGGTCCTATGGAAGAGCAGCCAGTGCTTATAACTGCTGAGCTATTATCTCTAGCTTCTGGGTAACTAAATTTCAACAACTACTTTCTTGATATTCAGATGATAATAAATTCCATTGTACATCTGTTAAGGGTCACCTGGATAGTCCTTTGCCTTTTGTTATAATTGAATAAGTCTAATTCTGGTTACTGTTTTAAAGCTAATATGGTTTGTGCCTAGAAAGTATACAGTTCTTCATTTGGAACCATTTCTCTCTTGGCTAGTACTAAGGAGGGTGGGATGTTCTCAAAGACATTGATGCATGGGAAGTGTGCTTTTTTTTCTAGATGCTCAAGTTTTGAGCAGCATCTACCTGCTTTTTAAAGGAGGTATTACCATGTCAGAAAAACACCTGCCACAAAGCAATCCCTAGTCTCTGTGCCCCCAAAACAGATTCCATAAGCAGGAAGAAGATTCTACTCTTGTCTAGTGGGGTGTAGTGATGACTATTAACTGCATGCACATTCATCATCTGCACACTGTGTGTACCTGGACAAGTTACTGAGACTCTTGAACTTGCCTAAAATATGTGTTTAGTGGGGTTAGTTTTCAACTAGATAACCATGCTGAAGCTAGGTTTCATAGATAACGTGGTATTTGGGATGGGGATATAGATCATTTGCTAGCATGCTTGCCTAGCATACATGAGGCATCAGGTTCAATCTCCAGCAGTTCATAAATCAGACTTGGTGGTACATTCCTGTCATCCCATTACTCTAAAAGCAGAGGCAAGGAGCTTAGAAGTTCATGGTCATTCTCATCTATGTAGTGAGTTAAAACTATCCTGGATACATGAGACCTGTCTTTGAAAAAAAAAAAAAAACGGTATTTTCTTTCACACTCACCCTCAGTTTCTGTGTCATTAATTAAGAAAGTGGGAAAAACCCCAAAACAATGTAGATCTTGGCACATATCATAACAGCATTCTCTTGCAGCTGTTTTCCTACTTAATAAAGTGCTTTGAGGCCTTAACGTTATATTATCACTGTTTAGATTTTCCAATGTCTATTCAAAAATGTGGATATATCACCTCACTTCGATATGCAATCTTCCTTCAAATAGACTTTATGGTAAGACAAGCATGCAACTCTCTGCTGCATTTTCTTATCTCAAACTATATCTTGAGCATCCCTAGGACAAGTTACAGGCCCGCTTAATTTCTTCCTTTGGCATCTAAGCCAATGCCAAGAACAACTAGTGCAATAAAGGCTTTATTCTGAAGACAGATGGCCTCAATGTCTCTCAAAAAGTCTCCACAGGCTCCACTCTTTCTAGCTGTTCAATCCTCTTTCTGTACACTGACTCCACAGGCCATCATTCCTCAAGCCTTGAAAATGGGGTGCTCTTTAGTTTTACCGTAAAGCATTTCAATCATACACAGAAGTAAAATATCTGTGTCTCTACTATTCATATTCCAGGAGTGTTGATGCGTTACTCACACTCCAGTTTTTAACGATGTTCATTCAGACATTTGAATGTCTTTCTCATCCTACTATTTTCCCCTTCTCCAAGGCAACCACTGTCTTGTTATGTCTGTGTGTTCCATTTCACCTTCCACAGAAATGGAGTTCCAATCTCTCTCTTATAGGGTTATAAGTGAAATAAACCATATACTCTCCTGATAAAAAGTGGAAGGAAAAATTGTGAGGTCTATCATCCTTATTATCAACATTGTCAACCTTATCACTATTGTCATTATTATTTTTCCAATGTATCTATCTGTCAATAGCCTGTATATATTCACAGCTTCAAAACATTGAGCATCTTGCATAGTTGTGGATGTGTGTTTTGAGTATGGATGTACCCCCCTCTCTCCCTCTGTGTGTATGTGTATGTGTAAGCCAGAGGTCAGTGTTCAGTATCTTTTATAATGGTTCTCCACCATTTTTTTTTAAGACAGAGTATTTCATTGAACCTGGAAATCACCTGCTATAGCTAGACTGGCTGACCAGCACTTAGGCAGTCTTCCTGTGCCTGTTCCCTTAGAACCAGAGTTACAAATTCATCTTCTCAAGCCAAGATTTTGTGTGGGTGCTAGTGATCCAAACTCAGGTCTTCTTGTTTGAGAAATAAGCCCTTTACTCACCATGTCCTCTCTCCATCCCAGCACCAGGCATCATTCTTGTCAAGTTACCTAAAGAAGAACTTGACCAGAATGTGCAGACTCATAGTCTTTCATCTTAGTAAGTTGGAGGTAAAGAATTCCCTCATCATCTATATTCTTTATGAGAGAATAGGGCAAAAATTAAGGTCCCTAGTTCACAAGCTAGACTGAAAGGTAATGAAAAACTCTGAACAATGTTTTTCCTCTTTACTGTCTTTCAACGATCAGAACACAGATTTCAGATTAGCACAGACCAATTTGTTGCTTCTTGTTAAATCACTGAGATTCATAGAATTTTTGAAAAAGCTGAACTTGCCATTTAAAACTCTTTGCAATAAAATTCGATTTTGTTTACTTGATGTTAAATACTAATAGTCAAGGAAGCGACAAGCAATCTTGCTCGCTTTCCCCCCATACACTAATTAAACATTTTAGTGCAGATATCAGCATAATTAAAGAATTAGGAAACAATGGGAAGTGGTGGGGATAATTTGTAATATCAGTGCACTGACGCATTGGGTCCAGATACTGGAGTTTGATTGGCAGGACTTTATTAAGATTTGGCAGCACTTAGGTAGGCTGGGAGCTCCTTTATGAGACTTTTGCACATTAATCCAGGCTCCTGTTCTTGTTAATACTGATGAGTGAAGACAGTTAATTGAATTATGTATGAAGCGGTGCTGATTAAATAATATTTCACTCCCCACTATAGAATTAGGCCTGCTGGCTAATTCTATACTGTTGTTTCTGACACTGAATGTCATAAGGACCTCTTCTCAAGCATGCACTTTGATTCTTCTCCATCTGTTCAGGGGATAGAGCTTCTCTGTTACCACTGGAACCAGCTATCCTTCAGCTCTGACATAAGGTCACTTTATATATATGGTTATTTATTAGTATCTGGGTAACCACTTTCAAGAATCCTCCCAAGTGCCTCCAGGGTCCTAAGTGTATTGCTATTAAAATCTACCAAGCACTGTGAAAAAATTTTCATAATTTGTAATTGTATTCTGCTTAAGGCATTTAAAAAGAAAGATAACTCAGGGCATCTAAAAAAGCTTTGAAAATTAAAGAATTTTCCAAGCTGTATGTGGTCCAGCTTATATTCTCTGCATTTCTTTTCTTTTTATGTAAAACCAGATGTTATAAAATCAGAAATCTCCACTGAAGATGCATCAAGTTTCTTCTTTCTTCTTTCCTATCTATCTCCTTCCTACCCTCTAATTCTTTGCTTCCCTCTTTCTTTTTTTTTTTTTTAATAGAAACTTGCTATATAGTCCTGGGTAGCCTGGAACTTGTTGTGTAGACTAGACTATCCTTGAACTTTTGTAATTGGGATTAAAAGCATGTACTACGATGTTTGGCATATTCCTTCTTAATATTGTTCAAAATTTATTACTATTACTATTATTATTATTATTATTACTACTACTACTAATAATAATAATAATTAGTGTGTATACTTACATTTGTGCCACAGTCTATCTGGAGATCTGAGGACAAGACTGTAGAGTTAATTTTATTCCTCTCATATTTATGTGAGTTGTAGGGTCCAGTTCATGTTGTCAGTCACACAGCAAGCACTGGACCTACTGAGACATCAACACGTCAATCTTGTCAGCCCCATCCTTTCTTTTTAATCCCTCTTCTACTTTATTAAGAAAATTCCTGTGTGTCTGTTACATGATGGGATCTCATATGCAGACCTAGACAAATGGGAAATGCTGTGTGATAAATTCATAATAAAGATGCAACTGGACAGAAGGGGAAGTTATTGGTCATACTTGGAGGAATAGGGAAAGCTTTGAAATTGGATGTTAAAAACAGAGCAATTCTCAAAAGGTCAATAGGAGTGTTCCTGATCCTTCAGAAAGAGGAAAAACCAGAGAGGATTCAGTTGCAAGAAGAGGTAGGCAACTGCGGGAGTTGGACTGGCAAACAACCCACAGGATATTCTGTAGCTCTATGATTTGGATGAGATTTGTTAAATTATCTCCAAAGTTTTCCAAAGATGACAGACTACTAATGGTACAATGGAAGAAACATAGACCTGAAAAGAGACCAAATTTTCATGTGCCCATAGTTGAGTCACAACAGGGCTTTATTTCTTCACCAACAATGTGAAGACTTATGTCAGAATATCTCTGCTTGTGGGCTTTTAGAAACTTTGGCAGAGAATTGCCAATGCCCATGACCCATTTTTATGGTGAATTTATTATAGTTTATAGCTGAGCAAGTCCAGATGGTCTACTTTCTTACTGATTGCTATTGAGAAATAGATTCGAGTACCTAAGCTATACAGACTACAGTAATGACTTTAAAGCAGCAGTTCTCAACCTGTGGGTCACAATCTCTTTGAGGGTCAAATACCCTTTCACACGAGAAGCCTAAGACTAGTGGAAAACACAGATATTTATATTATAACTCATAACAGTAGCAAAATTACAGTTATGAAGTAGCAAAAAATAATTTTATGGTTGGGGGTCACCACAACATGAGAAACTGCATTAAAAGGTGACAGCGGAGGCTCTTGGCCCTCATATGACTGCTGAACTGGGGTGGGGGATTGTTATGTAGGGACACTCCACTCCACTTCAGAGGAGTGGGATGGAAGGGATAGGGGGTAGAGAGTGGGAGGGTGGAACTGGGAGGGGTGGAAAGAGGACACTGTGATGGAGATGTAACCTGAAGTAATAAATAAATATTAAAAAAAGTGACAGCATTAGGAAAGTTGAGAATCACCGTTTTAAAGCACATGGTTTGATTTCTTGGTTTATAAAGTAAGTTCTTATTAGTTTGCCTGGAAATTTTTCTTCTTATGGAAAAATATAGAAATTATATTTTAGTCAAATGTTACTTAGGTCTCAAAGTCAAGGCACTCTAGTCTTAAATGTTTTATGACATCAAGTCTTCAACATATCTGTCCCAAGGCTGAGTTTTATCGGTGGAGCATCATGCTTCCTTAAAGCAACTTTTTAGAATTTATTTTCTTCTAAGCTCTTGTCAATAGAAATTTTTCTTCTCTCCTGACTTCTATAGTAAACACATGATTTTAAGTACTGACCCATCACTAGCTCTCCACTACCTTAGAAGCATTTCCAAGATGGCTGCCTATTTCTACAGGTCCATGAGTTGATCTGTTAGTTCTATTTGGACAGGGCAATGCTATTTCTCTAAATTCTTAAGGGTTCCTTGCTACTGCTGACTCATATATACATCATTCCAGTCTCGATTTCTGAGATAGACAGTAAATCATTGTCTTCTGATTTGCTAGATGAAAGTCCTGCAAAAGATGCTTGAATTGAAGTTGAATGTAACCCAGATACTAACACATAAGCAAAGTCAATTAAAAAGAAACAGAATAAAGGTGATAAAATTTCAAGGTCATGACTGACACACAAAGTTGTCAGAGAGGAATGAAACCATGCAACACATTTTATTTCTCAGCTCTCAATCTCATAAAATGTTTAATATATAGGAAACAGTTAGGAGAGGGAAATAAATCCCAACACCCAGGACTTAGATTATTAGAAGAGCATCATTCTTCAATTAAATTGCTAATTGCTTTTATGTTGTGCTTCATTTATTTGAAATAAGCAAAAAAAAAAAAAAAAAAAAAAAACCTCAGGAAGTAGAATGTTTGAAACACAAATGTTGAATTCTCAGCTAAGAATTCCATTTTAGTGCCTGGGTATTGTCTTTTTAAAAAATGTATGCAAATAATGATTTAACCACGTAATTGAAATTTGATCAATAAGAGAAAATATTGTTCAACCATCACTATTTTTTGTATTACTCAACAGAGCAAATAAAAAAATTTCATAACACTTATATTCAAGCTCATTCTCCAAGTAAAGTGAATTGGATCTTACAAAGAGAATGTAAATGGAGAGAAGTGTGGCTGGGGTTAATTCCAGAACTTTTATCGTATCTGAGACAGTGATGCATTCTTTGTGAAAGGTTTTCTGTCTCTTCAGGCCCGAGGATGACTCAACTGAGATGGCTGGATTTTCAGAACTCATTTCCTGTGTTATTCTTGCTTTCAAACCTTTCCCATGGCTGCCTTTTAGCAGTGGAGCCAAACTGGGTCAGCCATTGTGTCCTCAAATGTATTGCATTTAGTCATCCCTTAGGAGCTGCCACGTTTCTTCTTGAAATAAATTCACCTAAAGAGTCAAAGCCATTTGTCTCAATCAATTTCTCATCATTCTCTCTGGAGTCTTCAGAACTCACCATTAGACTGCCAAAAGTATGTCATCCTTGCACTCACTAAAACACCACTATTGAAAGCCTAATAATAATAATAATAATAATAATAATAATAATAATAATAAATAATAATAGTGGTTACTATTTACTGAACTCCTCAAATGTGCCTTGCTAGTCATGCTGGGAATCCAGTGATAAACAAAGCATCCGTTTGCCCTTGAGAAGTTCCCAGTCAATCAGAAGAGGCAAATATGCAAGTGAGTGTCCCTGCTGCAGGAAGAGCTCTGTGCTTTCGGGGCTTAAAGGGAGAACAGTTTATTCCAGGAAGTGAGGTGAGCCTCCCACTGTCTCTATTCATGGTGCCACCACCACCTAATCCTCAAAACTTCAGTCATTCCTCTATTGACTTTTACCTTTTCACATCCAATGATCATTTCTCTTTTAGACACATCTCTGTTATACTTTCTTACTTCTAGTGAATTACTTTGTTAACATCGCTGATAAAGATAACAATAACAAGCATTTAGTCAGTACAGCTGTTCCTCTTCGAATTATTATTATTATTATTATTATTATGAGCAGCGCTGCTTAAAAATGGGATTGGATTAGTCATGTCCACAGGGCCACTGACCATTTCTTGTTTCCGTGTACATAGCATGCTCTTTAAGCTGCCTGAAGCCTAAAGCATGTCCTCTTCTTCAAAGCATATCCTTTGCCAAGGATAAATTTACCTTTTTCCAAATTTATTTTTCTCAGCAATAATTTCATCAAGTAGAAAAAGGAACAAATCATTCCATTTGACTTTTTATCACTCTGTTCTCAAAGGGCTTCCAGATGTCTACTCACAATGTCTACTCAACAACACAGCCTACTCCACACGAACAGATTAAACTTGAGTCTAGAGAGATGTCTTAGAAGTTAAAAGGATGTTCCATGGACTTCAGTTGAGTTCCATTCCCAGTACCCAAACAACTTCCTGTTCCTTGAGATCCAGGGAACCCAGTGTCCTCTCCAAGCCTCTGTAGCACTGCACACATTCACAAACTCACACACAGTCAAACATACACACACATAATCAAAGATAATTTTCTAAAAAATGAGACAAAACCTTGACTTTTAACTAATAGTTGAAGATCATATGAAAATTAGGTGCAGAACAATCACACATAGTAAAATTGGCAAGAGAACTTTCAGAAATATACTCAGCTAGTTTTTAAAAGATACAGTATAACTATATCATTTCCCCTCTCCATTTCTACCTCCCAAACACTCTCATGTAACGCCTCTTTCTCTCTTTCAAATCCATAGCCTCTTTTTTTCTTTAATTGCTGCTACATACATATATATGTGTGAATACAACCTGATCAGTTTGTATAATAATACATATAGTGAAACATCTCTTTGCATTACAGAAAACCACAACAAATCATTTAGAGTTGTAGAGCAGAGTTGTGCAGCTGTGACATATGTATAAATCCCAAACTTAAGTCTCAGAGATCTTGTGGAAGAGGAGGTGGGCAGATTGTAGGATCCAGTGGAATAAAGAGTTTGCTATGAGATTTTGTTTCCTAGACACCCATATAGTCTTACCAACATGGCTGCCTAAACATGACCTGAACAAGGTTGATACCAATAGACATGCCAACGTGGATGAAAGAAAGTACATGAGACCTCAATTCCTTAAGGCAGCTAAGGAATGCTGAGATCAGGAGCTATAGTCTTCCTCAAGAAACAGTGTACAAATTAGCTATCCAAAATATACTAATTTTGCATTGACAACAGGAGCAACATGTTTCCAAAGGACATTGTACCACATGTTACATTTTCTTATTTCCAACCATTCTATATGTTCTTTACTAGTTTTCCTTAAAGTTTGTGCCTCTTAATAGTTCTCTTTTGGTTGTCAACCCAGATAATTTTCCTCATTCTCTTAGAATCCATTTCATTTTCTTCATAGTGCCTTTCCCAATTTATTATTATAACTTCATTGATATTTATATCATCTTCCTTGAGCAAGTTTGTAACCCCTGTAATGATACACTACTTTGTTTATTTCATTCATACATAGACAGCATTAGCTTGCCACAGACAAAGATTCACTAAGTATGTGTTGAAGAAAAAATGGTCCATTTTGCAACACTCTTAATGACTTAAAGTATAAAGTAGATGCTAGACAGTCTGCCTACTTCTAAGAGTTTCATTCTGGAATGCAGAGAAATCAATTATTCGTGAAGATCTCATTCAGGATAGCTACATCATTCTGTTTCCTATTACTGCCACAAATGATCAGGACAATCAGCTTCCAAAGAGAAAAGGATTATTTGGCTCATGTTCTCAGAGGTTTCAGTCCACGGTTAGTTGAATCATTGCTTTCAAGTCTGTGGAAGGAAGTATGCTACGATGGGAAGTGCAATACTGGAGCAAATCTTTATGTCTCACTTCAGCCAAAAAGCACAAGAAAGAGGAAAAGATTCATAATCCTCTTCCAGAATATTCTTTCACTAATGGGAGATGGGTTCTAGCAATAAAAGGGAATTAAATAAACTGATCTGACAATGGAAGCCCTAATGCCATTCTCAAGTTCACTTTTTTAGTGGAAACCATAGTGGCAATTTTGACTGAAGTCTATTGTCTTTATCTGCCAAGGTAGAAAAGGTTGGTCATAGACCAACCCCAATGGTAAGATATTGGAAGCTTAATTGTTCCTGCAGTAGAGTCCCAGGTTAATGTCTGATGTCTTTTGATATAAATGAATAAATCTTTCAATTGTATTTACCTAGTTTTTGATTAACAACGAGTAAGAAGTCATAATCACCTATGCATTGAATGAACAAATTTGCTTCTGCATCAGATTAGATGTCAGGAAAGTATATAAAAGGCAGTTAATAGCTTGTGGCTGCCTGTGTCCTTTATGCACCCACCACAGAATATTTTATCTTGGTGAACAAGACTAAAAAGTCATGTCATAGAGAAGATGATGGAATAATAAAATTTTGTGCTCAATTACATGTTCAAGCTACAGGTGCTATAGATACTTTGAGATGAAAGAAAGAACGACCCTAAAAGGATGGGACACAAATATCTGCTCATTGGCAATTCTTCACTATGTGAGTTGGTCAAGGAAGGATACATTTAACTCTTCTTTCATTTAACTCTGTCTCTGGGAATTTTTATCCCAGAAAACACCAGCCATATAAAATTATAGCACTAACTCATCTACCTCTGATGCATTTTCCACCACTTTTATTCTTTTTTTTTTTTAGGGTTTTTCTTTTTACGTTTCTTTATTACTTCAGGTTACATCTCCATCACAGTGCCCTCTTTACACCCCTCCCAGTTCTCCCTCCTACCCTCTACCCCCATCCCTTCCATCCCACTCCTCTGGAGTGGAGGGTCCTTACATTATCAGTCCCCCACTCCAGTTCAGCAGTCATATTAGGACCAAGAGCCTCCTCATACACTGGGGGTCTACAAGGCAGCACCACTAGGGGAAAGTGTCTCATTGACAGGTAACAAAGTCTATGTTCCTGTTCCCTTTGGTGCACTGGCTGTAGTGTAGTTATCCTGTACTATATAGCTAAAATCCGATTATAAGGGAATAGATGCCATGTGCATCCTTCTGATTCTGTGTTAGCTTACTCAGGATGAACTTCTCTAGTTCCATCCATTTGGCTGCTAATTGCATGATTTCATTGTTTCTGATGGCTGAGTAGTATTCCAGATTCCATCTCACACCTGTCAGAATGGATAAGGTCAAAAACTGAAATGACAGCACATGCTGGTGAGGTTGTGGAGAAAGGGGAACACTCCTCCATTGCTGATGGGAGTGCAAGCTTGTACAACCACTATGGAAATCAGTCTGGTGATATCTTAGAAAACTTGGAATAGCTCTACCTCAAGACCCAGCCATCCGACTTCTGGGTATACATCCAAATGATTCCTCACCAAACCACAAGGATGTTTCCTCATCTATGTTCATAGCAACCTTATTTATAATAGCTAGAAACTGAAAACAACCCAGATGTCCCTCAGCTGACAAATGGATAAAAAACTGTGGTACATCTACACTTTTATTCTTTTACCAATTAAAAGATATAATTCTCAACTCAGACAGTATGTCTTTTTACTGTGCATATATATATATATATTTTAAATTATGCAACATAATACAGGGAAAGATGCTAGTATTAAAATCACACTGTGTGGCTTAATCTCATTTCAGCAGTGTGACTCTGGTGTTAATCAACTTATTTTAGTAACAGACTACTCAGCAATCATCCAGTGGTAGGTATCAGACAGGCTATGAGCTAAAGGTAATCGAATGAATGAGTCTCTTAACCCTTTCCCTTTCCCTACCTTATGGGACAGCACATTTCTTCTGCTCCACATAGACTGAAGTTAGAGCCAGGTTCTAAATTGTTCTGGTGGAATTGTAACTGATTCTCTAATATCCTTACGAGTAATGGGAATCAGTGGAGTGGATAATCCAAAATAATGGATAGTCTCAATACTGTAATATTTGTCATGATATAATGACAATTTATGTTTCTATTTTCCTGGATCTTTACCTTTCTTTTTAGTTATGTTCTCTTATCCTATCAATAGGCATAGAAAGACATAAATGAATGAATGAATGATGAGTAGCATCATTTTAAATACCATGTTTTCTTTGGGGCACTTCATCCCATACCTTATGTGCAGGCATTCCACAGAGAAGGCCTTATTCTAGTTGACAATTAGAAATATCTGAGGCAACAGAGCATTGTGGGAAAATCTAACTCTGTGCTGAGTTAGAAAATAGATCAAATTTGGATCATTACTTGTGTACTGAAAATTGAGGATATATACCAAACTGATTTAGCTAAGTTGGAGGTCATTATTTAGACATTTGCTTTATATCAGGGCTCTATGTCAACGTGGGATATGAAAAAACATTTTGCATAAAATTTGGAAGGCAAGAAAGAGGCTGGCCACTCTGGTGTTTTCATGTGGTCAAGATAAATGGGAAATGAAATATACTATTATAACTCACATATTGCTGGGTTTTGGCTATGATACTCCAGCCAAGATGAACACAACTTGGAAGACAGATTCATGTTTTCCTTAGAAAACTTGCATGAGAATAGACAATGAGAAAGCCTAGTTCTATCAGTATTTTGTAATTGACTACTCAAAACTGTTTTGCATGCAATCATTTTTAAGTTTCTATTATTAATGGTTTTCTATAATAGAAGGGTTTAGGGTAGAATTTCGGTTCATGTGAAATATGGAGAAATTTGCTAGAAGATTCTGGGCACTTTTCCTCTTTTGTAATCTTGATGCCAATAGCATGCTGAGGTTCTAGAGTATGTTTAGTTTGTAGTATATAAATATTTGACAAAACTTTACCATACTATTGATTGATCTTCACAATAAATGCTAGAATATATCTAAATACATGTGTTTGCCAATTTTTTTTTAATACAGAAACTTATTTGATCCTTAGATCCATCAATGGAGTATCAAGTTTTTTTTTTTTTATTAAGAAGAAGAAAGGGAAGCTATTGATTAAGCATCTTTGTTATCTAAGGCACTATGGATGTCTGTTCTGCTTCTCATCAGGTATTATGATAACTTTACACTCTTTATCATCATGTACTTAATCCTTGTTACTCTTGTCCTGTAATGCACGAGAAGACTGATGCTAAGTATTTAAAATAAGCTTTCACAAGTAGAAAGTTCTAAATTTGGAATTTAAATTCTGTACCTGGCTGCAAACTTACCCTCATTTAAACACATATTCCCTTTGTTACCTGTGGTAGCTATAGGTATATACAAGATTATTAATCTTTTAGAAATAAGGGGAGAAGTTTGCACAGAAATCAGGCATGCTGTTTTCAAGTTTCTTGTTTTTTCTTCATTTTGTTTCTTTATTTTTAAATTATTATAATGTTTATTTATTACATCAAGTTACATTTCCATCATAGTGCCCTCTTTCCACCCCTCCCAGTTCCACTCTGCCACCCTCCCCTCCCTCTCCCACCCATCCCACTCCTCCGATGTGGAGTGTCCCTACATGTCAGCCCTTCTCAGTTCAACATTCATATGAGGGCTAAGAGCATCCTCTTGCACTGGGGGCCTACATGGCAGCACCCCTAGGGAAAATTGTCCCCTTGATATGTAACAAAGTCTATGTTCCTGGTCTTTTTGATGTGTTGGTTGTAGGAAAGTTACCCTGTACTATATGGCTAAAATCCAATTGTAAGTGAGTAGCTATCATGTGCATCTTTCTAAGTCTGGGTTACCTCACTCAGGATGAGGTTTTCTAGTTCCATACATTTGGCTGCGAACTGCATGATTTTGTTGTTTCTGATAGCTGAGTAGTATTCCTTTGTGTAAATGCACCACAATTTTTTTATCCATTCGTCAGTTAAGGGACATCTGGGTTGCTTCCAGTTTCTAGCTACTCTTGTTTTTTTTCTTTCTTGTGTGTGCATGTTTTCTTCTTCTTCTTCTTCTTCTTCTTCTTCTTCTTCTTCTTCTTCTTCTT
>CAJQZJ010001558.1:2191038-2229669 GCA_907164525.1 Lophiomys imhausi
AAAATTATAACCAAAAACCCTGTAAGTTTAAAAATAAAATACCAAGACAAAACATTATGAGACAAAATCCTCCAAAAATACCACGGAGTCATTTTGTGTCAGCCATCTACTGCTGGTCATGGGACTTGCTCCTAAATATGGCTTGTAAATCAAGTTAGATTCCCTTGGAGAAAGCTATTATTTTCTTCTTGAGTGGTCATCAATTGGAGATAGGTTCTTATTCTTTCTTCAAACCAAGCTGCTCCCATTGTACTCTTTAGGAAACATTCCAGCAGACTGATGGCCTCATACTTCTCTAAATACACTGCCTTACACCTAAGGATTAGGAGCATCATTCTGCTCTATACATCCATCTCTCAAATCAAACATAAGCACCACCTCCTCCTGGAAGTCTTCCTTGCTGTCTTTTTCACTATGGGTAGAACCTTGGTCCTCGAAGGAGTCTCTCTAGTGTCGATACTTGTCCTTCGGCTACATATGACCCTTGTATTGTCAATCAAGTATGCATCACACTATATGTGATAGTCAGTCTGCATATTTATTATGTGTATTTCAGTGGACTCTTGAAGGAAGCAAATGTGCCATGTTCAGTCTACCTAGAGGCTCTAACATTTTTTCTTACCCACAAAAAACAATTACCCAATATCTGTTTTAATGAATTGGTAGATAAAATCTTTTTCTTCTTGGGGCAGGGGCAATTTATAGGTTGTAGATTTAGATATAAGCCAATGAAGAAATCACACAGATGTTCATTATTCTATATCCTTTCAATAATATCAGCTCAGGAGATATTTAAGACAGAGGGATTTAAGATGAAACTTTGTAACTCGAGTAGACAAGAAAACACCCAAAGTTCATTATAATTGTGGCCTAAGTGTTCTTATTATTTTTTATTTATTGTTATAAGAAAAAGAGCTTTATTGTACTAAAAGGGAGAGCTGTTTGGGGGGAAGATACACCTTAAATTAAAAAAAAGCAGATAGGAGGGTGAGGGTGAAGAGGGTAGGAAGGTGGGACTGGGAGGGCAAGGAGGGATGGGATTATGATTTAGATGTAACTTGAAGAAATAAATAAATGCCAAAAAAGGAGAAAAAGAAAAGTGAGAATAGATGGTTTTAATGATGTTGTTTAAGGAGGAGTACAGAAAGGCCTCCCAACTGTCCTGTTGAGTTTTATCAGCTTTTCACTGTGTTTTGATACTGAACATCCAAATTAGCATCTATTTCACTTCCATGGCAAGGGAATTTCTTTCTAAGGGGATGAACCATTTCCTAAAAATATTCAGAGTAGTTGCTTATAAGGGAAAAAAAAAACCACACACCACAGCACATAAATAAGTTATCTGTCTTTTGCCAGGACAACCACTGAAAAATAACAGGCACATCCCAAGGGGCTGCTTCTCAGTTATATTAATAAATCAAAATATCTACTTATGATGATTTATTTGTAGATGTTGATGCTGAAAGCTCATTTATCATTTGCAATGCAATTTGCCCATCTCTACAGATCATAAAAATTCATTGAATTATGCTTGTTCTCATGATATAATTTAATATCTTGTTTTTCAGAACCAGAATAAATCCCCCTGATAAGTATATAATTTCCCTATGTTATACTCTAGTAGTCAATCACAAATAATGCAATCTATATACTTATATGCACACATGCATTTAAGAGTTAATGAAACAAATTTCTCATAGCATCATTTCTTAACTGGAACTCAAACCAAAAGACAAGAAGAAAACAACATAATCTATTTAAGAATCAAAATAATAAAATTTCTCAGTTAATAAGAAAGCTTGTTGTATATTTCTAGAGTAAATGTAATATCTTGCTGATCCCACTCAAACCATAATTTATAATCAACACTGTGGAAGAGATTTGTGCTTGCATTTTCTTAGAAGCTGGCAACATAGATTCTCAGCCCAGCCATTCTGTACCTCAAGCAAATAAGAGTTACAAAATAAGGTGACATTCAAGATCTTGGATAAATGTACAAATTTTATATTAAGCAATACACTACCAATTTAAATTACTGCTGTAGCATTCTATAGACATGATTATATAATTTTTAAATCAACAAGCATAGTTTTTGCCCAACAATATAATTGACAAAAAGCAATCTATAATAAAAACCTTCTTTAGTATAAAATTATTAAAATGCTAAATTAGTTTTATTTATTTTTACTTTATTTTAATTTTAAGATGTATTAATGCATATTTTAATTTAAAAATATAGTTATATCATTTTCCCTCTCCCCTTGCCTCCCTCCCACTGCTCTTATATATGTCCCTTGGTGTCCCTCAAAATTATGACTCTAATTCTTTAGTTGTTATTGTTACATACACACACACACACACACACACACACACACACACACACACACTCATGCATGGACTCACATGTGCCCATAAGTGCACACCTGCGCTTAAATATATAAATACAAACTGCTCAGTGTGGTTAGTATTAGTTGTATCTATATGATTTCAGTGCTGGCCACTTGGTATTGGATAACCAGTTTGGCTCACCCCTTGGAAGACTGTTTCTTTTGCTCTCAGCACCCCTTAGTTATCTACAGTTCTTTGTCAATGGATGGGGCCCAATGAGATTTTTCCCTTTCGATTTAATCTCTGAAGCAATTTGTTAGTTCTCCTTAGATGTCCCAAAGTCAGGTGAAGGCAAGATTTTTGTTTTTCTCATTCAAATCCTCATCTTTTCTTACAAAGCAAAACAAAGGCTTAAAAAAAAAAAAAAAGCCAACCTAGCAGTTTCAAATTCTTAAATGTGCTTTCTTTCTATGGCATGCAAGTCAGTTATTCTGAAGTATGTAACTAAGAAACATTAGAACCTAGGCTATGGTAGCCCCATATTTGTGGTGCCTCCCTAACATGTCATCTCTCCCATAAAATGTAGCAAAGCGCAAGAACTATATAGTTGGTCTGTCAGAACCCTAATGATTCTAAAGATATTCTAATGGAATTGTTTATCAAACCAGTACAATTAAATTCTATGTGCAAAATAAACGCCATGCTTTGTTGTGTCCATGCTCCACTGTTGCAGCATTGACTGCAGATTTACTACAACCTGAAATTTCTAATCTATGTCAGGTTTTGAACTCTGGAAAAGAATTCTCTAAGCAATGAGTAAATGGTCAGTTTCCAAGGCTCACTGCGATAAAAAAAAAAAGACAGAAATACCATCAGAGACCCTCACCAAGGAATTGGCTTCCCTACCAGTTCACTATGAATTTCTAGTCTTTGCCTCAGGATCAGCTTAGTGATCCAGCTCTGTGGCTATTTAGGACACTTTGCTAATAGGACACATAATGGATGTTTTATCTGGACTAGGAGAACTTTGAGTGGTTGAGACAGCAGCTCTTACGGACACTTCCTTGATGGACAATTCTATCTCAGATTTCCCTAGTATGGGATAGCTAAAGTACAGGCTGTAGATTTGTTCTGCTGCTAAGGCAATGATAAACTTTCCCGAAAGATCCTCTTATATCCCCACAAACACTTGGTTTAGGAGAAATCATTTTATAATACATTGATCTCTTAGCTCTATGTAGGCATACTTTCTAGAGACATGAGAGAGAACAATGGGCTAGAAAAGGCCATATCATAACATGGAGAAAGATTGGCCAATGAGGTAGGGAAGGTAAGAGTAAGTATATTTAAATGGTCAACAGAAAGAAAGATCTAAGTTAATTTTCCACAATGGACAAATTTTTCACACCATGCAGAATATCTTGGGTCTTAGAACTGATGTGAGACCTTTCATTTACTTCCACCTATAAAATAAGAAAAGGAGAATCAAGGGAAGAGAACAGGAACTACGGAAATGAGTATCAAAAATAGGATGCAAGAGGTGGAAGACAGGATCTCAGACATGGAAGATTCGATGGAAGAAATCTGTACAACATCCAAGGAAAATGAAAAAGCTAAAAAATCTCTCACCCACAACATCCATGAAATCAAGGACTCAATGAAAAGATGGAACCTAAGAATTATAGGCATAGAGGAAAGAGAAGACTCCCGACTCCAAAGTCCAGGAAATATCTTCAACAAAATCATAGAAGAAAACTTCCCAAACCTGAAGAGATGCCAATAAAAATCCAAGAGGCTTACAGAATACCAAACAGATTAGATCAGAAAAGAAACTCCTCTTGCCACATAATAATTGAAACTCCAAATGTACAGAACAAACAAAGAATATTAAAAGCTGTAAGAGAAAAAGGTCAAGTCACATATAATGGCAGACCCATCAGAATTACACCTGACTTCTCCTTAGAAACTTTAAATGCTAGAAGGGCCTGGACAGATGTCCTACAAGCCCTGAGAGAATATAGGTGCCCAGCCAGACTACTATACCCAGCAAAACTCTCTATCAACATAGATGGAGAAAACAAGATACTTCATGACAAAATCAAATTTAAACAATATCTACCCACAAACCCAGCCCTACAGAAGTACCTAGAAGGAAAATTCCAACCCAGAGAAGACAACTACACCCAAGGAAACAGAGGAAATAGAAAACTCCACAGCAACTAAACCAAAAGAGACACAGGACGACCACCTATACCAAAATAATGGGAAATAACAACCCCTAGTCACTAATATCCATCAACATCAATGGACTCAACTCACCAATAAAATGACACAGACTTACAGATTGGATCCATAAACAAGACCCATCTTTTTGCTGCATACAAGAAACACATCTCACTATCAAAGATAGACACTATTTCAGAAAAGGGGCTGGGAAAAGGTTTTCCAAGCAAATGGACCCAGGAAGCAAGCTGGAGTAGCCATCCTAATATCAAACAAAATAGACTTCTAACTGAAGTTAATAAAAAAAGACAGAGCAGGGCATTACATACTCGTTAATGGGAATATTCATCAAGAGGACATCTCAATATTGAACATCTATGCCCCAAATACAAAGGCACCTACATTTGTAAAAGAAATGCTTCTAAAACTTAAATTGCACATTGATCCCAACACATTAGTAATGGGAGACTTCAACACCCCACTCACAACAATGGACAGATCATCAAGACAGAAGCCAAACAGAGAAATAATGAGTCTAACAGAGATCATGAACCAAATGGACCTAACAGATATCTACAGAACATTTCACCCAAACACAAAGGAATACACCTTCTTCTCAGCACCACATGGAACCTTCACCAAAATCGACCATATAGTTGGACACAAAGATAGTCTCAACAGATACAGGAAAATTGAAATAACCCCTTGTATCTTATCAGACCACCATGGAATAAAGCTGGATATAAGCAGCAAAAGAATCAACAGAAAGCCTCCACAGACATGGAAATTGAATAACTCTTTACTGGATGACTACTGGGTCAGGGAAGAAATAAAGAAGGATATCAAAGACGTCTTAAAATCCAACGACAATGAAGGCACAACATACCCAAACCTATGGGACACAATGAAAGCTGTGCTATGAGGAAAGTTCATAGCACTAAGTGCCTTCAAAAAGAAAATTGTGACAGCTCACATTAGCGAATTAACAGCTGAACTGGGTGAATTGGAAAAAAAAAGAAGCAAACACTTCTAAGAGGATCAGAAGGCAGTAAATCATCAAACTTAGGGCTGAAATCAACAACTTAGAAACAAAAAGACCTGCACAAAGAATCAATGAAACCAAGAGTTGGTTCCTTGAGAAAAATTAACAAAATAGACAAACCCTTAGCCAAATTAACTAAAAGGCAGAGGGAAAAATCCAAATCAACAAAATCAGAAATTGAAAAGGGAGAAATATAAACAAAAATTGAGGAAATCCAGAGAATATTTGGGTCTTACTTTAAAAATCTATACTCCACCAAATTTGAAAACTTAAGCGAAATGGACAATTTTCTTGATAGACTCCACCTACTGAAGCTAAATCAAGATTATCAAGATTAGATTAACAGATTAAACAGCCCTATAACCCCTAAGGAAATAGAAACAGTCATTAAAAATCTCCCAACCAAAAAAAAGCCCAGGGCCAGATGGCTTTAGCACGGAATTCTACCAGACCTTCTAAGAGGAGCTAACACCAATACTCTTCAAACTCTTTCACCAAATAGAAGCAGAAAGAACACTACCAAATTCATTCTATGAGGCCACAGTCACCGTGATCCGTAAACCACACAAAGACCCAAAAAAGAAAGAAAACTTCAGACCAATCTCCGTCCTGAACATAGATGCAAAAATACTTAATAAAATACTAGCAAACCAAATTCAAGAACATATCAAAAGTATCATACACCATGATCAAGTAGGCTTCATCCCAGGAATGCAGCGATGGTTCAACATACGCAAGTCTATCAACGTAATTCACCATATAAACAAGATGAAAGAAAAAAAAAACACATGATAATCTCGCTACATTCAAAAAAGCATTTGACAAAATCCAACACCCCTTCATGGTAAAAGTTCTGGAAAGAACAGGCATACAAGGACCATACTTAGAAATAATAAAGGCAATATACAGCAAGTCAGTGGCCAACATCAAATTAAATGGAGAGAAACTTAAAGCATTTCCTCTAAACTCAGGGACAAGACAAGGATGCCCGCTTTCACCATATCTCTTCAATATAGTACTTGAAGTTCTTGCTGGAGCAATAAGACAACTAAAAGAGATCAAGGGGATACAAACTGGAAACGAAGAAGTCAGATTATCCTTATTTGCAGACGATATGATAGTATACATAAGCGACCCAAAATTCCACCAGAGAACTCTTAGAGCTGATAAACACCTTTAGCAAAGTGGCTGGATACAAAATTAATTCAAAAAAAATCAGAAGCCCTTCTCTATACAACAAACAAATGGGCTGAGAAAGAAATAAGGGAAACAACCCCCTTCACAATAGCCACAAACAATATAAAATACCTGGGGATAACTCTAACCAAGCAAGTAAAGGATCTGTAAAACAAGAACTTCAAGCCCTTGAAGAAGGAAATTGAAGAAGCCATCAGAAGATGGAAAGATCTCCCATGCTCATGGATAGGTAGGATCAACATAATAAAAATGGCCATCCTACCAAAAGCAATATATAGATTCAATGCAATTCCTATCAAAACACCAACACAATTCTTCATAGACCTGGAAAGAGCTATTCTCAATTTCATATGGAATAACAAAAAATCAAGAATAGCTAAATTATTCTTGTACAATAAAAAGACATCTGGAGGTATCACCATCCCAGATTTCAAGCTGTACTACAGAGCAATAGTAGTAAAAACAGCATGATATTGGTATAGAAACAGACCAGTAGATCAATGGAATCGAATTGAAGACCCAGAAATGGACCCACACACCTAGGGCCACCTAATCTTTGACAAAGAAGCCAAAAACGCACAATGGAAAAAGGACAGCATCTTCAACAAATGGTGCTGGTTCAACTGGATGTCCACTTATAAAAGAATGAAATTAGACCCATACTTATCACCTTGTAGAAAACTTAAGTCCAAATGGATCAAAGACCTTAACAAAGGCAGATCACACTAAATCTACTAGAAGAAAAAGTGGGAAAAACCCTCGAACTCATTGGCACAGGTGACAACTTCCTGAACAGAACACCAACCGCTCAGGAGCTGAGACCAACAATCAATATATGGGACCTCATGAAACTGAAAAGCTTCTGTAAGGCAAAACACACTGTCATTTGAACAAAATGGCAGCCTACAGACTGGGAGAAAATCCTCACCAACCCCACATCTGACAGAGGGCTAATATCCAAAATCTACAAAGAACTCAAGAAATTAAACTCCAAGAAACCAAATAATCCAATCAAAAAATGGGGGGGGCGGAGCTAAATAGAGAATTCACAAAGGAGGAATCCCTAAGGGCTGAGAGACACCTGAAGAAATGCTCAACATCCTTAATCATCAGAGAAATGCAACTCAAGACGACTCTGAGATTCCATCTCACACCTGTCAGAATGGCTAAGATCAAAAGCTCAAATGACAGCACATGCTGGCGAGGGTGTGGAGATAGGGGAACCTTCCTCCATTGCTGGTGGGAGTGCAGGCTTGCGCAACCACTATGGAGGTCAGTTTGGCGATATCCTAGAAAACTTGGAAAAGCTTTGCCTCAGGACTCAACCATACCACTTCTGGGTATACATCCAAATGACTCCTCATGGAATCATAAGGAAGTTTCCTCATCTATGTTCATAGCAGACTTATTTGTAATAGCTAGAAACTGGAAACAACCCAGATGTCCCTCAACCGAAGAATGGATTTAAAAACTGTGGTACATCTACACAATGGAATATTACTCAGCTATTAGAAACAATGAAATTATGCAATTTGCAGCCAAATGGATGGAACTAGAGAAGCTCATCCTGAGTGAGCTAACCCAGACTCAGAAGGATGCACATGGCATCTATTCACTTATAGTAGGATTTTAGCTATATAATACAGGATATCTATAGTATAACCAATGCAGCAAAGGGAACATGGACATAGACTTTTTACATTTTTATTTATTTTTTGTTTTGTTTTGTTTGTTTTTTGGTTCATTTTTTAGTTTTCCCTCCCTGGCAATGGGACACTTTTCACTGGTAGTGCTGTCTTGTAGGCCCCTAGTGTATGAGGAGGCTCTTGGCCCTCATATTACTTTTGAACTGGGGCTATGGACAGTTATGTAGGGACACTCCACTCCAGAGGAGTGGGATACAAGGGTTAGGGGGTAGAGGGTGGGAGGGCGGGGTTGGGAAGGTGGGAAAGGGGACAATATGATGGAGATGTAATATGAAGCAACAAATAAATAAATTTATTTAATAATAATAAAAAATTAAGAAAAGGACCTAAGAAGAGAAGATGCTGAACAGTGTGTACTCCAGAATTTTTGACTTACAGTGAAAGGACAAGAGAGCCTTGTATGTTATAGTAGAAGGAGATACAGATGACACTGTTTTGGCTTCCACCTAAACCTTCAGGTTCACAAGCTCTTTGTAGACAAACTTGTGAACAGTCCCCACAAAAGGAATGAAGACATCAAGGTGCACAATGCATTCTCTTCTCTCTCTTAGTTTCCAACCAGCTGAAACAACAAAGGAACTGGGGGTGACTGAAGATTATAAAAAAGAAAAAAAAACTGCAATAAAAAACACTTCACTAATAAGTGAGTATTAAAATTCTATGTATTGTCATCAGATTTAGTAAATTATTAAACTGTGAATGTCAATTGTCTTTGAACCGACCTTTAAATAAGAAACATGTAAACAGTAAAAGGTCCATTTAACCACGTATGTCCATCTTCAGCCTATCCACCGAAATAATCAGTACCTCACAGTTGCTTTGGATTATTTTTGATCATTGTTTATACAAGCAATGTCTCACACAGATGAATTTCCACCCAGCACAGCATTTCTTGGGTTTGTAATGCCTTGCATAAATGCAATCATATGGCATTATGCTGCAATTTGCTTTCCCATAAATGATAGTCCAGATTTGTCACTGTTGGTGTAAGCAAATCTAGTTTATATGTGTTAAGTTCAGACATATACTTATATTTAAGTGGCTACTATAAAAATGTCATCCTTGGACTGTCTTGGGACTACGGAGTTGATACCTGTGGAAGATTAGAGTCTTTATTATATGAATCCTTTCTTGTCACACCCTTTCATTTGACATTTTAAATATTTAATTCCATGTACATTTGGGAGACATTGCTGCTAAGGACCTATTGCACATAACCCCATAGTTATATGCTCTGTGTATTATTGCTACTAAATTATTTCAATTCAGTTCCTGTTTTGTTATGTTTGGCATTTAAAAACACTGTTGGGTTTTCATATAGATTTTATATGCAATAAACACATTGAGCAGATTCTAACAATTGGCTGGAAATTATCCTTCAAAATTTTCTCTAGAGAGTGATAATTTATTCATACAGTGACAATGTTTTCTTATTTTCTAGTCACTGTAGAGTTTATTTCTTTTTCTTTCTTGTTTATAGCTGGGATCATTAATAAACACCCATTTAGTGCCCTCTAAAATTTCATCAAATATCTTTAATGCACATGCTTTGTATATTTCTTCCATTAGCAAGGTTCCTGGTAGAAACTATTCAGTCAATTAAGGATCTTTTATCTAATCCCTACATTGATAAGAATTTCAGTATGAATAGGGTATGCTAAAATTTTAAATATTTTTCTCTTGAGATGATCAAGTATTTTTTTCTTTAACCAATGTAAAGTTATCTGCTGTGGTATTTTTATGTTGATAGTCCATTTTTATTTTTATTTTCTGATGAAGAGTCTTTTCTAAAAAATAATAAATTTTATTTAAAAATTTCTCTTGCATTTGATTTATTGATTTTTTTAAGGTTAACATATATAGTTCACATGATTGCTTACTCTTCTTTCTCTTTTTTTAAAAAATTATATTTGGTGTCAAGTGTATATCAACCCCATAAAATCTATTTAGCAGTATTCCCTATTTTTCCATGATTTTCAAATAGTTTGTATTACATATAAATTATTATCTGTGTGTCTATTTCAACACTTATTTTATAATAAAATATTTTCATAATAGTTATTAGTTCGTTTTTGATTATCAAACCTTTTTAAAAAATGGAATCACCATTTGTATGTTTTTAGAAAGTGATCCATCTCCCAAAATTTAAATCTTTGGCTTAAATAATGCACCCAAATATGAACAGATTTCTTTGCTGACCACATCTATATCACTCAGAGTATTTGCACAAGCTCTCATTCCTTCATCACCCCAGTTTGTGCTTTAAAAAAACAAAATAAAACACAGTCCAACTTATTTTGCACATGGATGCTTTTGGTTTTGTTGGCCAACTCCTGCATGTTTGTTTCCTAATTTCACTACTGTTTCTTTCTGAAGGGTTCCACAGGAAGACAGCAAAACCGATGGTGAAAATACAAATGGATGGGGCCAAACTGACAAAGGAAACTCAAAATCAATTCAAATGATCAGAATCTATAAGGAGATGAAAATACCATAAGAATTATTTTTTATAGAAGAGCTAAGGCTGTAGATAGACAGTAATTCCCAGGGACTCAGGGCACGCAGAAGTGTCTCTAATGCATACTTGTCTTTTGTGGGAACAGGTTAAGACGCTAAATAATTTACACACTGGTTAAGTAAGTGTGTTAATAATTTAGAGAAGTGCTCTGTGTTAGCCTTTCTAATTTCACTTTTTATATTTTTTTTTTCTGAGACTGCAATGTGTCTGAAGCAGAAGAGGGGCTTAAAATATGAACTTACGATGTCGTCTTGACTATAAATCAGTAGCAGACATTACTGACTTCAGTAACTCTTTTTCACTTAATGAAGTTTGAAAGATAATCCCAGTCTCTAGTGCCATGTAGACCTTACATACACAATAGCTATTTGGATTTGCTAAACTATAATAATGACGCAGCTAAATTTAAACGTGAGTACAATGGTTTTCAAAGGTGAGTTTATTTCTTGTCCCCGTGTCCTCCTATTCCTTGCCTTCCCCTAAGCAGGGACCCTCTTGAATTCTCAGCATGTGTAGTGCACATTCTGTATCCCCACTCCCTGAATCCCGACCCTGAACAACATGCTATGAGCTGTAGAAGATGGGGAGTATTTACGTGCCCTATTGCACTGCTTGACACAGAATAGTCAACAGCCGTTTCCTGGATAAAATAGACAAAAATGTTTCAATTTCCCATCAGCACCAGCCTACCTCATGCACTATGATGATAAAGTTCACTTCTGTAAGAATCAGCAATCCTCAAGTTAAAGTCTTCTTTGTTCCAATTAGAAATGATTTCCATCTCACACCTGTTAGAATGGCTAAGATCAAAAGCTCATATGACAGCACATGCTGGCGAGGGTGTGGAGAAAGGGGAACTCTCCTTCATTGCTGGTGGGAGTGCAAACTTGTACAACCACTATGGAGGTCAGTCTGACGATATCTTAGAAAACTTGGAATAGCTTTGCCTCGGGACCCAGCCATACAACTTCTGGGTATACATCCAAATATTCCTCACCAAATCACAAGGAAGTTTTCTCATCTATGTTCATAGCAGTCCTATTTGTAATAGCTAGAAACTGGAAACAACCCATATGTCCCTCAACCAAAGAATGGATTAAAAATCTGGTACATCTACACAACGGAATACTACTCAGCTATCAGAAACAACAAAATCATGCAATTTGTAGACAAATGGATGGAACTACAGAAGCTCATCCTGAGTAAGCTAACCCAGACTCAGAAGGATGCATATGGCATCTATGCACTTATAGTCAGATTTTAGCCATATAGTACAGGACAACTATACTACAATGAATGCACCAAAGGGAACATGAACATAGACTTTTTTTCCTGTCAGTGAGACACTTTGCCCTAGTGGTTCTGCCTTGTATGCCCCCAGTGTATGAGGAGGCTCTTGGCTCTCATATGACTGTTGAACTGGGGCAAGGGACTGTTATGTAGGGATACTCCACTCTAGAGGAGTGGGATGGAAGGGATAGGGGATAGAGGGTGGGAGGGCGGGACTGGGAGGGATGGAAAGAGGACACTACCATGGAGATGTAACCTGAAGTAATAAATAAATAAATTAATTAATTAAAAAGAAGAAATGATTTCCATCATCTTTGAATTTTAAAACTATCTACTTATGCCAGTTAATGTATATTACATCATTTACTATACATTAATTAATATATTATACTATATGGTAATTAATATATTATATTATATTAACAATATACAAATATAATACATATTTTTTTTCAAGACAAGGTTTCACTGTGTAACTCTGGCTGTTCTGGAACTCACTCAGTATACCAGGCTGATCTCAAACTTAGAGATATTGCCTCTGACTCCTGAGTACTGAGATTAAAGATATGTGCCACCACTGCACAGGTTTTTCTTATGTGACATTGATTTCAAAGCATTTGCTTTCTTATACAGGAGGAGTATAAACTCTCTTATACCAGAAACAATTCAGTCTTGTGGCATTCATAGCAACCCAGACTACAAATGTTTACTGAATTAGTGCAAAGATAAATGAACCATTTTTGATAACTTTAATGGCTATACTTTGATAAATTCATACAGCATAGTACTATATGCATTTTCCGGTCACTATAAACCCGACTCTCCCAAATCTTTTTGCCTTCCTATTAGGTTCCTAATACCTTTCTTTCTTACATTCACTTATTTTTTTCTTTTGAGACTCACAGAGTTTAATCTGGACCATTTGTGCTACTATGGGTTTGGAAGCATCCAGTAGAGCCTGGGGGAGGGGGGTCCTCAGTGGGTACACAATTGAAGGCAATTATTGCTCCTCCCCTAAAATTTACCAGTAGCCAGTGGTTGTTCACTGCTTTATTCATTATGTCAACCAGGATATTAAGAAGATTCTACTACTATAGTTTTAAAATCACTTGAATAGGCCAGGCACGATGATACACAACTTTAATCCCAGCCCTCAGGAGGCGGAGGCAGGCAGATTGCTAAATTCCAGGCCAACCTGTTCTACAAAGTGAATTCCAGGACAGCCAGGGGTTACACAGAGAAATTCTGTCTTGAAAAGGAAAACAAAACAAAGCAGAACAAAAATAAAGTTACATGCATAGATGTTTAATAGTCATGAATATTTTATTCCTTCTAGTGACAGACACTCTCTTGATGGTGATTTTGTAGCATCATAACCCTCAAGCTTTTGAAGTCCTGCAAAGTGATGGCCAATTAAAACTTGTGAGAGTATTTCTCTTCTGCATTTATAATTTTGAGATGCCAAAGTTTAGAAAGATAAGAAAAAAAATAATTCAAAATCCATATTTAATTTAATATGTTAACATATCTGGAAAGCTTTTGTTGTGTTTAAGATGTACTTATTAATATGTTTTAATTTTAGAAAAATGCAAGCAAGTACAGATTCAACTAGATTAGCTAAAGCCGATACAGGGTCTTAAATACAAAGTCCTAAATTCATTTTCTCACGAGATATGTTATTAGTAGTTAGGTCTAATGGTTAAAGCATCAGGACAAGTCTCAGTGAGTTTGGTGGGGGAGTGATGGCTATCAGAGCATAGAGTGAATGGAATACTACATACTCACAGGCAACAGGACTGAAGCAGGAAGAACCCAGCTGCCTAGGACAATTTCCTTTCGGGAAAAAAAATGCATTTTCCCATTCTGGATAGGCAGAACCCAGAAGTATTTTGAAGTCAAGGGCTTCGTGATAGAGGGTGAAATAAACAAAGCAACTTAAATCAACAAGGGGTAGAGGCACAGTGAGGGTGAACTCGTCCTTGAAGTGACCTACAGCCTCATTTACCATGTCAGGTACACCTATGGTACAGTGTACGTGTGCTTACAGATGTACAGCACCAGCACATGTAGATTGTCCATAGTTATGTAATAGTCAACCTGCCAAACAGAGTAAGAATCCACCTCACTCCCCACCCAGAGTGGCTCCTCTCCCTGACTAAACTCATAAGAAGAACTTCAAAAAAAAAAAAAAAACTTGAAGTAATAAATAAATGTTTAAAAAAAGAATTTATGTTCAAATTTTTGATCCATTTGGACTTAAGTTTTGTACAAGGTGATAAGTATGGATCAATTTGCATTCTTTTACGTGTTGACATTCAGTTGGACCAGCACCATTTGTTGAAGATGTTGTCCTTTTTCCATTGTATGGTTTTGGCTTCTTTGTCAAAAATTAAATGACCATATAGGTGTGTGGGTTCATTTCTGGGTCTTCAATTCGATTCCATTGATCACTGCTCTGTTTCTACACCAGTACCATGCTGTTTTTTTTTTTTTTTTTTTTTTTTTTTTTTTTTTTTTTTTTTTTTTACCACTGCTCTGTAGTACAGCTTGAAATCTGGGATGGTGATACCTCCAGATGTTTTTTTATTGTAGAGGATTGATTTAGCTATTCTGGGTTTTTTGTTATTCCATACGAAGTTGAGAATTGTTCTTTTAAGGTTTGTAAAAAATTGTGTTGGTATTTTGATAGGAATTGCATTGAATCTGTATATAGCTTTTGGTAGGATGGCCATTTTTATTATGTTGATCCTACCTATCCATGAGCATGGGAGATCTGTCCATCTTCTGATGGCCTCTTCAATTTCCAACCACTATGGAAATCAGTCTGGCGATATCTTAGAAAACTTGGAATAGCTCTACCTTAAGACCCAGCCATACCACTTCTGGGCATACATCCAAATGATTCCTCACCAATCCACAAGGACACCTCCTCATCTGCTTTCATAGCAACTTTATTTGTAATAGCTAGAAACTGGAAACAACCCAGATGTCTCTCAGTTGAAGAATGGATTAAAAAAAAAAAACTGGTACACTTACACAATGGAGTACTACTCAGCCATCAGAAACAATGAAATCATGCAATTTGCAGCCAAATGGATGGAACTAGAAAAGCTCATCCTGAGTGAGCTAACCCAGATTCAAAGATTCACATGGTATCTTTTCTCTTATAATTGGATTTTAGCCATGCAGTACAGGATAACTATCCTACAACAAACACACCAAAAGGAACAGGAACATAGACCTTTTTACCTGTTTGTGGAACACTTTGCCCTAATAGAGTTGCCATATAGGTCTCCAGTGCAAGAGGAAGCTCTTAACACTCATATGACTGTTGAACTGAAGGGGGTTGATATGTAGGGGCTACTTACCCATTCTGGAAGAGTAGGATAGGTGGGAGAGGGGGTTGGGGGTTGGAGGGTGGGACTGGGAGGGATGAATAGAGGGGACTGTGATGAAGATATAACCTGAAGTAACAAATAAACAAGCTGAAAAAAAAAAAGAATTAGGGGTTCTTGACTCACATGCTTGCCCAGTCTGCTTCCATTCTGCGGAGCGTATCTTTTTTTTTAATGATTTATTTTATTTTTATATGCATTGGTGTTTTGCTTGCATGCATATCTGTGTGTGTGAGGGTGCTGGATCTCTTGAATTAGAGTTATAGACAGTTGTGAGCTGCCATGTGGGTACTGGGAATTGAACCAAGTCCTCTAGAAGAGCAGCCATGCTTTTAACCACTGAGCCTGCAGAGTGTAGCTTATGCATCTACTCCTCTCACTTGAAAAAAATAAATCTAGGGGTTGGAGAGATGGCTCAGGGGTTAAGAGCTCTGGCTACTCTTCCAAAGAACCCAGGTTCAAATCCCAGCACCCACATGGCAGTTCACAACTGTCTAATTGCCAGTCATGGTGGCGCACACCTTTAATTCCAGCACTCGGGAGGCAAAGGCAGGTGGATCTCTGTGAGTTCAAGACTAGCCTGGTCTACAAAGTGAGTCCAGGGCAGTCAGGGATAAACAGAGAGACCCTGTCTCGAAAAAACAAAATAAAATAAAATAAATATATACGTTCACTACTTCTAGACTGTGCCTTGTCCAATTCATTGTTCAAGACACAAAGAACCTGCACAGTCTTTCATGGGACACTTCTCTCCAGTAACAGGGTCCTAGAGATCAAACTTCCTATCCTTGATTGACCAACTACTAACTTACGAACTTTACTTAACCCTTCTGAGCTTTGCTGTGTTTGATGGAAATGTTAATATGGTAATTATCACCTTGCAGAGTAGTGGTGAGAGCTACAGAGTGTAGCTATTATGGCTCCTAATAACATATTCTACAGCTACCATTTATGGAATACTTGAAGCCATCTAACAGGATTATTTATCATGGAGTTAATGATGATGATTATGATAACAAGGGTGATGGTGATAATTTTTACTAGACAACAGTATCTTCTGGTCTCAAAGGCTCTAGGACCAACCCTGAACATAAGAACTTTTTGTCCTCAGGTTCACAAGCGTGGCAGTATTCTCTGTTGCAAATACTTTGGGCAATTTCAAAAATTACATTCTCAATGGCTTAGACATTAATCTTTTATAGATAATCATGATAAAGTGGACTAGTCCATCATAAAAAGAAGATAACGCTAAATAATTCTATGCACTTATATTAAGCAATATATAAAACATGAGAATCTTTATTAAAGCAAATGAGAAAAATATATTTAATTTGCCAAAAGTACATTCCCCCTCCTTTTTGACTTCACTATATATCAATGATCTGTACTGTGAAGTAGCTGATTTTCAACTTTATAAAGGAAAAATAGGTGACATGGAGTGTACACACACCTTACGAGCTGTGTTTTAAGTAGCATGAACCATGGAGGCCCATAGGACACCATGAGAAGGGCCTCTTCCATTGTGAAGAACAGAGATTATCTAGAGAATGGAAAATGCTACAATGGGGGAAATAACTGCAGCATCCTCATCCCGGAGGACAGGAGCAGAGCCTCAAGAGGAAACAGGCACACTCTCCCCAGGTGACCACCTTACCACATTCTACCTGGGTTTAATATTATCCATGGGCAAAAAGGCAGAACTACATGGCCTGTATTCCCAAACTTTGTTTTAACAAATAACTACTAAGCATACTGAATCTAGTGCAACTTAGTGCATAGACCAAGAGGTGGGCACACAGCCATGGAAAGACAGCGGCTGCACTAACTTGGGAAGAGCATCTGACCAGGAGATCATTTTCCTCTCAGCCCCAGCACACTATGACAGAAGCAGCAGTCATTTAATACTAAAGTTATGACATCTTAGCACTTGTGAAGCACAATACTAAGAAATTCACTGCAGTTCCTCTTATAAAAATTTTGATTCTATCTCAGTTTTATAGATGAGAAAACTGAGAAACAGAAAAGCAAGTGCTTGTATTCCTTTTTGTATACCTAATTACCATAAGAGCCTTACAAGTTCAATCGGACCTATCTTATTTTCAGGCAATGAAACTGAAATTCAAAAAGACATGGTTAAACAATTGCCACTTTGTTGATAGGTAGAAAAACCAATATATATATATATATATATATATATATATGTCTATGAATCTAGAATTATAGAGCACATAATCAGGTGTGTGTGTGTGTGTGTGTGTGTGGGTGTGTGTGTGTGTGTGTACTTGGAAAACAGCACTGCCTCCTGCTGTGCAAGGAGGTCCAAAATGGTGAGGGGTTTCTTCAGATCAACTGACTATGTGTAAAGCCCAACATTAATTCAACTTTATAAGCAAAAAGGCCTTTAGATGTGTTTATTCCTGTGTACTTGTGGTACACATGGAAAAATACTCCAGGAGAAGTATCATTCAAAATAGCACTAAATTCAATAAGTTTGGTAATTATCTATTAAAACAAAGTATGGGAGTAAAGGCCATGTAAGGTTTATAGTTACCAGGACTGACATTTAAAACAAAATTGGGGAGATGTCAAATAGAGAGCATAACAATCTTTCAAGGCCTTAGAAATCAAAGCAGAGCCAAACCCCATAGCAACGAATGCAAAACAAATGTCATTCACATAAGAAATAATGAAATGGAAACTAAAAGAAGCATTAAAGAATTAGTGAAGTAAAGAATTGGTTTTGATAAAATTAGTGAAATTGACAAACCATTAGCCAAACTAAGCAAAAGAATGAGATGAGACCCAGATTAATAAAATTACACATAAAGAGACATTCTAATGAAATTCAAAGGATAACTAGAATGTATTTTGAGAACTTCTATTATCCTAACCTGGAAAATCTATTTAAAAAACGGGTAATTTCCATATATATATAATATATTTATATTACTTAACAATATAATATCGACAGAATGAAACAAGTTAAATAGATCCATAGCAGCAATGAGACAGAAGCAGCAACCATCCCAAATTAAGGAAAAAAGTACAGGACCAGACCAGTTCACTGCCACGTTCTACCACCTCCTTAAAGAAGAGCTAACACCACCAGACCAGTTCACTGCCATGTTCTTCCACCTCCTTAAAGAAGAGCTAACACCACCAGACCAGTTCACTGCTACATTCTACCACCTCTTTAAAGAAGAGCTAATACCACCAGACCAATTCACTGCCACGTTCTACCACCTCCTTAAAGAAGAGCTAACAACACCCCCTTCAAACTGTTTATAAAATAGGGAACGGAGTAACATTAGTGATCTCATTGTATGAAGCCAGTGTTTACACCGATGACAAATACAGAAGATACCCAAAAACCTATAGACAAATTTCCATAATAAATACAGACACAAACATTTCTGGTAAGATATACTTGCAACCTAAATTCACTAACACCTTGCATAATACACCATGACCAAGTTCGTTTCATTTCATTAGTATGGATAACTAATCAGAAAGATACAATTGGATTGGGAATACAGACTTGTGCAACCACTATGGAGGTCAGTCCGGCGATATCTTAGAAAACTTGGAATAGCTCTGCCTTGGGACCCAGCCATTCAACTTCTGGGTATACATCCAAATGATTCCTCACCAAATCACAAGGAAGTTTCCTTATCTATATTCATAGCAGTGTTATTTGTAATAGCTAGAAACTGGAAACAACCCAAATGTCCTTCAATCGAAGAATGGATTAAAAAACTGTGGTACGTCTACACAATGGAATACTACTCAGCTATCAGAAACAATGAAATCATTCAATTTGCAGCAAAATGGATGGAACTAGAGAAGCTCATCCTGAGTGGGCTAACCCAGACTCAGAAGGATGCACATGGCATCTATTCACTTATAGTCAGATTTTAGCCATAAAGTACAGGACGAATGCACCAAAGGGAACAGGAACATAGACTTTTTTTCCTGTCAGTGAGACACTTTGCCCTAGTGGTGCTGCCTTGTATGCCCCCAGTGTATGAGGAGGCTCTTGGCCCTCATGTCACTGCTGAACTGGGGCAGGGGACTGTTATGTAGGGACACTCCACTCCAGAGGAGTGGGATGCAAGGAATAGGGGGTAGAGAGTGGGAGGGCGGGATTGGGAGGGGTGGAAAGAGGACACTGCGATGGCAATGTATCTTGAAGTAATAAATAACTATTTAAAAAAACTGAAAAAAAGAACGATAGCATTTTTATAATTCACATCTTGCCAGCTATTTCTTCTCAGAAATAGTATTATTTCCAAGGTATTAAAGCTCTCAAGTGTCAGAACATTTATCAAATCTATAGGATGCTTACCAGAACCTCTCCCAGAAATGGGCACATGTGTACAAAATTTTTATGTACTCTCTGAAGCCCAGAACCTGAAACATAGGACATCTATTCCTCACTGACCCAATGATGCACACAGTCCAGCTGTATATGATTGGACCATGATATAATTTGAAACATTAACTTTTTGTTCAAACAAAGCAGTGACTTTGGATATGACAAGGGTCAGTTTTAGCATGGAAGCCTGTCAGAGATGGGGCACACTAGGTGGATGGGGTGGACCTGGGATAGACATACAAGTGAGAGCTTGGAGGAGAGCAGAAGGAGAAAGCATTTGCTGAGAGAAGACTGAAGCACCCCTTGTCATGGTCTGAATTCAGCATCACAGCAGACTGGGGCTCTCGGAGACAGCAACGCAAAGGTGTTCAGAGTATGTCCATGCAGATCATGCCCTGGTTGATGAACCTTCTCAGGATACGGATGCTGCTTCTCAATTTGAAGTGCATAATTTGCACTGGGTCATTAGGAGATAAAAAGAAAAGCTTACCATTACAGAAGAAGGTTAACCATCTTGAGAAGTATCAGCTACCATTTTATGGACTCTACCTTATAAATGCATAGCAGGGTCTGGTATTATGGTCACCACTCCACAAACAGTGTGTTGGTTAGAAATAGCTAATTCTAGCTCCCACCCCAAGATTTAGGCATTTAAAGTGGATTTGAAAATGAGAGTCGGTTTTTTCATTGCTATTATTTATTCTCTTTAATATTGAAAGTAATCTTGGTTGCAAAAATCATCATCTCCCCTTTCTAAGAATTCAGTGTAGCCATTTGTTTTAAGATTAGCTGATAAATATTTTGTTTTATGTTTTTCTGAATTGATTCTCATGTCAAAAGGCTCCTTTTCCTTGTTTCAGCCACTCTGTATACTGAGGGAAATTTGTTTTGTCTTATTTAGTCAATTTCCATAAACAACTTTGAGCAGATGAAAACAATTTGAGGATTTTCTTACTGGGAACAATGGGGGCATAGATATCATAGCAAACTCTGCTTAAATTGATGCATAGCAAGCATACAGGAGACCTTGCAGAAGGTATGCAAGTGTGGTGGGTTTACAAAAGCTAGTCCCACACTGTGATTACTCCTAAAATCTAGGTCTTATATCAAGATGAAGGTCACCACCAGGAGTCCCAGATAGAAGCAGGATATGCTAGAGGTGTTTCATGATTATAAAAGTATGGTTTGATTTTCTAGCCTTGGAGGGTGTCCCCATAGCATTTCGGTTGCATATTAACAATGTAATATCAATGTGGAGAAAATAGGTGTTCAATCTTCTAAAACATTGCTTTTGAGTAGTTGACTGCTATGGTCTCCCATCTCCCACTGTAACGGTAGATTTTCTATTTTTAGTTTTGTCAGTTTTTGCTATATTAACTTTGAGACCATTATAACTACTGCATTTTCCCAGTAGATCTACTATATTGTAAAGTTATTGTTTTAGCTTTAGTAATAATTGTTGCCTAAATACTTAATTATTTGGCATTAAACTATTTTGATGGTCTATGCTACCCACTTCTTTGTTCAGTCTTTTTAATTTTTTTAAAAATAAAAGTTGAACATTTTTGCTATTTTAGTTGTTGGCTTCATAAAGGCAATACTTGGCTTCTTAAAACTACATCCAGAGTAGCTTTATTTTGTCACTTTTTGAATGGTATTAGACTCTTAGTACACCTCATTTCCAACAATTTCCTTCCCCCATTCTATATCATTGTTTCTAATGTAGGAAGATTTTTAAATTTTGCATACAATTTAATCTCAAGTCCCTGGGACAAGGCGGTTAGCTAGACTAGCTGAATTTTTGAACTCTCTGTTCAAGTGAGAGTCCCTGCTTCAATATATAAGGTATGAAGTGATCTAGTATGAGACTCAGTGTCAACGAGTGGCTTCCAAACACATGGGCAGGGGAAACACATGGGGAAACAAATACATGAGAACCTGAATACACACCTGCAATGCATACATCATACACACATGCAGACAGTTAGTTCAGTTTGTCATCTAAGTATGACTTTACGTCACCTTTGTGATTAGTAGTTCCATTTGGTGTAGCATATCAGGATTTCTGTGATTCTAAATGTATAGCAGTTGTGGTTGCCTTCGTAAGACCTACAGAAAATCAAGCCAGTTAACATTTCATCCTTGAATTAGGGGAGGGGGTCACAAGGCCCAAGCTAGCCAAGGAGTTGTTGGCAGTCCATGGCTCCTGGGGGAGAAGAGTCCATTTTCTTCAGAAGTGTGCCCCTGGTAGAATTCCCATGTCCCAGTTCTTGAACTACACCCACTAAAAGATTTTTTTTTTTTTTTTAAAGAAAAGAGGACATGAAGTTGTGGGGACTTGGGAGGCTCTGGGAGAAGATGGAGGTGGAAATGGGAGTTGGACATGATAAAAGTGCATTCTTATATTGAATTATCAAGAAATAAATAAAATATGTTTTAAACTTTTATCCGATCTATTCTCCCTTCTATAATTTCCATTTTATGATACTTTTCTTTTAGACCCTTGACTCTTTTTTTTTTTTTTTTTGCTCTGTTGAATTTGCATTTTTACCTGGTCTTATTTCAAGTAGGCTTGTTATATCTGTAGGTGGAGTCTTCCTAGCCCTTAATATAATTAGGGTTTTTGCATTTCTTGTGTTGTACACTGACTAGTTTTAGAAGACTCTCGCCTTTGTCTCCCTCACTTATTAGTTCTTCAGTCTGCATAGCACTTCTGTCTGGGCTCATGTCTGCTTAGGGCTTTGTGAGCCTACTGCTCTATGATCCTTTCCCAGCTATTATAAAACCCTTTTCTGCATGCTATTTTCAGCAAAGGGATCATCCTGGTAAGAGCCCATTCCCCTCAGGCAGAAGGAGAACAGCCCTTCAGAGCTGATAATTACTAAGATTCAACCATCCTCAGTTAGGGACTGGAAACACAACGTTTATATTTTACATAGTGAAATTTTTTATATTTTTATTTTCACATTTTTACATGTAAAATTTAGTTCATGTAACAATGTATTAATCCCAGGGCTAGTGGCTTATCTCAGGTCTCAGTTTTATCTGTCTGCCAAATACCACCCAAGGCCCTTGGTTTAACCCTCAGATTTGCCAAAATAAATAGCAAGTTCATTCAGTAAAATTTAGAACTCTTTATATCCTAGTGGTTTGTTCCTATATGCTGGGGTGCGATGGTACAGGGTAGGGTAAAAGGGGCTCCCCTTTTCTATGGAAAAGGGGAGGGAGGATGAATGATGGGGGTGGGAGGGCTGGATCCAGAGGAGGGGAAGGAAGAGGCTGCTGTTGGGATGTAAAATGAAAGAGAGAAAAAAAGAATTCTTTATAGATTTTAACCCACTGATGCAAGATGCAAGGAAGTACCTTGTGTTTTGTTTAACTAATTCTCATTGTCTTTTTCTATAGTGCCCAGAGTTCACAGAGTAGTAATTGTAGTTTGTACAGTATCAGTCAACTATACATACCAGATTTTATAATGAACATTATGTACACTTCTGAGCATTGGAGGATTCCTACAAAATATATATGTCTCTGACTTCCAGAATTTTAAAGTATAAATGTCATGAAGATGTATTCAAATCTACAGAGAATTTAAGAATCTCTGTAGAGAAAAATAAAAATAAATTGTATTAAGAAAGAAAGAAAGCATTAGGCAAAGGTGAGTTTTACTGCAACACATGAGTGCTAAGGGAGCTACCAGGTCATAAACTGGGATCAGAGATGGCAAAGAAACAGCAACCCAAAAAGAGTCAGAGGAAGGAGCCAGGGTCACTGAGAAGCAGAGGGGAGTCACTTTCTTATCCACAGAACTCTTAGACTTCATGCCAAAACAGATGACTTCTTGTCTCTAAGTTCCAGCTTTCTTAAAATGACAATAATCATGAACAATTATCTACAGGCTGGGAGTGATTGGAAACTATAAATATGCAAAGTACTTAGAATAGCATCTAGTTCATAGGAATTGCTTAATTAAATCAGAGCTATGGGGATGGGGGTGATGAAGATGACGGTGGTAGAGATGCTGATGATCATAATGATGATCATGAGAGAAAATAAATTTCATTATTATCAGGAGGAAGAGAGAGGATGTCAGAGCACATAGTCTGGCATGTCACAGGGCTCTCCCTCCCTCCCTCTGCCAACTCCTTTGTATCTCTTTTTGCATCTGTTTCTTGTTTCCTCCTCTCCCCCATGTATGTGTGTGTGTTCCAAAATTTATTTATATATTTATTTTTATGTCTATAGATGTTGTGGTTACATGTATGTATGCATGTACACCACATGCATGTAGTGCCCTCATAGACTAGTAGAGGGTGTTGAATCTCCTGACGCCGAGTTACTGGGAGCTGGTTATATGGGTGCTAGAAATCTAATCCAGCCGGGCGGTGGTGGCGCACGCCTTTAATCCCAGCACTTGGGAGGCAGAGGCAGGTGGATCTTTGCGAGTTTGAGGCCAGCCTGGTCTACAAAGTGAGTCCAGCACAGCCAGCGCTACACAGAGAAACACTGTCTCAAAAAAAAAAAAAAAAAGAAATCTAATCCAGTAGATTTAGTGTGACTGGCCTTATGTTAAGGTCTTTGATCCACTTGGACTTAAGTTTTGTACAAGGTGAAAAGTATGGGTCTAATTTAATTCTTTTACAAATGGACATCCAGTTGGATCAGCACCATTGATTGAAGATGCTGTCCTTTTTCCGTTGTGCAGTTTGGGCTTCTTTGTCAAAAATTAGGTGGCTCATAGGTGTGTGGGTTCATTTCTGGGTTTTCAATTCGATTCCATTGATCCACTGGTCTGTTTCTATACCAGTACCATGCTGTTTCTACTAATATTGCTCTGTAGTACAGCTTGAAATCTGGGATGGTGATACCTCCAGATGTTTCTTAATTGTACAGGATTGATTTAGCTATTCTGGGTTTTTTGTTGTTCCATATGAAATTGAGAATAGCTTTTTCCAGGTCTTTAAAGAATTGTGTTGGTATTTTGATAGGAATTGCATTGAATCTATATATTGCTTTGGTAGGATGGCCATTTTTATCATTTTTATTACGTTGATCCTACCTATCCATGAGCATGGGAGATCTTTCCATCTTCTGAAGGCCTCTTCAATTTCTTTCTTCAAGGGCTTGAAGTTCTTGTTGTACAGATCCTTTACTTGCTTGGTTAGAGTTACCCCCAGGTATTTTATATTGTTTTTGGCTATTGTGAAGGGAGTTGTTTCCCTTATTTCATTCTCAGTCCATTTGTTTTTTTATAAAGAAGGGCTTCTGATATTTTAAAATTAATTTCATATCCAGGCATCTTACTGAAGGTGTTTATCAGCTGTTATCTGGTAGAATTTTTGGGGTTGTTTATGTATACTATCATATTGTCTACAAATACAGATAATTTGACTTTTTCGTTTCCAATTTGTATCCCCATGATCTCCTTTAGTTGTCTTATTGCTCTAGCAAGAATAAGGCTGGTCACACTAAATCTACTAGAAGAGAAAGTGGGGAAAACTCTCGAAATCATTGGCACAGGTGACAACTTCCTGAACAGAACAGCAACACCTCAGGACCTAAGACCAACAATCAATAAATAGGACCTCATGAAACTGAAAAGCTTCTGTAAGGCAAAAGACACTGTCATTCGAACAAAACGGCAGCCTACAGAATGGGAGAAAATCTTCACCAACCCCACATCTGACAGAGGGCTAATATCCAAAATTTACAAAGAACTCAAGAAATTAAATGCCAAGAAACCAAATAATCCAATTTAAAAATGGGGAAAAGAGCTAAATAGAGAATTCACAAAGGAGGAATCCCTAAAGGCTGAGAGACACTTGAAGAAATGCTTAGCATCCTTAATCATCAGAAAAATGCAACTCAAGTCTACTCTGAGATTCCATCTCACACCTGTCAGAATGGCTAAGATCAAAATTTCAAATGACAGCACATGCTGGCAAGGGTGTGGAGAAAGGGGAACCCTCCTCCATTGCTGGTGGGAGTGCAGGCTTGTACAACCACTATGGAGGTCAGTCTGGCGATATCTGAGAAAACTTGGAATAGCTCTGGCTCGGGACCCAGCCATACCACTTCTGGGTGTACATCCAAATGATTCCTCACTGAATCACAAGGAAGTTTCCTCATCTATGTTCATAGCAGCCTTATTTGTAATAGCTAGAAACTGGAAACAACCCAGATGTCCCTCAACTGAAGAATGGATTAAAAAACTGTGGTACATCTACACAATGGAATACTACTCAGCTCTCAGAAGCAATGAAATTATGCAATTTGCAGCCAAATGGATGGAACTAGAGAGGCTCATCCTGAGTGAGCTAACCCAGACTCAGAAGGATGCACATGACATCTACTCACTTATAGTCGGATTTTAGCTATATAGTACAGGATATTGATACTACAACCAACAGACCAAAGGGAACATGGACATAGACTTTGTTTGTTAGTTTGTTTTTTAGTTTTCTCTCCCTGGCAATGAAACACTTTTCCCTGGTGGTACTGCCTTGTAGGTCCCCAGTGTATGAGGAGGCTCTTGGCCCTCATATGACTTCTGAACTGGGGTGGGGGACTATTATGTAGGGATACTCCACTCCAGAGGAGAGATGGAAGGGTTAGGGGGTAGAGTGTGGGAGGGCAGGGCTGGGAAGGGGGGAAAGAGGACAATATGATGGAGATGTAACCTGAAGCAACAAATAAATAAATTCATTAAATAAAAAGAAATCTAATCCAGGTCCTCTGCAGGAACAGCCAGAGCTTTTAACCACTGAGCCACCTCCCCAGCCCCAATATCTATTGCTTTAAAATATATATTTTTCACTCTAAAGTGATTAAGCTCCCGAACCTTCCTCTGATTATACTGGATAAGTCCTGCATTAAGGAGTCAGAACTTCAGAGTTATTGGTGACATAAGACATAGCTATGGGTTTGACCCATTGTCCCTCATAACTAACAGTGTCAGGGAGAGAATAAAACTAACCCACTCGTTGTCATAGAGCTTGAACAAGGATTCAGTGTTAGTGTTTATGGCTCCGAATGTTGGGATGATTTATAAACCGTGTCTCCAAAGAGAAAAAACACACTTCAGGATGGACATGTTTCTCATTTTGGCTCATGCTAGAAAATATTGATAATAGAAAACAATTTTCCTGAGGCTCATTCACTAGAATTGAACTTTTCTCTTTTGCTTCATATACGTTTCATTTTTAAGAGTACAATTAAAAAAAAAAATCTAACGAGAACTTAAACCAAATGGATAAGGCACCTTGGTGGGAATAGATTTAATCAGAGCACTGCCAATTCCGTTCGTTCATGTACACTTTCTTTTCCTCATTTATTTTAAAATAGTTTTGGTTGTAGGGAAGTGAGACAAACATAAACTACCAGCCTGTGCAGCATGCAGTAGACAACTGTTTCAAAACCATGACTTCAACGGTTGCTTTCAAGCTGAGGCTGAAGAGGCAGGCGATGCTTACAGGGAAGAAGTAGACTCCACACAGGGATTGCCGAGAACAAGAGAGAGCATGGTAAACTACAAACCTGGCTAGAATGGACTGTATTTATGCTTTCTGTGTAGAAAGAAAAATACAACATATGGCTACATAAGTAAATATGTGTGTATTGTAAAAGGAACTATATTTTAGACTGAGGGGACAGTAAGCACTTTTTGTTTGTTTTTTTTTTTTTTTGTTTTGTTGAGCTGATTGAGGTTACAAATTTGGAGGATATGGGCTCCAATATAAGTTCACTCTCTTTGTGAGTGAACTTGTCCCAGTGAAGGCTGAGGGGAGTCTTAGAAACTCAACGTGGTTTTTGGCTGCGTAGAGCAGAGTGATGGAGGTGAGGAAGTCAAATGTAGGTGTGAAATCTGCATCATCATGAGGTATTCCAACAACATGAACTTAAGTTAAAATGACATTGGTCTTCAAGTCATCTCTAAACCCTATTGTCTTCTAGACACAGGGAATCTTATTGTCCTCTCTCACAGCAGTCTTGTCACCCTCTGATCTACGGCATCTAACATTGTTCCTTTTGCTAGCTGAATTATCTCAGTGATGTCCAACCTTATTACAGTAGCTTTTAGTGCTATTTTAAATTAAAACAGTACCCAACCTTGACTGCGATACTGCTGAGACTTGACACAGAGTTTCTAACAACCCCAAACAAGGTGGGATTGTAGCTCAGTGGTAGAGGTAAATAGAACGACCTAACTTTGATTCCCAAACAAAAAAATAACAACCTTGAACCACACAGCATTGTCTAAGTTGTTCAACATATCAAGGCTGTAGCTGTTTATCATCTGTGAACTACCAGAGACCTAACTCTCTTACATCCTTGCTTTGGGAGACCAGCAAGGAACATTATTCATACAGACCACAGTGGAATATGAGTCTTCAAAGGCAAGTAAACTGGACCCCAGTCTCAAACATTTTAAGAAACTTGCAACTTTGCAGTCATTTCAAATCGAAGTATAAAAGAAACCATGTGACTGAACTAAAAAGCAGACCTATTCTATAATTCACTAGATCATAAATAATGTACATATATCCTGAACTACATATTTATACTCAGAGAAAAAAGACTTCTTGATAAGTCTACAGATTTTTTTGTCAAATGGGTGTCTGTTAATTTGTGTAGAGTGCATACAATTTTGCTGGAGTAGAGAGGAAGGACTTGATCTTTTCCCCATAAACTGAGTCTCCCAGGGCTGATACATATGCTCTAGGCAGCAGAAGCTCCTGTCTACAAAGTACTAAATTTTGGTTGCCCCCAGTGATCACAGAAACAGGATTTTGGTAATAATTTTGATGTCATTATCCTCCTCCAAAAATGCATGGATGATTCTGGCCTTTAAAAACAGATTTAAGAGGCTGCATTCGCCTTGACATTACCAACCTTTTTAAAGATCATGCAGCGGGGCCTGCTGACCTTTCAGTCTTAACGATGTGTTGCAAAACAGTTGGATAACATTAATGGAATGAAATGAGAAAGAGAACAGACAGAGGAGCAACCTATGGAGAGGCAAGAGCAAAAAGGGTCTTCAGTTGATAAAGGAAGCCTGCTTTACTCCTACAGTACAGATTCGATTCTAAATCTTCTATGATCTGAATACGTGGGTGCACATCAAGGTCAAGAGGAAGAAAATATTTTTCTTGTGAGTAGTAATGCCTGCATCTAACTTTTTGACACTAGAATTTGTCACAAATAGTATGGATTCACATGATTTTCTGAACTCTACTGGAATTCCCCCCACTATATAACATTTGAAATGTTTCCCATATCTTAAATAATTAAGGCAAAGCTCATGGTAATATGTCTCAGATATATTACCTGGTTCTATTACTTCCCAATTAGCAGTAGTGTCTATCCCTCACTCTTGTCATTGTCTCAACCTTTCCTTTTGTACTAACTTGAACAATTCTTAAGTCAAATGCTAGAACACATTGATAGAAGAAAGAAAAACAATAAAAACAGAGAATACCTGAATCCTTTGCGGTCTTTGAGATACAGTAACCTAGATCACATTTTCAGTACAACAGAGATTTAACAGAGGGACAAGAATTGAAATTAGAATCACTCTGGAAAAAATGCAAGAGCTGCCACATGCAGAGAAAACATATATAATCTCTCTCACACAGATAAAATGGATTATGTTAAAAAAAAACCTGGATGTTCTGCCTTCTAAAACCTATGGCAGGCCATATGAATGCCCAAGCTGAGATGCATAATTCTATGCTAACCCACAGCCACTGCAGCCCAGTGAATGCTTTAAAATCCAGACATGGTTAAAAAATATCACAGGGTATGTTATTTTTCTATTAAGCCTAATACAGTGAAAAGAACCACAATACTTATCAGGAAAGGTAAGTTCATATTTCCATGGCAACTAAAGACTATCAGTATCACTTTATTATTATTATTTTCATTTCACAAGGCACCTTTCTTGAAGAGCAATTCCTTTTCTGCATGGGTGTACTTGATAGCTCCCTGAATACTTCTAATCCACAAGGCTTTGGCACCACATTCTCATCCTGGAAACACAATGACTTATTGTAATTATCTCATGAAATTCACTCTCAACTAAAACATGAAGTGAAAATAGTAATCAGCTTCCTTCCTTTACTTCAGTCACGAATTCATGGTGCCTTCCTCTTGGCAGAATGCTCATTAGGAAATGGTATATACTGTTGCAGAGAAAGGGTTCATTTCATTTTCCTCTGACTTGGAAGATGTGGGTCAGAGTCCGTTGGTCCCATGAAAAGAGAATGAAAGTGTAAGTGATTGTAAACTTTCCTGCTGAAGGCGAAACACTGGCTGGATTGAAATTAGTGACAATCTAGCAATGCTGGAAGTCAAGCTCTTTAGGTGAAGAGATTAGAGAGCTAGGAGATGACAGACTTGCATGGGGAAAATGGGTAAACAAGAGTTGTCAATCAACTAAAAAAAGTTACTGTAGAGTTAGCATCAGGGTCAGTGTTGATTCATTAGCCAAACACATTGGAAGGTGAAGCATAAATAATGAACATGAATGACTCACATGAACATATACCAGTTAGGATCAACATGGCTTGAGAAAGTATCAAAATGCAAGGCGCAAGGTGGGCTACTAGGAGATTCTGGGGTATTTGGTAGTTGGAACACAAAGGAAAATAAAAAATAACTCTCAGCTGTTCTTAAGTGCAGAAATAATATAAGTGGAGAGATAATATAAGTGGAGAAATAAAAGAATATTCTGCTTATAATGAAACAGCAAACACAAAGATACAAAGTGGTGAATATAGTGAAGATCACTTGCCATATAGTCCCCAAGAAAAATTAGCAATGTTAGTCTGAGAAAACATCACACAATATCAAGCACTACTAAGGAGATAAATTAGATCTCATAGAGGTGTACGTCCAAAAGAAAGAGCTATACACAGGCATCCAAGTAAAGTAAAGATGCATGCACCCTGCACAAAAATAAACCTTCTGATATAAATTATCATGCATACCCATGAAGACATTTAGTACACATTCTGTAATATAGTAAAAAATTAGAAATCATGAAAGTACTCAGGAACAGCTGAGTAGAAGGGTAAATTGTAGAAAATCCATTTTCTGTACTAGTATTCCATGGTCCAAGCTATTAAAATCCAATGTATACATCAAAGGAAATAAGTCTCACATACCTAAATAGAATAAAAATAAAATAAAATAAGTTACAGATTGATATGAATTACAGGTACCACATTAAAAATAGGGATGAAGAATCACAGATTGGGGAGCGAAGATGGCGGCGACCTACACTGACGCATTCTGAACGCGGGGAAAAAAGAGCCATAAAAAACACAGAGATATTGGGCACTGTGCAAAAACCGGAGGGGCTAGACCCCCCCCCCCGGAACACTCACAGCTCCCAAGGGACTGTTAAAAGTCCCAGGGCAAGGCTCTTCCCATCTCTCACAGACACGGAGGCCACTAAACGCAGGATTCGGGAACTCCCATTTGGTGAGGCGCCTGGTAAGATCGATCCCAACTTACAGCAGGCAGAATCAGGGTCCATTTGGCCATAGATCGCTGTCCTATTGGGCTCCCCACACATCAGGTTGAACTTATACCCACTTAGAAAAGGTTGCGAGACAGTGGAAGCCTTAGCAAGGAACAAACAGGGGGCTCAGCGGGTGGTCTGTAGCTGCTCGTGAAGCAGGAGGGCGGGAGGTTCCGAGAGAGCGCAGGAAGCAGGGAACACAAAGGCAGGCGGGAGGGGCCAAATCTCGCACACACACTATAGCGCAGCTGGGGAGAGAGTACGGCGGGCAGGGACAAATCCCCGCCAGTCCACGGCAGGTCATCTGGGGAGAGAGACAGGCGTGGGTGGGGCCAGGGGTCCGTGCACCCACGGCGGAGCTGCTGGGACGAGAGGTGCACTCAGGCAGCCGGAGGATCCAGGGCTTGGGGTACCCACGGGACCCGTGGCGGCGCAGACAAGAAGGGAATTAGGCACAGGGTCCAGCCCTGTGGCGAGAAGACTAGAGAGAAACCAGAAATCGGGACAATAGCTGTATCCTGGAAAATCCAGACATATCAGGTGTGGAGCCAGACCTTGTCAGCCTCCGGGACGACAAACAAAGCCCACAGAATCTGTGCCTGGGCAAACAGGCCCATACCATCAGAACCATTACAGGCTGATAACTCAAAGTGCAACATAGAGAAGTCTGAATTGGGAGCAGTGAAACAATCCTGGTCCATTATTCACAACCTGGGAATAGGCTGCACCAGATCACAGTGCCTCTGGCCATTAAAACCACAGTGACCTTGAAATGCCCCTGTAAGCAACGACAGATAGCCAGCCAAGTAACTCGTCCCCTGCACCAAATCATCCACTGTGGTTCCAAGCACAGAAAACAGACAGCTAAATGCATCCAATGGCGAAAGGTCAAAAAAAAAATAGAAATCAAGGAATTATGACTCCAACAAAGCAGAACCACCCTAGCTCATCCAATTTGGATGACCACACACCAACAGAAACACATGAAAACATTGACAATTCTGCAGTATGGAAAGTGATAGAGTCCCTGCAAGAAGAACTTAAATCTATGAAGGAATTCAAAGAAACCACAATTCTACAAATCAAAACAAGGAACAACACCATTAAAGAGCTCCAAGCCAAGGTGACAGAGCTTGAACAGGAAAAGGAAAAAGCCATGAAAGATTTTCATACAAAAACAAGCAAGCTGGAGAAGGAAATGTACAAAACGAACAAAACCATACAAGACATGAAAATAGAATTAGAAACAATAAAGAAAACACAGTCAGAGTTAAAAGAGGAAGTGGAGAACCAAGGGAAGAGAACAGGAACTACGGATGTGAGTATCAACAATAGGATGCAAGAGATGGAAGACAGGTTCTCAGGCATGGAAGATTCAGTGGAAGAAATCAGTACAACATCCAAAGAAAATGAGAAGGCTAAAAAATCTCTCACCCACAACATCCAAGAAATCAAGGACTCAATGAAAAGACGGAACTTAAGAATTATAGGTATAGAGGAAAGAGAGGACTCCCGACTCCAAGGTCCAGGAAATATCTTCAACAAAATCATAGAGGAAAACTTCCCAAACCTGAAAAAAGAGATGCCAATAAAAATCCAAGAGGCATACAGAACACCAAACAGATTAGACCAGAAAAGAAACTCCTCTCACCACATAATAATTGAAACCCTAAAGGTACAGAACAAAGAAAGAATATTAAAAGCTGTAAGAGAAAAAGGTCAAGTCACATACAATGGCAGACCCATCAGAATTACACCTGACTTCTCCCCAGAAACGATAAAAGCTAGAAGGGCCTGGTCAGATATACTACAAGTCCTAAGAGATCATAGATGCCCAGCCAGACTACTTTACCCAGCAAAACTCTCTATCAACATAGATGGAGAAAACAAGATATTCCATGACAAAATTAAATTTAAACAATATCTACCCACAAACCCAGCCCTACAGAAAATCCTAGAAGGAAAATCCCAACCCAGAGAAGAAAACTCCACCCAAGAAAACAAAGGGAATAGAAAACCCATCAGCAACTAAACCAAAAGAGAAACAGGACCACCACCTATACCAAACTAATGGGAAATAACAACCCCAGGTCACTAATATCCATCAATATCAATGGACTCAACTCCCCAATAAAAAGACATAGGTTTACAGAGTGGATCCGCAAGCAAGACCCTTCCTTATGCTGTATACAAGAGACACATCTAACTACAAAAGATAGACACTGCCTCAGAGTAAAGGGCTGGGAAAAGGTTTTCCAAGCAAATGGACCCAGGAAGCAAGCTGGAGTAGCCATCCTAATATCAAACAAAACAGACTTCCAACTGAAGCTAATGAAGAAAGACAAAGAAGGGCACTATATACTCATTAAAGGGAATATTCATCAAGAGGAAATTTCAATACTGAACATCTATGCCCCAAATACAAAGGCACCTACTTTCGTAAAAGAAACACTTCTAAAACTTAAAGCGCACGTCGATCACAACACATTAGTAGTGGGAGACTTCAACACCCCACTCACAACAAAGGACAGATCATCAAGACAGAAGACAAACAGAGAAATATTGAGACTAACAGAGATCATGAAACAAATGGACCTAACAGATATCTACAGAACGTTTCACCCAAACACAAAGGAATACACCTTTTTCTCAGCACCCCACGGAACCTTCTCCAAAATCGACCACATAATTGGTCACAAAGATAGTCTCAGTAGATACAAGAAAATTGAAATAACACCTTGTATCTTATCAGACCACCACGGAATAAAGCTGGTCTTCAACAGTAAAAGAATCAACAGAAAGCCTACACACACATGGAAATTGAACAGCTCCTTACTGGATGACCACTGGGTCAGGGAAGAAATAAGGAAGGAAATCAAAGACTTCTTAAAATCCAACGACAATGAAGACACAACATACCCAAACCTATGGGATACATTGAAAGCTGTGCTACGAGGAAAGTTCATAGCACTAAGTGCTTTCAAAAAGAAAATTGTGACAGCTCATATTAGTGAACTAACAGCTAAGCTGGGTGAACTGGAAAAAAAAAGAAACAAACACTCCCAAGAAGAGCAGAAGACAGGAAATCATCAAACTTAGAGCTGAAATCAACAACTTAGAATCAAAAAGAACTATACAAAGAATCAATGAAACCAAGAGTTGGTTCTTTGAGAAAATCAACAAAATAGACAGACCCCTAGCCAAATTAACTAAAAGGCAAAGGGAAAGAACACAAATCAACAAAATCAGAAATGAAAAGGGAGAAATAACAACAGACATTGAGGAGATCCAGAAAATATTCGGACATTACTTTAAAAATCTATATTCCACTAAATTTGAAAACCTAAGCGAAATGGACAATTTCCTCGATAAATTCCACCTACCAAAACTAAATCAAAATCAGATTAACAGCTTAAACAGCCCAATAACACCTAAGGAAATAGAAACAGTCATTAATAATCTCCCAACCAAAAAAAGCCCAGGGCCAGATGGCTTTAGCACAGAATTCTACCGGACCTTCAAAGAGGAACTAACACCATTACTTTTCAAACTCTTCCACCACATAGAAACAGAAAGATCACTGCCAAACTCATTCTATGAGGCCACTGTCATTCTGATTCCTAAACCACACAAAGACCCAACAAAGAAAGAGAACTTCAGACCAATCTCCCTCATGAACATTGATGCAAAAATACTTAATAAAATACTAGCAAACTGAATTCAAGAACACATCAAAAGTATCATACACCATGATCAAGTAGGCTTCATCCCTGGAATGCAGGGATGGTTCAATATACGAAAGTCTATCAATGTAATTCACCACATAAACAAGATGAAAGAAAAAAACCACATGGTAATCTCGCTAGATGCAGAAAAAGCATTTGACAAAATCCAACACCCCTTCATGCTAAAAGTTCTGGAGAGAATGGGCATACAAGGACCATACCTAGAAATAATAAAGGCAATATACAGCAAGCCAGTAGCCAACATCAAATTAAATGGAGAGAAGCTTGAAGCATTTCCTCTAAACTCAGGGACAAGACAAGGATGTCCACTTTCACCATATCTCTTCAATATAGTACTTGAAGTCCTTGCTAGAGCAATAAGACAACTAAAGGAGATCAAAGGGATAAAAATTGGAAATGAAGAAGTCAAATTATCCCTATTCGCAGATGATATGTTAGTATACATAAGCGACCCCAAAAACTCCACCAAAGAACTCTTACAGCTGATAAACAACTTCAGCAAGGTGGCTGGATACAAAATTAACTCAAAAAAATCAGAAGCCCTTCTTTATACAACAAACAAATATACCGAGAAAGAAATAAGGGAAACAACCCCCTTCACAATAGCCACAAACAACATAAAATACCTGGGGGTAACTCTAACCAAGCATGTAAAGGACCTATATAACAAGAACTTCAAGCCCCTGAAGAAAGAAATGGAAGAGGCCTTTAGAAGATGGAAAGATCTCCCATGCTCATGGATAGGTAAGATCAACATAATAAAAATGGCTATCCTACCAAAAGCAATATATAGATTTAATGCAATTCCTATCAAAATACCAACACAATTCTTCATAGACCTGGAAAAAGCTAGTCTCAACTTCATATGGAACAACAAAAAGCCCAGAATAGCTAAATCAATCCTGTCCAATGAAAAAACATCTGGAGGTATCACCATCCCAGACTTCAAGCTGTACTACAGAGCAACAGTAATAAAAACAGCATGGTACTGGTATAGAAACAGACCAGTGGATCAATGGAATCGAATTGAAGACCCAAACATGGATCCACACACCTATGGCCAACTAATCTTTGACAAAGAAGCCAAAAATGCACAATGGAAGAAGGACAGCATCTTCAACAAATGGTGCTGGTCCAACTGGATGTCCACTTGCAAAAGAATGAAATTAGACCCATACCTATCACCTTGTACAAAACTTAATTCCAAGTGGATCAAAGACCTTAACATAAGGCCAGCCACACTAAAGATACTAGAAGAAAAAGTAGGAGAAACCCTCGAACTCATTGGCACAGGTGACAACTTCCTGAACAGAACACCAACAGCTCAGGACCTGAGATCAACAATCAATAAATGGGACCTCATGAAACTGAAAAGTTTCTGTAAAGCAAAGGATACTGTCATTCGAACAAAACGGCAACCAACAGACTGGGAGAAAATCTTCACCAACCCCACATCTGATAGAGGGCTATTATCTAAAATCTACAAAGAACTCAAGAAACTAAATGCCAAGAAACCAAAGAATCCAATCAAAAAATGGGAGATGGAGCTAAATAGAGAATTCACAAAGGAGGAATCCCTAAGGGCTGAGAGACACTTGAAGAAATGTTCAGCATCCTTAATCATCAGAGAAATGCAACTCAAGACTACCCTGAGATTCCACCTAACACCTGTTAGAATGACTAAAATAAAGAGCTCAAATGATAGTGCATGCTGGCGAGGGTGTGGAGAAAGGGGTACCCTACTCCATTGCTGGTGGGAGTGCAGGCTTGTGCAACCACTATGGAGGTCTGTCTGGCGATATCTTAGAAATCTAGGAATAACCTTGCCTCAAGACCCAGCCATACCACTTCTGGGTATACACCCAAAGGACCTCTCACGGAGACATAGGGAAGTCTCCTCATCTATGTTCATAGCAGCCTTATTTGTAATAGCTAGAAATTGGAAACAACCCAGATGTCCCTCAACTGAAGAATGGATTAAAAAATTGTGGTACATCTATACAATGGAATATTACTCAGCTATCAGAAACAATGAAATCATGCAATTTGCAACCAAATGGATGGATCTAGAGGAGCTCATCCTGAGTGAGCTAACCCAGTCTCAGAAGGATGCACATGGCATCTATTCACTTATAGCAGGATTTTAACTATTTCGTACAGGATATCTGTACTACAACCAACACATCAAAAGGAACAAGGACATAATTTTTTTTTATCTTTTTCTTTTTCCTTCTTTTTTTTCTTTTTTTCTCTTTCCTTTCCCCTTCTCTTTTTCCTCTCTTTTTTTTTGTTGATATTCTTTGTTTTTGTGGGTTTGTGTGTTTGTTGGTCTTTTTTTTTAGTATTCCCCCAGTAGCAATGAGACACCAGTCACTGGCAGTACTGCCTCTTAGGCCCCCGGTGAATGAAGAGGCGCTTGGCCCTCATATGACTCCTGATCTGTGGTGAGAGACTGTTAGGCAGGGACACTCCACCCCAGAGGAACAAGACGGAAGGGTCAGGGGGTAGAGCATGGGAGGGTGGGGCTGGGAAGCGGGAAAAGAGGACAATATGATAAGGATGTAACCTGAAGCAACAAACAAATAAATTTATTAACTAGAAGAAAAAAAAAAAGGCAGGGGGCAGGGCTGAAACACTGTGAATGGAACAGAGGATACAGCCATTCGGCCTGGATTTGCAGACCTCCAGGTGTAGAGAAGACGTGGAGCTAAGGTAAAATACAAGAGAATTGTGGTATTGGCCCATGCCTTTGACTTCAGCGGAGACGGGGGGGGGGGCACCTTAGAATTGGTGGTCTTATGTACTCTGGAGTCATACGGAGCGGGGTGGTGAGGGTGCATACTCTTGGTCCCACCATTCAAGAAGAGTACACCCTTGGTCCCAGCTCCCAGCACACTGGAGACAGAAAGAGGCACATCCCGGAGTTCAGGGTCAGCCTGATGCAGGGTAAACTCTAAATAGAGAAAGACTTCGATCCAGGAGTGGTGGAACACATCTTTGATCCCTTCAGATGGGAAACACAGGTCCCTGTTCCCAATAATTAGAGTTCAGAGACACACACATGGGATTTGGAGGGACCTAGGTTTGGAGGCTACTTACAAAAGGCCGTCTCGATGCAGACAGATTGTCCTTTGGGATCTCAAAATATATACACTAGAGCTGGTTTAGCTCCAAGGTGACAGAATGATTTCTTCTTTAACCCGGATTGAAAGATAACGCTTTGTATGTTGTCAGAAGGCCAAATTTGCTTCAGGAGAAGTACTACCTAGCCCCCCCATTCCCCCCAG
>CAJQZJ010001558.1:2229769-2242424 GCA_907164525.1 Lophiomys imhausi
TCCCCCCAGGAAAAAAAAAAAAAGAGGGCAATTGTCCTAGGGTTGGGATTGGGGCAGGGCTCTGCTCTTATCGTTCCAGGAGAATCGAAGTGTCCATTAGGGGAGCCCGGGGACGGCGGACAGCGGAATCCTCAGCAGAGAGCAGAATCAGGCACCAAGGAGGATGAGTGACCCAGTTGATTCTGCCTGGCAGACTTCCTCAATAGCTGTCTCCATCGGGGGCCTGCAACCACCACTGCAATCCAGTGTCGCTGGGACCGTTCAGCTCTACACAATGCCCCGGCCGGAACCTCAGTGAAGCCTGTAAGATCAGCTTCTGCCTACAAACCCCTTAGGTCATCTAAACAGCTGAGAACAGAAGGACTGAACATAAAAGGATTGTACTAACATTTTTAATCATTTTTCCCATTTGGGTTGGGGCCCCAAACAGGTCTACTACGACCCAAATCAGCAGGAAGTCACTTTAAGAGAGCGACGTCCCATGCCCAGAGGGTGGGGAGGGTGTTTCTCCGCCCATCTTTTTGGTTATTTGAAGGATAACTGAAAACTCTGTTATGTAGGGGAAGAGTCTACAAGCTGATAAATGGTCCTGTCTCAATGGGTTTTGGAGGTTAGCCCCAGGGAATTCCTACTTTTCCTTTTCTGTATCCTTCTTCCTCTCCTATGTAGGAGTGCATGGGCTTGAGAAAAATGAGATATAGACATAGCACAGGAAGGTCCAAGAAGAAGGGGCAGATTATTGAATATGCCCTTATACCTTTGTATATTGATACAAAATTAGTAGTTTATTTGGCTAAAGTGGTATTGACCATTGTTTATTGTGCAAAAATAAGATTGTATTGGATTACATCGGTATTGATCTTTGTATATTGATACAAAATTAAGATTATAGTTGGCCACAATGGTATTGACCCTTGCATATGGACGTAATATTAAGATTATATTGGGCTACATAGGCATTGATCTTGGTATATTGATACATAATTAAGAGTATATTTAACCACAATTGAATAGATCTTTGTATATTGATACAAATTTAAAGGTAATGCTTCCCAATGATATCATACCTAGAGATACTTAAAAATAAAATGTGAAGCTCTGACCTCTTGATACCAACCGTCTAAAACGGTCTAGGATAGTTAAAACAAACTCCTAGTCATGCAAACATGTCTCTTTGTTGGCTACTATGACAGTCTATCACCGATATTCTCTAAACTACCCAGTAATCAAGTTGCTAAGAGACAAGCAACATTTGCTTATCTAAATACAAGAGATGGATAGGGCATCTTCAAAATCCCCTTGAGATCTGCAGAATATGGCATTCAAAGATGTTATCTTAAATCAAGATTTTTTTTATTTTTTTTTATATCAAGACATATCAGCGCCTGACGGCAACCCTATTCTACTCCAAGTAGAGGATAAGCATCGAAGAACCTCCACTGTAAGATGGTTGAATTGGTGGCAAGCCTTTCTCTTGGCATGAAAAAACCCCTTGCACCAACTGCAGACAGACTGCTGTCCAAAAAGGACAAAACTTGGTAGCGGGGAAGTCGACAGCCTAACTCTGCCAAGACAGGGTAGGAAAAACCCCTTGCTTCAACTGTAGACAGACTGCTGTCCAAAAAGGACAAAACTTGGAAGCAGGTAAGTCGACAGCCTAGCTCTGCCAAGACAGGGTAGGCGAGTCCTTCATAACCCCTGCTCTACAATCAATGTCTGTCAGAGAAATGGGGCCAAATGACTGAAGATTGATGCTGTAATGTATGGAGAGAAAATGGGAGCTGTCCAGGCAGCCACTGGTATGTCATTTCTTAGTTTGGGAAGCTGCAGCCCTGCACTTCCTATATAATCAGATATATTTGTCCCTCTCAGGTCTCTGAGGTGGTTGAAGAATAGATAGCTAGAGTCTCATAGTTAAATTTTGAGTTGTTTGGGAATCAAGAGGGTGTTCTAAGAAGATGCTTTTTAAATTGTGATGAAAGTTGAGTTGGATATAGAACTTTAAACTCATGGAGATAGATCGACAGTAGAATGTTGAAGTCAGGTGCCAAATACATATAGACTGGACATTGGGATTGTATGCCAAGCCATATAACTCTCATAATTTTGGCCTAGTTACCTCTGTTGTTTTGTATTATATTTATTATTATAAGAGTAAGAGCCATTTGTTGGACTGAAAGGGGGAGCTGTTGGGGGGAAAAGATATATCTTAAACTTAAAAAAAAAAAAAGGAAGGGGATGGGTGGGTTGAGGCGGAAGAGGGTGGGAGGGTGGGACTGGAGGCGGGGTAGGGAGGGGATTTCAATTGAGATGTAACTTGAAGAAATAAAAAATAAAGTAAAAAAAAAATCACAGATTGGTGTGTGTGTGTGTGTGTATTGTAAAATTATATGATAAAATGCTTACACATGCATTTTAAATAATGCTGCAATGAATGTAATGAGTGAAGATATTTTTTATAGACAATACAAACATAACATATTATTTACCTTTGAAAAAGACATGTGCCATTTTTTTTCACATCACTGATGAAACTGGCATATCCTCCTGATACCAACCCCTATTCTACTCCAAGTAGAGGATGAGCATCGAAGAATCTCCATTTGGAGATGGTTGCGTTAGTGACAAGCTTCTCACTGGGCAAGAAAAATCCTTTGCTTCAACTCTAGACAGAATGCTGTCCATAAAGGACTAAACTTGGAAGCAGGTAAGTCGACAGCCTAGCTCTGCCACTATAGGGTAGGCAAGTCCTTCATAATTCCTGCTTTACAATCAATGTCTATCAGAGATATTGAGCCAAGAAGCTGAAGATAGATACTCTAATGTATGGAGAGAAATTGGGGACTGTCCAGGCAGCCAGTTGTCTGTCATTTCTTAGTTTTGGAAGCTGCTGGCTCTGCACTTCCTGTATAACCAGATATATTTATCCTTCTCAGGTCTCTGATGTGGTTTAAGAGTAGATAGTTATAGTCTCACAGTTAAATTTTAAGTTGTTTAGGAATTAAAAGGATGTTCTAGGTTTAGGAAGACGTTTTTAAGTTAGTAATGCAAGTTAGAATGGAAATTGAATTAGGTATAGAACTTTAGATCATGGAGATAGACAGATAATAGAATATTAATATCCGTTGCCAAATATGTATAGTCAGGACATTGGGAATGTATTTTATGCCTTATAATTTTCATAATTGTGGCCTAATTATTTAAAAAAAAGAATTATCAGTTCTGGGAGGAGGGGGAGAGGGTGGGAGGGTGGGACTGAGAGGGGTGGAGGAAGGGGATTGTGATGGAGATGTAACATGAAGTAATAGATGAACATTAATAAAAGTTTTAAAAAAGAAATAAGCTAGAAACAGAAAGACAAACACTGCACGATCTCCTAGTATTATGTGAAATCCAAACCCTGAATGTTCTGGTAGTCTAGATATAGAATACCAAACAACACAATTCAGCCAGGCATCGTGGTGCATGCCACAGTTTTGGCTCATGAGAGGCTGAGATGGGAACATTGCTTTTTTTCCAGCAGTTTGGAGCCATCCTAGATAATATATGAGACTTTATCTTAAAAAGAAAACTATAATAACATCTTTTAAGGAAACAAAAAGTAATCAAATTTGCAGAATCACATTGTGAAATGATGGTTGACAGGGGCTAGGACTGCTGGAAAAAGGGAAGATACTAAGTGAAGGTACAAATTTGACTTTGTGCAGGATGAATGGTTCCTAGAGATCTACTGCATAGCATAGCAATTAGAGGTAACAATATTCTGTTATATACCGAAGTAGTCCTTAGAAGTTAGATGTGCTGTTGTGCTCTTATTCTACATCCAAAATCCGTAACAATAACAAACAAAGCAGGGAACTTTGGAGGTGATGGCTAAGCTGTGGCATGGATTGTGAAGGTGGCTGTGTTGATGAGTATCTCACCTCAGTAAATATTTTTTTAATTGAATTCATGAACATTCGTGGGCATGTGCACATGTGGAGGTACTCTTGAAGGTCAGAAGAGGGTGCTGGCTCCCCTGAAGAAGCTGGAGATATAGGCTGCATGGGTGCTGGGAACTGAACTGTGGTCCTCTGTTAGGGCAGCAAGACCCCTCAACCACTGACCAATCACTCCACCACTAATAAAGTGATGTATTTTTTTGGTTCGGGGTTTTTAAAAAAGTATTTTCATAGGTATATTGGATAGATGATTTCCCATGGTGGTTTGTTCTAGGTAGAAGAGGAGGAAGAGGATTGAGGAATGCAAAGACATTTTAACTTCAGGGAAACTGAGATTTACAGTGTAGAATAATATGCATTACAGGGTGAAAGCAGGTTGTGAGGAATCCATGTTCACCTGTTGGCAAGGTACTATTAATTGGAACATTCACATGGGGATCTTAACACCAGAAGGGACTTCACATGCTTTTTATGTGGGAAGGTAAGAAAAATTTCTGCATAAAACCAGGACTTGAGTGGGACTGGGGTGGGCCCTCAGGCCATTTTGTCAGCTTATTGTTCAGTGTTTGTCAAATGTTGCCTTGCTTCAGACCATTACCGGGAACACTTGTCCATACAGCTTTCTGTATTCCTCCCCAGGAGTGCCTGATTCAAAAGCTCTGGATTTTCATTTCCAATGAGTCCCTAAGTACTGTTTCTTCTAGGCAGCGTCTGACTTTGGAGAAACCTTTGATGTAAGCCAATCTTCTTATTTTATGCTTCAAGAAAATGAAGACAGAGATATTTCAGTTTTGTAATGTGAGGTCACAGAGGCAGGTTAAAGATTTGGAGTTTCATTCAAAATCCTATTTATTCTAAAACTACATATGAAGTTTCAGCTGTATCCTCACTGCTGTAGTGGGCAGTGAGTATGAAAGGATGAATATGACATGGTCCTTGTTTTTCAGGAGCTTGTGACCTGGTGGATGAATAGACGATAAAGTGTTTAATACTCCTGAAGGCACAGGACACTATGTGACCACTGAAAAGTCTGTTTCCTGACTGAGATGACTTCAGGTGTCCAAAGGCTGACCTGTCCTCAGTAAGGAAAACAAGCAGATGGGAGGGAGAGATTCTAGGCAAGGGGAACAGCTGTGGGAAGCATGTGCAAAAGAACATGGCAGCCCTCTGAACGGTGGGAATCCTGGCTCTGTCCCGGGCTGGAAGCCTGAGCAACCATTTCACTTCCAAACCTCGTGTCCTCTTCCAAAAAGAAGGGCATCAGAGAACATGTGACTAATACATGGTTTGGATGAAGTAATGAGTGTGCAGAGAGATTTGCTTTAGTGCTGGAAACACAATTTGCCTCTGATACATATGGTTATTGTTTGTTGTTATTGGTATTATCTGGCATTATGGGTCATCAGAGTATGACACACTCAGTCAGTAATGAACTGGAATGTGAAGTATAGGTGTCTGAATTAGGTAACAAGGCCAGACAGTATAGCTTGTTGTCTGTGATCCCTCCCCTCCCCTCCACTCCCCTCCCCTTCCTTTCATCATCCTTCCCTCCCTTCCCCCTACTTTCCCCTTCACTCCTATTTATCTCTTTTCTTTTCTCTTCTTTCCTTCTTCCTTCATCCCTTTTCTCTATCCTCCCCCTTCTTTCTTTCTCTCTCTCTTTCTTTCTCTGTTTTGTGAGACAGGGTCACAACTTTGCCAAAGAAAACTGACCTTGAATTTTTGACCTTCCTGTTCTAATCAGAAGTGTTGAGATTATTAGCAAGATTTATTTATAGGGTTCTGAGGCTAGAACTTAGAGCTGCTTCCTTCCTGCTTGGTGAGTACTAACAACTGAGCCTCAACCACTGAGCAGCCCCAATGCTACCTTTCAGTGAAAACAGAATGAACATTTAGGAGAGAATTTAGGCAGAAGAATGCCATTCCAAAGTCTGTCTTGCAATGAAGGAGGATAGAAGAGCCAAGGAGAGGGAAGGCAGACATCAAAGGAAAAAAATGATGAGGTCAATTTTGGAAGGAGGTGGTGTATCTGTATGGAAATGTTTAGAATGGGAAAGAAAAATATTGCCTACACAAATCATGAATCCTCCAGTTAGAAGTTGAATGAAAGGAAGCAAAAATAAAATCACCCAGTGATATTGCATAGAGATAACAGGTCACTGAGGAATAAGGAAGAGAGGAGACACCAGAAAGTGTACCAGGAGCTGAAAGAGAACGCCAAGTAGCAGATGAGATCAACAATAAAGAACACTCCAGAGATAAAATAAGTAAAGGACCACAGAATGACATTTTTTTGCAGCCAGGAGATTCAATGACAAACTGCTTATTACTTGGTGCCATGCATTCCATATATTCCTCACTGCAATTGAAATTTTCATATAAGGAGGTAAAAGGAAATAGGAGTTAGGTCAAGGAGCAATTACCCCAACCCACATCCCATAATCAAATACAAACAAAATTCCCCATCCTTTAATCAAATATAAAACCCCTCTCTTGAAAGCCTCAACAGCAATAGAGCTTTGCATGTTTTATCTTAACCTCCCTCCAGGGCCAGAGTGGGATCACTGGTTCTCTGGTGTCTCCACTGAGCATCCTTCAGTGAAGACTGTAGCAGCCAGGTGCATAATCAGTTTCCCAAACATGCACTGGGGTTTTCATACCTTAGTTTTTGGTCATTTTTCTCTCCTTGTTTTGCAGTACTTAGCCCTCCCCTAAAGTGATGATATATTAATAGGAACATTCTACTCCTACTCCACAGTTTGATCCATTAGCCGTGCCAGACACTCTTACCTTGTACTCCCTCCACTACCCTCTACCCAGGACTTCTCACAGCGCTTTTCACAATCTATGCTCATTCCCTTATTTACCCCTAGGATCCCTGAAGGAGCTCGTGGGTCTCAGTTGCTCCAGGTTCTATTGGCAATACTGTACCCACTTTATATACTGGCACATAAAAGTCTAATAGAGTTACTGGAAGAAGGGTGGAAACAAGTATGAGACAAAAATAATATTCTAAAATCATTTATGTAAAGTATAAGAATGTTCATGATGAAGTAAAGCATATAGACTAGAGAGCCCCATGAGACAGACGGAGGTGAGATGTGAGGTGAATGGACAGTCAGGGCTACTTATAGGCGGTCACAGGATCCTCAGAAGCACACGTATGGCGTCGGCCATCTTATCATTACCAATAACATTGAGGAGTGATTGAGGAGTGTTTCTTCTTTTTGATGAATGAGGGTACAGAAGCTTTGAGAGGCAACTAATTTGTTGTGAAATCAGACAGCATGCATGAGTTAGTGTTGAAATGAATTGGATTTCTGTAGTACTCAGTTACTCTGTGAAACCACGTGGCTTTCATGTAGAAAGTGAAAACATTAGGCCAAAGAGAACTTTGAAATGAGATGAGAGCAGAGACTTGGCATCCTTTCATTGATTTAGGAACAAGTGCACTGCCCTGCTGAAGCAAAAGAGGTAAACACACATACCATTTAAGAGGGCATGTCAGAATTCATCACTACATAGCTAGAACTATATAGAAAATATGACCCCACTCTAGGTTTAATAACCTAGTGACCTTGCTCTAGGTTGAATAACCCAGGTGTTGACCATGACAGATTATCTTGTACAAGTCACTCACGCACGTTTAGCCCACACTAGGAGAAAAAGCAGACAAATCTCTCCATAGAATTCTGATGAGAAATAAAACTAAAACAAATTATGTATTCCCTAAGAGATATTAATGGCAGGTCCTTGAAATTCTTCTTTCTTGTACTCAGAAATATTTTTCTCACAAAACTGTTGCCTCTCATTTCCTTCCTGCCTTAATCATAATAACATGATTGCAGTTAAGTCCATGGTATTCTATCCAGTCATAGAGGAAATGAATGTAAAATGTTGATCTCTTTCATTAAATATGAAATAGTGGAAGCAAGCAAGATGGTTCAGTGGGTAAGGAGCTTGCCAGCAAACCTGATAGTCTGAGGTCAATCCCTGGGATTCTCACATTGTGAAAGGAGAAAGCTTACTGTCTTCTGACTTCTGCACCAGAGATATGGTATGTAGCATATCCCTGTCCATAAGTTAGCAAAATAAATAAATAAACAAACAAACAGATAGATATATAGCAAATGGAAATATCAAGTAGTGTAGAAATGGAGTGGGGTTTTTTGTTTTTGTTTTTGTTTTTTGCAAAAGGAGCAAAAGGCTTGTTTTGCCATGTATCAACTCTGTGATCACATAAGATAATACTCCTTTGGCTAGTCTCAGTTTTTTAAATTAAAATATAAAAAATGAAATTAAATGAGTTTTAGATCTTGTGCAATTCATGTATTCCATAATTACTTACTATCTAGAAATTGTCATGAGGAAGGAAATGTATCTTAATTATTTTCCTTTGTTTCAACTTGGGTCCTAGAATCTGGATGTGTCTTTACTTTCTTGTTGCACGGTTGATTCTTGGTAAGAAAATAGCCTCAGACCATGTCTTTGGTCTATAAGTGTTCCTGCCACAGCAATGAAATCCAGGAGGAGTAACTCTCTTCAGCATGCTATATGGACTCTCCTCTCTCAATGTTCACAGCGATTGTTTTAAAAAGCACTTACTTTCTATGTATCACCCTTTTTATCAGCAGGAGGCTGATAGGGAATTTCAGGTGCAAAATGACCATCTTGACAGCAGGCATTTGCTTTAATTTTGGAAAAATGAAACTTACATTGATTTAAAAAAATGATCAGAGATCAACAAGAAATCTCTTTCAAAGTACAGACAGCTGGATGAGTCAATAGATTCTCTGAGCTTGTATCAGCAAGGTGGGAAACAAATTGTGTTTTAAATTAACTAGAAATTAAAACTCTCCACATTTGGGGAAAAAACATTAATACAACCATGAGCTACATTAATAGAAGAAGCCTAGTTTTCTGTCAAGGAAAATAATTGACTCATTCAGTTTGTATTTAAATTAGAGAATTCATCTCTGGCAATGGCATGCTAAGTGTAAAACCAACACATTAATTTATCCCAAGAATAATGGCTATCATGGCAAGAGGGTCTGAAAGCCATGTGCTCTGTGTGGATTTTAAACCAGATAAAAATGACTTAAGTGAGACCTTATAATGGTCACCAATTATTTAATGAAATAAATTCTTTGTTTTCAGGAAGACAGGCTATACATATGGGGGGGGGGGGGAGATACATTTGCTTAAATGGTTCAGAGAAAATTTCAAATGGCAAAGCCCTCTTGAATTAGAAGCAGCACTGAATGGATATTATGTGTGTGAAGAGAGAGTGGCTGGTCACTTGTCAGAGATGATGGTTGGACTATTAGTAAGGTTCTTTATTGCATTAAGATTCAAGTGTTCCATAGATCTTCATCTTCAGGATCATCCAGGTTGGATTTCTTCCTTTCCATACCCCCACCATTCCTTGCTCCATCAAGAGCTCTGAGGAATGCCCAGGCCATCTGAGCTGAGGGCTGTGTCCATAGCTCCACTTTACAAACCTCACTCTGCCAGAGTTACAAGGCCTCACTCACCAGGAGCATCCAACTCAATTTTCCTGACCCTGCAACATTTTGGGTCTTCAGGCCTTCAACTCAACACCCAGGGCTGCAACTTCAGGAATATCTAGACCTGCAACATCAGGGATACCTAGAGTTCATATACCATGACCATCTAGCCTTGTCTCCTGGACTATCCCCACCTGGGCTCACCAGGCTACAACTTCAGGAATATCTAGACCTGAAACATCAGGGATACCTAGAGGTCACCAGTCAGCATACAACAGGAACACTCAGGCCTGCTTCAGCAGGAAACTTCACCTTAGTTCTGAGACCACCACACCACCAACCACCACAATAGTAGTTGCAACAGGAATATAAGACTGATACTAGGCCTGCTACATCAGCAACAACCAGACATTCAGCATCAAGAAAATTCAGAGTCCCAAGGGGCACCTCCAGGTGGCATGAGCTTGGTGCTTTCTCCCTGAGTTCTGTTGTTCAGACACAGCTTCACTGGCCTACTTCAATCCTGCAGCACCAGGAACACCTAGGTTTACACTACAGGAACACTCAGGCCTGCTACATAAAGAATAGTGAGGATCAACCAGGCACAACCAGATGGGTAAAGGCCAGTATAAAAACACAACCAACAAGAGCCAGTTCAATATAGCACCTTCGGTGTGCAACGATCCTACTACAGCAGGCCCTGGTTATGCTAACAAAACTGACACACAAGAACGTGACCTTAAACCAAACCCTAAAATGATGATAGAGGCCTAAAAGAGGAAATTAATAAATCTCTTTTTTCCTTTATTTTTTATTTCTTCAAGTTACATCTCAATTGCAGTCCCCTCCCTATTCCCCCCTCTAGTCCCACCCTCCCACGCTAAACCCCCCCATCCTCTTCCCTTTTTTTTTTCTTTTAAGTTTAAGGTATATCTTATTTCCCCCTACAGTTTCCCCTTTCAGTCCAACAAATGGCTCTTTCTCTTATAATAATAAATACAATACAAAACAACAGAGGTAATTAGGCCACAGTTATGAGGGGTATATGGCTTAGTGTACATTCCCAATGTCCAGTCCATATGTATTTGGCACCTGACTTTAACATTCTACTATCTAACCATCTCCATGAGTTTAAAGTTCTATATCTAACTCAACATTCATACTAACTTGCAACACAATTTTAAAAGTATCTTCTTAGATCTATAACACTCTCTTGACTCCTAAACAACTCAAAATTTAATTATGAGACTCTAGCTATCTGTTCTTCAACCACCTCAGAGACCTGAGAGGGATAAATATATCTGATTTTATAGGAAGTACAGGGCCTGCAGCTTCCCAAACTAAGAAATGACATACCTGTGGCTGCCTGGACAGTTCCCATTTTCTCTCCATACATTACAGCATCACTCTTCAGTCGTTTGGCCCCGCTTCTCTGACAGACATTGATTGTAGAGCAGGGGTTATGAAGGACTTACCTACCCTGTCTTGGCAGAGCTAGGCTGTTGACTTACCTGCTTCCAGGTTTTGTCCTTTTTGGACAGCATTCTGTCTACAGTTGGGGCAAGGGGCTTTTCCTACCAAGAGATAGGCTTGCAACTAATTCAATCATCTCCCACTGGAGATTCTTCGATGCTCATCTTCTACTTGGAGGAGAATAGGGGGTGCTGTCAGGAGTTGATATGTCTTGATATAAAAAAATCTAAAGTTACGAAAACATCTTTGAATGCCATATTCTGCAGATCTCTGGAGGTTTTTGAAGAGGCCCTATCTATCTCTTATATTAGGGTAAGCAGATGTTGCTTGTCTCTTAGCAGCTTTATTTCTGATTAGCTTAGAAAATAACTATAATAGGCTGTCATAGTACCTAAATGAATGACCGGCTTGCATAACCATTGGTTTGCATTTCTTAATTACCCTAAACAGTTTATGACAATTAGCAGTAAAAGGCCGAAACATCACATTTCATTTTTTTTCTTTACCTCCAAACCCTTCCATCCCATTTCTCTGGGGTGGGGTGTCCTTATATAACAGTCCCTCATCTCAGTTGAGAGGTCATATGAGGGCCAAGAGCCTCCTCATTCATTGGGGGTCTACGAAGCAGTACCATCAGTGAAAAGTGTCTCGTTGCCCGGGAGAGAGAACTACTAAACAAACAAACCAATAGGCAGACAATTAGAAAAAAAAGACTAAAAAATAGAAAAAAATATAAAAAATATATAAAAAATAAAAATTAAAAATAAAAAGTTTATGTCCAAGTTCCCTTTGGTGTGTTAGTTGTAGTATCGATACCTTCTACTATATAGCTAAAATCCTACTATGAGTGAATAGATGCCATATGCATCCTTCTGAGTCTGGGTTAGCTCACTCAGGATGAGCTTTTCTAGTTCCATCATTTGGCTGCAAATTGCATAATTTCATTGTTCCTGACAGCTGAATAGTATTCCATTGTGTAGATGTACCACAGTTTTTAAACCCATTCTTCGGTTGAGGGACATCTGGGTTGTTTCCAGTTTCTAGCTATTACAAATAAGGCTGCTATAAACATAGATGAGGAAACTTCCTTATGATTCCGTGAAGTGGCATTTGGGTGTATACCCAGAAGTGGTATGGCTGGGTCCTGAGGCTCTAACCAAGCAAGTAAAGGACCTGTACAACAAGAACTTCAAGCCCTTGAAGAAAGAAATTGAAGAAGCCATCAGAAGATGGAAAGATCTCCCATGCTCATGGATAGGTAGGATCAACATAATTAAAATGGCCATCCTACCAAAAGCAATATATAGATTCAATGTAATTCCTATCAAAATACCAACACAATTTTTTATAGACTTGGAAAGAGCTATTCTCAATTTCATATGGAACAACAAAAAGCCCAGAATAGCTAAATCAATCTTGTATAATAAAAAAACATCTGGAGGTATCACCATCTCAGATTTCAAGCTGTACTTCAGAGCAATAGTTGCAAAAACAGCATGGTATTTGTATAGAAACAGACCAGTAGGTCAATGGAATCAAATTGAAGATCTAGAAATACACCCACACACTTATGGCCACCTAATTTTTGACAAAGAAGGCAAAACAGCACAATGGAAGGAGAGCATCTTTAACAAATGGTGCTGGTCCAACTGGATGTCCACTTGTAAAAGAATGAAATTAGACCCATACTTATCACCTTGTACAAAACTTAAGTCCAAGTGGATCAAAGACCTT
>CAJQZJ010001558.1:2248376-2284402 GCA_907164525.1 Lophiomys imhausi
GGGGGGGGGGGGAGTAGGAGGGGATTGCAATGGAGATGTAACTTGAAGAAATAAAAAATAAATTTAAAAAAGGAGGATGCAAAAATCTTGAATCAAAATTTTTAAAAATAAATTAACTTAAAAAAAGATTCACGTGTTGAAAATTGTAGGAATCATTCCTGGAATCAGTAATACAGAAAAGCCATTGCCTCCACTAGAAGAAAATATGGCTTTCAATTCTCATCTATAAATGTGGAACTCTAGTGCCAAACCCAACCAGGTCCTTGCTCTTTTGGCTAATACTTGCTCTGGTCATGTTTGTTTTACATTATGGATAAGTTTTCTTTTCACAGGTTCTGGAATCCTGGTTCCTTTCATATGACAGAGATCTGCTTCCTGTCTTCCACTGAAAACTTTTCATTCTACATCTCAAATACAGGGAAAGATGGAAGAAATGTTCACCAACACAGAATTAGTGGCTCAAGATTAACCTTCTGCCTTAAGCAACTAGATAGAACAGGTATAGAAAACAGTGCTTCCAGACATGGGACTGCAGCTGTGTAGGGCAATGACCTCTGAAAGAAAGACAGCTAACAGATGGGCCCCTTACAACATGCTCTTAGTGAATTTCCAGCATGCAAGATAGTGTGATCTATCTTCATGAGGCTGTATGCTAAAGATGCAGATCATTGCCTGAACAATGTTTCCAGGCCAAGCACAGACAGGGGAACCTAAGTTAGAAACTGTTCCAAAGTCAGGAGAAAAGAGAGTGGCAAATGATGTATACAATTTCTGAGGGTCTGCAAGGGCTGAGAGTAGTATGTATGTCCAACAGGCTAATTAGAAATGACAGGCGTCAAAACCATGGAACATCCAGTAGAATCCTTGGGGGAAAATGGGTTCTAGAACAAAACTACATTAGTCTCAGGATTGACTTTTCTTGATCTACCTTAATAAAGACTTTAAGCCATATTGAGCAATCAGAATAGGACCCAGGACTAGGCAGGCATATAACATAATCCATCCATCAATCCAAACAAACAAACAAACACAGAAACCAACAAATCCTCATGATATTTGATAACAAAGCAAAAAGACATACAAAAAGGGAGAAATAACCTAAGTCTTGGGGGAAAATATAAACCAATGGAAACAAAGAAATAATGGACCAAACAGACTCTAAAACAGGCATGGTGACAGTTTCTTACATGTTCAAAGAACGAGAGGAAATACAAGCAATATGCAAAGAGAAATGTAAGCATTCTCCCACAGCTTTTGAAGGCACAATACACAAGCATGTATGTGTTAAAGGTCATAGGAATTTGACGTGCATATAGTGATTGTCAAGTAATTTCCACTATTCAGCCAAGGAACCCATCCATTATCTCAATGCTTACAACGTACTCTTAGTGAATTTCCAGCATGCAAGAAAGTGTGAACCATCTTCATGAGGCTGTATGCTAAAGATGCAGAGCTTATTCAGTTTATACTGAACATTTACGTCCTTTGACCAGCACGTCTCCATTTTCCCTCTTCCTTCTACAATCACCATTTTACTTTCTGCTTCTAAGGGCTTGGCCTCTTAAGATTTTACATAAAAGTGGATGTTTTTCTGTGCCTGTTTTATTCTCTTAGCAAAATGCCTTTCAGGTTTATTCATTGTAAATGACAGGATTCTGTTGATTATTACTGAACAATATCTCACTGTGTGCACATATATTAAATATACATCCATATATATATATATATACACCCACATACATTTATACATATACACACTTGTTTTCATTATTTGTCCTTGGCATTTATATATCTCTTGGAATTTATTCAGAGAAATAGAAAATGTAAAACATTTACAAAAAGATCTAGATATGAAAAAAATGTCTGATATGGAAAATTGCTACAGAGACTACCATGATGACTGAAACTAGTAATCTCAGTATTCAGGAGGCTGAGGGAAGGTAATCACAAGTTTAAGTAAGATTGGGCAAAATAGAAAAGCCCTATCTCAAGGAAATGACTTCTGAAGGAAAAAAATTCGTGAACTTGAAACAACTTCAGAAGAAACCATCAAATTTTAACCACACAGAAAAGAAAAAAAGAGATTAAACATGGAAAAGAAGTTTGAAGACTTATGCATTATAAAGTAGTCTAAGACTCGTATATGTATTACAAGAAACCTGAGGGAACTAAGGCAGAAGAGCAGGTACAGTAGAAAAAGGTATAGAAAATTTTGTCCAAGATCATTTTCGGGGTTAACAAACAAAAATCTAAAAAGTTATGTAAACTCCCAGCAATTTAATGTAACAAAAACATGAAGATTCACCATCAAGCTGATGAAAAACAGAGACAAGGAAGAAAATCTTAGAAGTTGCCAGGGGGGGAGAAAGAAGTATATGTGAAAATCTACAAAAAATGACAGACAACTTTCTTAAGACTGTGAAAACCAGTCCTACAGACACTTGCACGCCTGTATCACTACATCCCTACTCACAGCTACATTGTAGAATCAGTCTAAGCACTTCCCAGTAGGTGAAGGATTAAAGAAAATGTGGTGTATATACTTCGTGGAGTTTTATTCAGTCATAAAGAAGAATGGACATAAATATACAGTATTTATTTGCAGGAAATAGAAGTAGCTAGAGATCATCATATTGAGGAAATAAGTCAGTTCCAAAATTAATAAATATTGTATGTTTGCTCTCAGAAACAGTAGGGAAGTGCATGGAAGTAAAACAGAGAACTATTAGGAATGTCGGAGGGGGAAAGATGGAGGGGGTGAGAAAGGATACAAAGGAAGTAAATATGATCAAAGTACATTATATCCATGTATGGCACCATCATCACAAAACTTCTTACTTTGTACAGTTAGCATATGCTAATAAAATTATAATGAATAGGCTTAATACTAACAAGATTATGTAAGGTAAAATTCCATGTGAAACAACATTAAATATTAAAAAGAAAAAAACCCACAACCTTTCAATCTAGATTTTATTACCAAGTAAAAATAACTTTGTTACCAAAAATAATTGTGAACTGAGAATGGCTAAGGAAAAACTTCTAGAGAAAAACCAAGGCTGAAGTATTCCATGTCATCAAAAGTATTTGAGGATTCTCATCAGTCAGATGAAAGAAGTTAGCTAGGGAAACTTTATATCAATACAGCGGGAAGATCACCAGAAATATTAACTATGTAGAGAAATACAAAATATAATCTCCCTTATTTTAAAGGGTTTCTGTCTCTGTCTGAGTCTCTCTCTCTCTCTCTCTCTCTCTCTCTCTCTCTCTCTCTCTCTCTAACACAAAGTCTCCTTATATAGATCAAGCTGGCCTAAAACCTGCTATATGGTTCAAGTATTACAGTCATGAGCCACCAAGCCTGGCTCATCCGTTTTTAATTTCTTTGAAAGACAACTGGTGAGTTGCCATGAGGAGTAAAAGGTATATGAGGATTTAGGGCACACAGAGGAGCAAAAGGCTTGCCATGGACAGATATCCCACAGCCAGGAGGAGGAGAGGAAAGCATGCTTTTGGAAGTTCTATCAGCATAGCTTTGAAATTCCATCAAGAAAAATGAGAAAAATTGAAAAACAAAGCACATGAGTCAAGAATTATAAGTGGAAGCAGCTTTAATGCTTGTCTTCCAATGAGTGACATATGGTTAATGAGAAAACCTAATAATATATGGAATATTTCAGCAACACTTGCAACTAATGGAATATAAGTGACCTATGAGAAACACTACACCAAAGAACAGCAGAACACACACTCTTCAAATACCCAGGGGATGCTTTCTAATTATAGCATTCTGAGACCAAAACAAGCCACACTAAGTTCCAATGGATTAAAGATACACAAAGGAGAGTTTTTATTTAGTCAGAAGCGCACTAGAAATCAGTAACAGGAATACACCTGGAACAATTTCAAAAGGCTTTGAACTTGAACAGCATTTGTCTCATATTCCATAGGTGAAAGAGGGGATAAAAATAAGGAAATTGAGAACTAGAGTGCTACAATGAAAGTTAAATGACAACATATTTAAATTGGTGACCTGCTAAGTTGGTAAGCAGCCTGAAATGTGTAGTCTTGTGTTCGTATATTTAAAAAAAAAGACTATAAAGAAGGTTTCTAGCTTCTACTTGACAGAAGTTTATCCCATAAGGAGAAAGAAGAGAGATCATAATAAAGACGGGAAGTGCTGGGATGTATGTAGCCCAGCAAGAGAGCACCTGATTAGGGAGGTCCTGGTTTTCAACCCAGAACCACCCCAGAAAACTAAAGGAGTAATTAAAGGGAACCAATGAAATAGAAAACAGAAGAAAGCACCAACCAAAAAGCATGAACGGTCTGGACCTAGGCCCCCTACACATATGTAGCTGATGAACCGTCTTCATGTAGATCCCCTAGCAAGTGTAGTGGAGACTCTCTCTGACATGGACTCTATTGCCTGTTTGTGGATAACCTTACCCTAGCTGGGCTGCCCTGGTTGGCCTCACTGGAAGAGGATGCATTTGCCTCTGAAGTGACCTGGGTTGTTGGGGGTGGCCCCTTTTTCTGAGGAGAGGGGGAGGGGGGAGGGGGGAGGGGAAGAGGGTAGGAAGGTGGCAACAGGTGGGGGGGTGCAATCGGGATGTAGTGTGAATAAATGAATAAATAAATTAGAAAAAAAAGAAATCAATGATTCTAAGAATTGGTTCTTTGAGAAAGAAATAATATTGATAAACCTCTAGCCAGAATTTAGTGAGAGACAGACAGATAGACAGAGAGGGGGGAGAGAGTGAGAGAGAGGGGGGGATTTGCATTATCAATTGAATGAAGAGAAGTTGAGTCTTTAGATGCTGTAAGTGTAAAGAAATATAGTGAATGACAATTCCTTAAATTTTCTTTTCTTTTTATTTTTCTTTTCATTTTGTGTTTGTGTGGATATGAATGACTCTCTTTGGTGTGAATAAATTTGACAACCTTGTTCAAAAAGGCAAATCCATGAAAATGTATTCAACCAAAGTTTTCTGTAGAAGAAAATAATCTTATTAATTAAGTATCTATCTATTCAAGAAATCAAGTTAGCTATTAAGAAAATCTATGTCTATGCTGTGGTTTAAATGTGAAATGTCCCTTGTAGACCCATGTGCTTGAACATTGGGTTCCTCATGAATTGTTTGGAAAAATTATGTAACATCTAGGAGATGGAGCCTTGTTGTAGAAGTAAGTGACTGGGGACAGTCACTCCCTTGAGGATTTATAGTCTGGTGCTATTTACTGTGTTCTAGACTACCAGGCCTATCTCATGTTCCTGGTGCCAAGTCTTCCCTATCATGATGGACTCTATCCCTCTGGAACTGAAGACAAAATACACTCTTTCTTCTGCTTTTTGTCAGGGTGTTTTATCATAGCAACAGAACAGTAACTAATACAGCTTCAATACTGAGTACCTACTTACTCTCCCCTAAAGTAAAAGAGTGCAGAAAATTCCTCCCTTTAGTCTATAATCTAGTCTCAGCATCACCTGATAGCAAAACCAGACACAAGACATTATATATGAGACAATATACCTCTTAAACATAAATATTAGAATTCTCAACAAAATATCAACAAGTGCAACAAACAATATCTTAAAAATAGTATTTCCTCAGAGGAGTTTATGCCAGAATTACAAGTTAGCTCGATATCTAAAATTCAACCACTATAATCCATCACATTAATAGATCCAAAATAAATTACTATACAATCCTTTAATAGATGCAACAACCACTCTCTTAGTTATTAATCAAGACAAAAGAACATATACTCCACATGTGAACTTTGTATATAAATGTTCACAATAGCTTCATTTAGATAGGTGAAATCAACTCAAAATAGATCACCAACTCAAACATCCATCCATAAGTGATTATAGTATAGGTATAGATGTTGTTTATGGCTACATAAAGAAATTAACTTTTGATACAGTCAACAACATGGTGCAAATGAGCCTTAAAGATATCATGCGAAGGGGGAAATGCTCCCCCTTATTATATACATTTGGTTTTATAGATATAAATCTGTAGAAAATGAAAATCATATTGACAGAAAGCAGACTAATGATTTTAGAGGTCAAGAGGTGGGACTATTTTGTCAACTACAGCTGGGTCCAGAGAAACTTAAAATTTTACTTTATGAAAATTACATATAAATAAAAAAGAACTTACAAGATTCTGAGATTTTTTTTTACCTGCTATATTTTGCACAAACTCCATATACACTCTCAGCAATATCTTCTTTCCAAAATTGTTAGTTTAAAATAAAATACATATTTTAATAATACTTTCATGGTATTGTAACTATTAAAATATGCAGAAATGTACAAAAAGGAAAATTATCCCACCATCTAGAGAAGAACACATTTTATATTTTGCAGTTTTCTTCCCAGGGTTTTGCTCATATAGTTATGAGAACATATAAAAGAAAATTGAACCATACTGTACATGTGATTTAATATCTTGCTTTTATTACTAAAACTGTAAAGTTAAAATATATAGTGTTTATTTTTCTGGTCAAATAACTCAAACTATCTTGGCTTATAACTATTGTAAACCTCTCGTTCATAATTCTATCTCTGCTTATAAAACAGGTGGATTTTTTGATGTGTGTATTTGTGGCAGGGGATGAATGGTAGAATGCATGTGTATGTGTCTGTGGTATAAAGGTAAAATGCTTGTGTACTTGTGTGTTGGGGGTTCACATGCAGGCATGTATGGAGGACAGAGGTTGACTACTAGTGTCTTTGTTATGTTGTTCCACCTTATTTATTCATTTATTTAGTGATTGAGTATTTGCACGTGTGATGAAAGTGCCCTGCCCTGCTGAATCATCTTACTGTCCATCTCTGCCTTTGAGATAGACTCTCACATTGAGCCCAGAGCTCAACAAATCAGCAGAATTGGCCTTTCTGCCCAGGATATGCACTGTCCTATCTCGACCTCCCCAGTGGTGTGAAAAACTGTTTATGTGGGTATCACTGTGCCAAGCTATTTAAGTGGGTACTGGCATTTCAATGCAGATCATCATGCATGAGTGGTAAGCTTTATACAGGCTAAGCCATCTACCTAGCTCAGAAAATATGTTTTATGGTGAATAAAAAACATCAGTAAAATTAAACGCTGAAAAGGTTCGATTCATTCCTATTTAGATAAAAGCAAGTAAATTTGCAGATCGTGCTTCTCACATGTAAACTGATATTTCCTCCCAATATCACCCAACATAAAAAAATAGTAATTAGAGAGGGGGGGTGTATTCACTTTCCTGGAGCATCTGAAAGAGTCTACTGAGAACCACCCTGGGTGGAATCTCTTGTTCCAAGATCATCCTATCAGCAGAAAGTTTAATCCTGTGGCCAGTTACTGGGCATCCTTGCTCTTAGTATATGTTTAGGCCATAGATGTAATCAATTGCTCCACCGTGTGAATGCATTTGGTAGACAAAATCACTCCACTAGAAAGATGAGAGAAAGGGCAGTGCTCTGCAGGTAGTGATGGGGTAGGAAAGCAGCCAAGAGGGAAGCCTGCATTTCTTTATCCAGTGTGTGAATATTTTAAGATCAACTGTTAGGCAGGGCTGACTGGGGAATAAAAAGATACAGGCAAATTTCTCAGTAGTTCTTGACAGTCTGAAAACATATTTCTGAATCATGAAAACTAACATGAAGATTATGTGGTCTGTGATTTCAGAAAGGAATGTGCTTTTTTGATGGAAAATCAAGAAATCATGAAAGTGAGTGGGGTCTGGACTCTTAATGCTGGGTTTTATGGGATCAGACTCTAGCCAGCAGTGAAAGGAGGCCTATGGGTCAGGTAAAGTAGTAAAAAGAACTAAATGTGCTGAGAGGTCCAACAAAGCTGCTGATCTGATGATGCTGAGGACACATTGAAGAATAGTTGATTAGCCTGGGTTGAAGACAGGGGTTAAATGCTGGGGGATTGTGACTGATGAGTTTGGAAGTAGAGGCCGAATTCCACATTGCCTTAGTGTAGACAGCACCTTATAAGAAATGCAAGGCCACTGAAGGGTTTTATTCACATAAATAGCAGGATGCCATTGTGGTCTGACTAACTGGGTTGAAGTAAAGAGAAATGATACAAAAAGAACAAACATAAAAACCAGGATGAGCTTTTGATCTTAGCCATTCTGACAGGTGTGAGATGGAATCTCAGAGTCGTCTTGAGTTGCATTTCTCTGATGATTAAGGATGTTGAGCATTTCTTTAAGTGTCTCTCGGACATTAGGGATCCCTCCTTTGTGAACTCTCTATTTAGCTCCAGCCCCCATTTTTTGATTGGATTATTTGGTTTCTTGGCATTTAATTTCTTGAGTTCTTTGTAGATTTTGGATATTAGCCCTCTGTCAGATGTGGGGTTGGTGAACATTTTTTTCCCAGTCTGTAGGCGGCCGTTTTGTTCGAATGACAGTGTGTTTTGCCTTACAGAAGCTTTTCAGTTTCATGAGGTCCCATTTATTGATTGTTGGTCTTAGGTCCTGAGCTGTTGGTGTTCTGTTCAGGAAGTTGTCACCTGTGCCAATGAGTTCGAGGGTTTTTCCCACTTTTTCTCAAATGACAGCACATGCTGGCGAGGGTGTGGAGAAAGGGGAACACTCCTCCATTGCTGGTGGGAGTGCAGGCTTGTACAACCACTATGGAGGTCAGAATGGCATTATCTTAGAAAACTTGGAATAACTTTGCCTCAGGACCCAGCCATACCACTTCTGGGTATACACCCAAATGACCCCTCACAGAATCATAAGAAAGTTTCCTCATCTATGTTCATAGCAGCCTTATTTGTAATAGCTAGAAACTGGAAACAACCCAGATATCCCTCAACTGAAGAATGGATTAAAAAACTGTGGTACAGCTACACAATGGAATATTACTCAGCTATCAGAAACAATGAAATTATGCAATTTGCAGCCAAATGGATGGAACTAGAGAAGCTCATCCTGAGTGAGCTAACCCAGACACAGAAGGATGTACATGACATCCATTCACTTATAGTAGGATTTTAGCTATATAGTACAGGATATCTATACTACAACCAATACACCAAAGAAAACAAGGACATAGACTTTTTTTGTTTGTTTGTTTGTTTTTTAGTTTTCTCTCCCTGGCAATGAGACACTTTTCACTGGTGGTACTGCCTTGTAGGCGCCTATTGTATGAGGAGGCTCTTGGCCCTCATATGACTTCTGAACTGGGGCAAGGCACTGTTATTTAGGGACACACAACTCCAGAGGAGTTGGATGGAAGGGTTAGGGGGTAGAGGGTTGGAGGGTGGGGCTGGGAATGGGGGAAAGACTACAATATGATGGAGATGTAACCTGAAGCAACAAATAAATAAATTTATTTATTAAAAACAAAACCAGGTTAAGAAAAAACTTGGAATAGCTCTGCCTCAGGACCCAGCCATACCACTTCTGGGTATACACCCAAATGTCTCTTCATGGAATCATAAGGAAGTTTCCTCATCTATGTTTATAGCAGCCTTATTTGTAATAGCTAGAAACTGGAAACAACCCTGATGCCCCTGAACCAAAGAATGGGTCAAAAAACTGTGGTACATCTATACAATGGAATATTATTCAGCTATCAGGAACAATGAAATTATGCAATTTGCAGCCAAACGGATGGAACTAGAAAAGCTCATCCTGAGTGAACTAACCCAGACTCAGAAGGACACATATGGCATCTATTCACTTATACTAGGATTTTAGCTATATAGTAGAAGGTATCAATACTACAACTAACACACCAAAGGTAACTTGGACATAGACTTTTTATTTTTAATTTTTATTCTTTATTTATTTTTTATATATTAGTTATATTTTTTCTATTTTTTAGTCTTTTTTATCTATTGTATGCTTATTGGTTTGTTTGTTTAGTAGTTCTCTCTCCCGGGCAACGAGACACTTTTCACTGATGGTACTGCTTCGTAGCTCCCCAAAGAATGAAGAGGCTCTTGGCCCTCATACAACCTCTCAACTGAAATGAGGGACTGTTATATAAGGACACCCCACCCCAGAGAAATGGGATGGAAGGGTTAGGAGGTAAAGAAAAAAAATGAAATGTGATGTTTCGGCCTTTTACTACTAACTGTCATAAACTGTTTAGGATAATTAAGAAATGCAAATTAATGGTTATGCAAGCCGGTCATTCAGTTAGGTACTATGACAGCCTATTATAGTTCCTTGCTAAGCTAATCAGAAATAAACCGGCAAGAGACAAGCAACATCTTCTTACCCTAATATAAGAGATAGATAGGGCCTCTTCAAAAACCTCAAGAGATCTGCAGAATATGGCATTCAAAGGTGTTTTCGTAACTTTAGATTTTTTTATATCAAGACATAGCAACTCCTGACAACACCCCCTATTCTCCTCCAAGTAGAAGATGAGCATCGAAGAATCTCCAGTGGGAGATGATTGAATTAGTTGCAAGCCTATCTCTTGGTAGGAAAAGCCCCTTGCCCCAACTGTAGACAGAATGCTGTCCAAAAAGGAGAAAACCTGGAAGCAGGTAAGTCGACAGCCTAGCTCTGCCAAGACAGGGTAGGTAAGTCCTTCATAACCCCTGCTCTATAATCAATGTCTGTCAGAGAAACCGGGCCAAATGACTGAAGATCGATGCTGTAATGTATGGAGAGAAAATGGGAACTGTCCAGGCAGCCACAGGTATGTCATTTCTTAGTTTGGGAAGCTGCAGACCCTGTACTTCCTATAAAATCAGATATATTTATCCCTCTCAGGTCTCTGAGGTGGTTGAAGAACAGATAGCTAGAGTCTCATAATTAGATTTTGAGTTGTTTAGGAGTCAAGAGAGTGTTATAGATCTAAGAAGATACTTTTAAAATTGTGTTGCAAGTTAGTATGAATGTTGATTCAGATATAGACCTTTAAACTCATGGAGATGTTTAGATAGTAGAATGTTAAAGTCAAGTACCAAATACATATGGACTGGTCATTGGGAATGTATGTTAAGCCATATAACCCTCATAACTGTGGCCTAATTACCTCTGTTGTACTGTATTGTATTTATTATTATAAGAGAAAGAGCCATTTGTTGGACTGAAAGGGGAAACTGTAGGGGGAAATAAGATATACCTTAAACTTAAAAGAAAAAAAAAGGGAAGAGGATGGGGGGTTGAGGGTGGGAGGGTGGGACTGGAGGGGGAATAGGGAGGGGACTGCAATTGAGATGTAACTTGAAGAAATAAAAAATAAAGGAAAAAAAAAGAACATACGCTAACAGTCTCAAAGTCTGAAATCAGAGTGATGTTGTGACAAGTCAGCTGAAAGAAATATTTGTGGTTGAAACCTGCAGGTTTCAGCAAATTGGAGTGTGGCTGGAGTTAGAAGGAATTAAGATCTAGAAGGCTGAAGGAGAAAAGACACAATACCCTTCTTTCTTCCCAAAGCTACTAGTCATCGAGTCTCACTGAACCCACTAGAGATGACAGGGTGCTCACAGCTGTTATGGCAGCAGTCTTAAGAGTGTGAATTCCAGGGCTATATTGCTGGGTTTGGGTTCCAACATTGCCACTTACTGGCCTTGGTAATTTACTAATCCACATACTTTATTTGCAAATAGATTTAATAATCATAAAAATTCAAGGGATGCTGAGAGGACTATGCTAACATTTGGGATCACGTCTGGCATAAAGGTTCATAAATGTTTGTTAACCAAAGCCTCATCATGCTCAGTCAGGCCTGTATCGACATGAACTGGCACAATGAACAAAAGGTTTTGTCTCTACACATGTCCTACATGTTGTCTTTTGCATGTCTTTCATTTATCTTTGCACATTCCCATTCTCTCTGTGGCTTCCTGTATCCATGGTACATAGGCAGAAGGTAAATACATACACCTCAGACTTGTCCTACCAATATCATGATTCTGGTTGTATATTCACAAGAATGGAAAGATTAACATAGCTAAAACAGATTTGACCTTCTTCACACCAAATCTGAATCTTCCATAACTCACCAGCTCAGAAGATATCATCACTTGACAAGTTGTAGAAACATCAACTTAAAATACAATCTCAATTACCAATCACCATCTTTGCTCTTATTCATTTAGGTCTAGGTAACATTCTTGCTCACATATACTTGATTACATTTTTTTAATCTCATTTTTTATTACCACTCTCCACTTTAAAATTTTTCATTTCATTAAGGCAGAAGCCTATTGCAGAAATATGTAAATTCTCAGAAGAAACCACACCAGTTCCCCTTGTCAAAAAACAGGGTCTTTTGTTTGAAACAGCAACAGTCAAGGACAATCAAGGACATATGAGGGAAATCAACTACAGAAAAGATTAACAAGGAGGAAAGAAAACTTACAGTTCAGTTACTAACTCTGTGTGTTTGCTCATGTGTGTGCATACGGTATCTCTGTGAGTGAGGGCACGTGTTCTGTGAGTCTGCTTGCCGGTGTAGACTTATGTGTAGAGGCCAGAGGCCATCACTGGATGTCTTCCTCCCTCACTTCTTCAACTTAGTTTTTGAGACAGCTTTTACTGAACCTGGAACTTTCCCTTCAGTAAAACAGGCGAGTCAGACAGTACATCCTGGAACTGCCTGTGTGTGCCACCCAGCAGTGGGCTAAGAAGCACACACCACTGAGTCTGGCTTTTATGTGGGTTCCAGACATAGAAGCTCAGGTCCTCAGGCTTGTTCTGCAAGCACACTTCGCCAGCTCCTCACCTAGTACTCTTACAGTGATTCTGGGAAAAACAACATATCTCTAAAACAAGGAAATGGTCGTTAAAATGACAAAGCAAAACGAGAACTTTTTTATATATTAAAATGAAGTCAAATTAGAAAAGAACAGAAATCCCTTACAAAAGAATATTGATGAAAGTCAGAGTGTATCTATTGAAATTAAGTAAAGGATTTTCCAAGAATGAAACAGACAGAAACAGAAGTTAGAAGAGGAAGGGAAGAATACTGAAATGAGAATAGAAACAAACAAAGGGATAAGAAGATAAAGACATATATTTCAAAACTTGTCCAGAAGGACAAGGTGAAAAACAGAAAAAGGAAGCAATTGAGGAAAAAAAAAAGTTTCCCTGGACTGAATTGGAAATTTTATTGTTCAATCAGTATGATCTAGTAAGCATTTACCCTTTTTTTTTTCTGGTCACTTTCATCCTACCATTATAGACCAACAGATCAATTAGAAAAAAAAAAAAACTGCTACCAAGTTTTGTCCTTTTTGGACAGCAGTCTGTCTGCAGTTGAAGCAAGGAGTTTTTACATGTCAAGAGATAGGCTTGCCACTAATTCAACCATCTCACATTGGAGATTCTTCGATGCTTTTCTTCTACTTGGAGTAGAATAGGGGGTGCTGTCAGGAGCTGATATGTCACGATATCAAAAAAAAATCTTAATTTAAGACCACATCTTTGAATGCCATATTCTGCAGATCTCTTGGGGTTTTTTGAAGATGCCCTGTCTATCTCTTGTATTTAGATAAGCAAATGTTGCTTGTCTCTTAACAACTTGATTACTGAGTAGCTTAGAGAATATCTGTGATAGACTGTCTTAGTAGCTAACAAGGTGACATGCATGCATGACTAGGAGTTTGTTTTTCTTAACTATCCTAAACAGTTTAAGACGGTTGGTATCAAGAGGCCAGAACTTCACATTTCATTTTTAAGTATCTCTAAGTACGATACCATTAGGAAGAGTTACCTTAAATTTTGTATCAATATACAAAGATCTATTCAAATGTGGCTCAAGACAGGGTAGGTTAGTCCTTCACAATCCCTGCTCTACAATAAATGTCTGTCAGAGAAACAGGACCAAAAGGCTGAAGACTGATGCTGGAATGTATGGAGAGAAAATGGGAACTGTCCAGGTAGTCACTGGTTTGTCATTTCTTAGTATTGGAAGCTGCAGGCCCTGCACTTCCTATACAATCAGATATATTTATCCTTCTCAGCCCTCTGAGGTGGTTGAAGAATAGACAGCTTGAGTCTCATAGCTAAATTTTGAGTTGTTTAAGAATCAAGAGGGCGTTCTAGATCTAAGAGGATGGTTATAATAGTGATGCAAGTTAGTATGAAAGCTAAGTCAGTTATAGAACTTTAAACTCATGGAGATGGTTAGAAGGTAGAAGGTTAAAGTCAGGGGCCAAATATGTATGAACTGGACATTGGGAAGGTATACTGGGCCATTTAACTCTCATAAATGTGGCATATTTAATTCTGCTGTTTTGTATAGAATTTACTGTTATAAGAGAAAGAACCATTTGTTGGAATGAAAAGAGAAGCTGTTGGGGGGGGAAGAGGGTGGATGGGTGGGACAGGAAGGGGGAATAGGGAAGGGTTTGCGACTGAGATGTAACTTGAAAAAAAAATAAAGTACTTATAAAAAAAAATTATTTACCTAACGAATTCCTTCAGATTACATAGCGCTCATTCTATAAACTTAAATTCATACTTTCTTTTTAATATATTTTATATTATATATAATTGTATCAAGCAAATTCAAAATTAAATTATTTTGTAATAGTAAAAAAAAAAAGAAAAAAAAACTGAACAAATCCCCTAAAATAAAAATCATTTGTCCCATTAAAATCTGAAATTTAAGCAAGCCAAACAAAAATAATAATAACAGAACAGTTATACACAAAGGCACATCCCAGTGACATTTCTAAACTTCCAGGGTAAAGATAATATCTATTTTTAAATAAAAATAAACTATCATCTTAAAAATTAATTTGGGGTCAATATTTATTTTCAAAAGCACTGTATTTCTTATCTGGGATATTGTTTTTCGAGCTAATTGTAGAGCAATGCCAAAAAAGTCTGAAAAATGGTAATTTTGAAGCCAAAGAAACCTCACTTAAGTGTAAAGTCAAGTGAAAAGGTTGTATTGGGTACTCAACAGCCTAGAAATCTGATCTCCCACATACTCTTTTTGCAAAAATAAAAACAAAAATCAAACAACAATAATAAAATGACAACAGTAACACCTCAAAAACACAACAAAATTTAACTTTGGATGTTCAAAAATTTAAAGTAGTTTCAAGAGTATACTGCAATAAGTCAGGAAGAATAGAAATTATCTAGGAATCAGAACAAAAAATAAATAGTAGTGTGATAGCTGACTATCAAACTTAGAAACCCATTAATCTGCATAGGAACACAGATCTTTATGCAGTTTCTAGCTATTACAAATAAGGCTGCTATGAACATAGATGAGGAAACTTTCTTATGATTCTGTGAGGGGTCATTTGGCACTGATTTCCGTAGTAGCTGAACGTGTTTTACAATTGCAACGGGACAGAGGAACAGAGAATAAGAGGCCCCCATTCCCTGCACCATAAATAGCATTTGTTGATGATTGCTCTTCTGGTGGAATCTCAGGCCAGTTGTAATGTGCATTTACCTGACAACTAGTGACTATGAGTAGTTTTTAAATTATTTATTGTCCATTTTCATTTCTTCTTTTGAGGACCGTTTGCTCAGATCATTAGTCCATTTATAGATTGGCAGAGGGTTTTGTGGGGGGTGGTATATCTGCAGTTCTTTATTATGTATTCTAGATATCAGCTCCTTGTCTGAATTACAGCTGGGAGTAATAGTCTCTATCCCATAGGGCTGTCTTTCCATTCTGTTGATGTTTTGTTTTGCTGTGAGAGAACTTTTTAGTTTCATGTACTCACTTTTGTCAGTTCTTAGGTCTAATTCTATATTACTGGGTTTCATTTCAGAAATTCTATGTTCAATAGAACATATACTTGTGCTCTAAAGTATTTCCTCTATGTTTACCTTTAGAAGTTTATGTATTTCTGATTTTAATTTAAGGGCTTTGATCCAGTTGGGATTGTTTGTTCATTTATTTATTTTCACACTCCTCCCTCATTCTTTGGTCATGTCATATATATATATATATATATATAATATATATATAATATATCTTGATCACATCCAATACTCACTCTCCTCCTCTTCCCCTAAGTCCCCCCAACATATCTCCATTCAAACTTCATGTGTTTTCCTTTCTTTCTTTTCTTTTCTCCACATAATTCACTGAGTCCAATTAGTGTTGACCCTGTAAGCATGGCTGTGGGGCCAGCCACTGGGCAATAGGGGGAACCTACCACTGGCCACACCCTCAGGAAAACATGATTCTTCCTTCAACCAACCCTCAACTGTGGATGGCTCCTCAGCTAAGGAGAGAGCCTAGAAAGTCCTTCCCCATCCATGCCGCAGTTAACACTTATTTGGTATTGTGCAGATTGAATGGAGTCTTGTTCAAGGTGAGAAATTTGTGACTATTTCATTTGTGTGTATGTATGTATAGGAGAATATCCAGTATTGACAGCACGTGTTTGATGAAAGGCAGTCTCTCTCCCCCACCCCACCCATACATGTTTTTGACACTTCTGTCAAAAATCAGGTGTCTATAGCTGCTTTTGTTTTTTATCCCTGGGTGTTCTATTACAATCTACTCTTCTGCATCTCTGTTTTGGAGCTATTATCACACTATCTTTACCACTGTAGCTCTTTAGTATGGTTTAAGGGAAAGTAGTGTGGTGCCTCAGGCTTGCTCTTTCTGCTTACAATTGCTTCGCTTATCCGTGATCTGTTGTGTTTCCACATGAATTCATAGTTGTTGTGTATAGTTCTGTGAAGATCGTCACTGGAATCTTTGTGGTGATTGCATTGAGTCTGTAGATGGCTTTGAGTGCACATGAGAGGCTGATGAAAGTATTGTGCATACATACAAGGAAAAATGAGATTTGCCAGAAAATGGATTGAATTGGAAAACATTGAGCAAGGTAACTCAGCTCAGAAAGATACATGTGGTTTGCTCTCTTACACATTGGATCCTAGCCTCTAAACTGTTCAGTATGCATATCCAGCTAGGAGTAGTTTGGCTAAATCCCAGGAAACTACAAAAAGGTCCATGAGTCCAGAAATAAAGAGACATTACATGGAGGTAAAGAAGGCAGTGGAACAAAGTGGAAAGGGGCCAACACGGGAGCTGAAAGATATACAATATGGAAAAGGGGGCAAAGGGAAACCTAGGGGTGAGAAACCATCAACGGAAATAAAAAGGTTCCAGTATTGACAAAATAGCAGAAACCAGAGGCCTCATACCAGACCAAGGAGTCATTACAATGAACATTTGCAAAAAAAAGAGGAAGTGTGGACAAAAGGGAATATTGTGGGACACACTGAGACACACTACAGCTTCCACAATGAGATTTTTTTTTTTTTTTGGAAGAGGTTTCCAGGGTGGAGGGCAGGTGTGAGGGAAAGTGGGAAATTAGAGGGAAGAGGGTGCATGATATGAAATTCACAAAATAAAAAAAAAAAACAAAACAGAAAAAAAAAGAAAATCATGTCAAAGTAAACAAGGCTTTTTCCATTGTACAGTTTTGGCTTCTTTGTAAAAAATTAAGAGACCATAGGTGTGTGGGTTCATTTCTAGGTCTTCGATTCGATTCCATTGATCATGGTCTGTTTCTATACCATTACCATGTTGTTTTTATTGCTCTGTACTATGGCTTGAAATCTGGGATGGTGATACCTCCAGATGTTTTTTTATTGTACGGGTTTGATTTAGCTATTCTAGGTTTTTTGTTATTCCATATGGAGTTGAGAATTATTTTTTCCATTGTGTTGTGTTAGTATTTTGATAGGAATTACATTGAATCTGTATATTGCTTTTGATAGGATGCCATTTTTATTATGTTGATCCTATCTATCAATGAGCATGGGAGATCTTTCCATCTTCTGATGTCCTCTTCAATTTCTTTCTTCAAAGACTTGAAGTTCTTGTCATACAGGTCCTTCACTTGCTTGGTTAGAGTTACCCCCAGGTATTTTATGTTATTTGTGGCTATTATGAAGGGTACTGTTTCCCTAATTTCTTTCTCAGCCCATTTCTCTTTTGTATAAAGAAGGACTTCTGATTATTTTGAGCTAATTTTGTATCCAGCCATCTTGCTTAAGGTGTTGATCAGTTGTATTAGTTCTCTGGTGAAATTTTTGGGGTCACTTATTTATATTATTGTATCATCTGAAAATAGGGATACTTTGACTTCTTCCTTTCCAATTTGTATTGCCTTGATCTCCTTTAGTTGTCTTATTGCTATGGCTAAGAGTTCAAGTACTATGTTTAAGAGATATGGAGAGAGTGGGCATCCTTGCCTTGTACCTGATTTTAGAGGAAATGCTTTAAATTTCTCTCCATTTAATTTGATGTTGGCTATTGGCTTGCTGTATATTGTCTTTATTATTTCTAGGTGTGATCCTTGTATGCCAGCTCTCTCCAGGACTTTTAACATGAAGAGGTGTTAAATTTTGTCAAAGGCTTTTTCACCATCTAGCGAGATGATCATGTTTTTTTTTTCTTCAGTTTGTTTATATGGTGAATTAGGTTGATGGATATTTGTGTGTGAATGAAATTCCCAGGATTCCTGCATTCCTGGGATGAAGCCTACTTGATCACGGTGTATGATATTTTTGATGTGTTCTTTGATTCTGTTTGCCAGTATTTTATTAGGTATTTTTGTATCTATGTTCATGAGGTAAATTGGTCTGAAGTTCTCTTTCTTTGTTGGGTCTTTTTGTGGTTTAGGGATCAGGGTGACTGTGGCCACATAGAATGAGTTTGGCAGTGTTCCTTCTGTTTCTATTTTGTGGAATAGTTTGAAGAGTATTGGTATTAGCTCTTCTTTGAAGGTCTGATAGAATTCTGTGCTGAAGTCATCTGGTCTTGGGCTTTTTTTGGTTGGGAGATTTTTAATGAATGTTTCTATTTCCTTATAGGTTATAGGACTGTTTAATTTGTTAACCTGATCTTGATTTAGCTTTGGTAGGTGGAATCTATCAAGAAAATTGTCCATTTCACTTAGGTTTTCAAATTTTGTGGAGTACAGATCTTTGAAGTAAGACCTAAAGATTCTCTGGATTTCTTTGATGTCTGCTTTTATTTCTCCTCATTTCTGATTTTACTCATTTGGGTATTTTCCCTCTGCCTTCTTGTCAGTTTGGAGCCAAAACTAGGCAATGGAAAAAGGACAGCATCTTCAACAAATGGTGCTGGTCTAATTGGATGTCGACATGTGAAAGAATGCAAATAGACCCATACTTATCACCTTGCACAAAACTTAAGTCCAAGTGGATCAAAAACCTTAACATAAAGCCAGACACACAAAATCTAACAGAAGAGAAAGTGGGGGAAAAGCCTTGAACTCATTGCACAGGTGAAAACTTCCTGAACAGAACACCAATAGCTCAGGCTCTAAGACCAACAATCAATAAATGGAACCTCATGAAACTGAAAAGCTTCTGTTAGTCAAAGGACACTGTCATTCGAACAATATGACAACCTACATACAGATTGGGAAAAGACCTTTACCAACCCCACATCTGACAGAGGGCTAATAACCATAATTTACAAAGAACTCAAGAAATTAAATGCCAAGAAACCAAACAATCCAATCAAAAAATGGGGAACAGAGCTAAACAGAGAATTCACAAAGGAGGAATCTCTAATGGCTGAGAGACACTTGAAGAAATACTCAACATCCTTAATCATCAGAGAAATGCAACTCATGACAACTCTGAGATTCCATCTCACACCTGTCAGAATGGCTAAGATCAAAAGATCAAATGACAGCACATGCTGGCGAGGGTGTGGAGAAAGGGGAACACTCCTCCACTGCTGGTGGGAATGCAAGCTTGTACAACCACTATGGAGGTCAGTATGGCGATATCTTAGAAAACTTGGAATAGCTCTACCTGAAGACCCAGCCAAACCACTTCTGGGTATCCACCCAAACTATTCCTCAACAAACCACAAGGATGTTTCTCATCTTTGTTCATAGCAGCTTTATTTGTAATAGCTTGAAACTGGAAACCACCCAGATGTCCCTCAACTGATGAATGGATTAAAAAAACAAAACAAAACTGTGGTACACTTACACAATGGAATACTACTCAGCTATCAGAAACAAGGAAATCATGCAATTCACAGCCAAATGGATGGAAGTAGAGAAGCTCATCCTGAGTGAGGTAACCCAGAATCAGAAAGATGCACATGGAATCTATTCACATATAATTGGATTTTAGCCATATACTATAGGATAACTATCCTATAATCAAAACACCATAGAACAAGAACATAGACTTTGTTACCTGTTATTGGGACACTTTGCCCTAGTGGTGCTGCTATGTAGGCCCTCAGTATATGAGGAAGCTCTTAGCTCTCATATAACTGCTGAACTGGGGGGGGGGCTCATATGTAGGAACACTCCACTTCAGAGGAGTAGAGGAGTAGGATAGGAGGGAGAGGGGGGAGGGTGGGACCAGGAGGGGTAGAAAGAGAGCACTGTGATAAAGATGCAACTTGAAGTAACAGACATTTCAAAAAGTAAACAAGGCTATATTGTAAAGGAACAGAAAAATCTTGTATAAAATTTGTCATATTGTGCTAACATAATTCTGAAAGGAGAATTAAATGAGGATATCATTGAATAGTAATCTCCTGCAAAAATACTTATATTAAGAAGAGATAGAAGGAATATCAAAACTCAAAATAGTCCCATGGGATGATTTCATTGAAATAATAAAAAAATCTCATTCTTTGTGTTTATAACTATAATAACATTTTTGTTTGGTTTGAATCAAACATTTTAAAATTTGAAATTTAGAGAAACAGGTGTATAGAAAAAAAAGCTGCTCTCCGGCCAGCCATGAAAATAGAACCTTTAGGAACATGCTCTGGGACCAAACACAGGTAGCCAAGTCTCTATGTTAGAGACTCACTGGTAACTGACAGTTCCCTCAATTAAATTCCATAATGTAAACATGACTACTTAAGGAATAAGTAACAAAAAATATGTGAATTAAAAGATTATACATATATTACTGAACTCAGCAGGGTATAGAGCAACTGCTGAGAATTTAGAGGAACAAAAGAGTTACCTTATCAGGCTAAATCATTTGTCTCTAAAGTCATCTGTGAACTCCTCAGACCAGCAGCTTCAGTTTTTTCAAATTTGTATTCCTATTTTCTAGAAAGTTGGGTGGAATATAGTAGGCTCACAGCACATTTGGATGGAGGAGGGGAATTTTTTCACTGGAATGTTTAGGATTTCCAGCACCTACAGATACCAAACTATCAATCAAACCTTAATTAAGCTTCATTATTTTTGAGTCAGTTTTGCATAGACCATGAACCCCTACTACCTATACCCAGCATAAATCACTGTTACTGTGCCTCTCTTGGTATACCAGAGCCTATAAGTTCCGAAGCCTCAGAAGTACATCTCAGGGAGATGATTAGCTAGGATATCACCTTGAATAGACTAGCTTACCTTGTGACATCTGAAAAGGCTGCATGTCTCAGAAGAACAGGTGTAAAAGCCATTATACTGGTTGCTTTCTTCATTGCTGAGAGAAAATTACTGTTCAAATTGATGGGAGGAAGGATTTATTTTGCCTCCCAGGTGAGGGGCGAAGAAGACATAGTGGCTAGGAGCTTGAGTCAGTCACATTGCATCCACAGCAACGGATGCTGCTGCTCAGCTGGCTCTCTCTCTCTCTCTCTCTCTCTCTCTCTCTCTCTCTCTCTCTGTCTGTCTCCTTTTTATTTGGTCTAGGATCCAAGCCTACAGGATGGGGTTGCCTACAATTGGAGCATGCCTTTGAACCTCAATAAATTCAGTCTAGAAACTGTCTCACAACATGACCAGAGGTTTGTCTCTCATGATTCTTGATTATGCCAAGATGACAATCGCTATCAACCACTATGACCACCATTCAGGAATACTCCTTATGTAATTTATGCATTGACTTAAACAAACTTTGTGCTAACATAAGCATGTAGGCATGTGTATACATTCATTCACTTTGTATCTCTATGTGCAATGTGTCTTTAGAATACACATTTAAGAAGCTCTCTGGATTAGAAAGATGTTTTAGGAGCTCAGTTTAGTGGTAAAGCTGAGAAAGACTCTTCTCTTCCTGTGTGAATTTTTATGGCTTGGCTATGAACTGTGTCTGCAAAGGTTCATTCATGGAAGCCTCAATCCCCAGGCAGTAGTGGTACAGAAAAGTGATTGAATTATAAAGACACTAGCTTCATCAATGGATTAGTTCATTGATCAGTTCATTGATAAGTAGGATGGTGACAGGTAGGCTCCTTTGTAAGAAGTAGGTTATTGTAAATGTAATTCTGAAAGGAGTATCTGTCCCTGGTTCCTTTCTCTGTCTCTGTCTCTCTGTCTCTCTCTCTCTCTCTCTCTCTCCCTTCTCTGTACTTTCTGACCACTATGAGATGAACAGCTCTCTCTTTCCTCTCCCCTTCTCCCTCTTTTCCTCCAGTTCTTTTTCATCCTCCCTCCCTCTCTTCTTTCTCTCTCCTTCCCTCCTCTTTCTCTTCTTTCTTGCCACCATGGGATGAGCAGCCTCCTTTGCTACATGTTCTTAGTGTTATAAAGTGCCCTCTAACCATAGGCCTGTTGCAGTCAGGAGACCATGAAGTACAACCTTTCAAACCATGACTCAAAATAAACCTTTTAGAAATTGTTTATGTAATTTGTCACAACTGAAAAGGCTGATAAAAACTCGTTAATAGTTATAAGAAACAATTAGCTTTAGTATTCTATTTTACATTTCATAAAAGCATCTACAATACATTTGTTATCATCCTTATTTTAGAAATGAGTGAAATGAGGCTATGAAAAGTGGTACTTGATGGATGGGGACTCAGAGCTCAATTTAAGAGTCCAATGTACTTTCTTTTACCCAGCTCTAAAATAAAGTAATAATAGGGCCCATCAAAGATGAGGTGATAAACAGAAATGCTGACTACTTGCAGGAAGGTTATCTTCTGTTATTCAGTAGTAGTTCAGATCCCATTATGTTTCATACACCAGTACCACTCACTTTCACCTTGTCTACCTGGCAGATGCCTTCACATTTGGAAAGTTATGTCTCAGGAGAATTGCTCATCTGTGAATTCTTTTCAGAGACAGAATTAGTTGTTTTCTCCTTCATGTGCCCAGCCAGTCTCATCACATATACTTCCTGTCTCCCATACCTTACCAGGCTAAATCATATGTCTCTAAAGATAACAGTGAACTCCTGAGCCTGGAAGCTTCAGTTTATTTGAATCTGTATTCTTAATGTCTAGAAAAGTGCTCAGCACATAGCAGGCTCACAGTACATTTTGAACAATGGGATCCAAATTCAGGGGGGAAAAAAACCAATACTGGGACTGGACATTGGGAATGTATGCTAAGCCATATAACTCTTATAATCGTGGCCTATTTATTTCTGTTGTTTTGTATTGTATTTATAGTTATAAGAAAAAGAACCATTATTTGGACTGAAAGGGAGAGCTGTTGGGGGGAAAAATAAATACCTTAAACAAAAAAAAAAAAAAAAAAAAGGGAAGAGCATAGGGGATTGAGGGGGAGGAGGGTGGAAGGGTGGGACTGGAGGGGGGAGTAGGGAGGGGATTGTGATTGAGATGTAACTTGAAGAAATAAAAAATAAATTATTTAAAAAAACAAAAAAAAACAAAAAAACAAAAAACCAATACTGAAACTATTTGTAATTGAGGACCAGTCCATGTAGCATCACCTTTCCAGGCAGAGAATAATGTACACATTAAATTCTTGCTTCCTCTTATGACGAGATGAGAAATTAGAAATTAAGAGACAATTACATCTTTGACTCCACTTCCAAACACCAATATGCAAAACATAAAATCAATATTCTACTTCTCAATGCTACTAATATCTTCCAAGCTAATCATGTATCATATTAACCAACAGAAAACATTAGAAATAGAATGAGTCTTTGAAAGCCATGCTGTTTAATAGCCTGATTTTATATGTGAGAAATCAAAATCCTGAGAGACTAAACTGACTTGCTTGTGATTTTATGTTCGGTTAGTGGGAAAGCCAAACCTGTCAGCACTTTCTAATAGCCTTTGGTCTTGCGGTGATTTAAAGGAGAGATGAGGACACAGAAAAACAAATGGAGGGATCACCTTGGGGAGAGCATGCTCAAATGCTTACCCACCCATTCTATGCTCAAGAAGACATGGTGAGTAATACAAGAGCTCAGTTCTTGATTACACCCACCACTTTCATGGATGTGCCATTTCTTTGACCGCACACCATGCCCTAGATTTTTGTCTGTTTGTTGTTAACTCCAGATACTGTCCTGGGAAGTAATTAAAGCACAATTCTCCACTTAAACAGAAAACATAGCATATAATTTTGAAGTAGATAATTTCCTGAAGCTCTGTATTAGGCAGAGCTTTAGAACTGTCTAGATGGAAAGACAGTACAGACCAACAAAGAGCCTATGTTCTACGCCTAGCACCACTACTTGCTTACTCTACCACCATGGGCAACCTCTCATTTCTTGAATCTTTCGTTATCAGTTCATTAATGAGGATGTGTGGATGAGATACAACCCAGAAGTGATGATGTGCCACTGAGAGTACGTAAGAAGAACGACAGCTTTCCTGTATGGCACTTTACACCCAAAGCTACAATCCCAGTTTACTCATGAGCTAAGCATCAAAAACAAACTCAGACTGAAGGATGTTCTACCAAGTGGCTATGCAGCACATGCAAAACTAACAGTCAGGAATGGTAAAGAAACACTGACTCTCATTGCTCAGATGGGACTAAGGAGACATCATGGTTATGCAAAGGGGTACTGCAGAGTGGAATAAGAAGAAGAAAAGGGAATGTACTGCAAATGTTGGGATATCTAAAATCAATCTATAAATCAGTTGATAGTTGCATACCCAAGTTGGTTTCTAAGTTGTGACAAAGGCATAGTATATAATAATGTAGGATTTAAAGAGTATATTGAAATTCTCAGCATTATCTTTGTAACATTCTATAAACTCAAGATTTTCTAAAATAAAACTTTTTTAAAAAGATGACAATTACAGACAGCTCCTCAAATGTAATAAATGACATTCAAATGCTATATTATACCTGGAAATAAGATATATTTCTGCTAAGTTTTAAGTAGACTAATCTGGTACAGTATTTATTTATTTAGTCTGTTGTCCAGTTTGCTTCTTAAACAGAAAATAAAGGGAACCAAGCTATATTTCATCTAAGAAATGGTGTCTTAATCACAGTCAGACAGCCTGGGAGGGGCACAGAGTTGTAGAACAGTGTACTACTCTCTAGACCTGCTTCTACCACTGCAAACTTGGTCAATAATGTCACTTGTCTTCTCATCTGGAAAGAAGAATTATAATAGTGCAAATGTTGTTTAGATTGAAAGAAGTAAGTGACAATTATTTTTAAAAAAGAATACATATGCATTATGTGGGATCAGTATTTATGTTTCCATAACCTTTGGAGATGATATATCTAAAGATAGAATAGTTGTCTTCCTAAATTATTCACAGCCCAGTCCTCGAAACTTTGAATGTATTACCTTAGGTGGCAAAAAAAGACTCCAGAGGTTTTCATTGGAACCTGCTTTTAGATTGCTCTTAAGTCTATCATGTCTGGGCATCTTTCCCAAGCTCAATGCTAAATGGGGGACTCTCTTTCTCAGTGGGACTCCCTCTTTTCTTCCTGATCAGGGATCCCAAATCCCTATACCCTCTATCTGATGGGTATTGTGTAGTCCTTATTGAAGTTACGGTACAACTTCCTTTCTCCTGATAAGAACCTGTCAGCAAGTACCTGAGATTTCTGGAGTTCCTCTCCATGCAAATAAGGCATGTCAGTACCTTAAGCTCCAACTAATAATGTACACCCACCTTGGAAACCCCTACCCACTACCCAAAGCTCTATATAACCCTTGTTCAAATAAAGGTGAACTGCTTTGCTGAAGCTGGTCCCAGATTGTTAATCTGTCATACTCAAGACCATCTGAACCCTATACCCGCTACTTCTGCTTCCCTTGTCCTCATGGACTGGTGGCCAACAGTCCCTGAGAAAAGGGGAGAGTAACAGGTATGATTAGATTAAGATTTTGTGATTCATAGATTGTTCCAAGGTTATGTAGATGGACTGGATACAATTATAATAGTTAATTTTTTTTGAGACAGGGTCTGTTCACCTAGTCTTGAACTCAGGATCATCCTGCCTCATTGTCTTAAGTGCTCAGAGATATATGTAGCAAGAGTTCATATGTGAGAGGCAAGGTGTTCAGAGTCTAAGAAGGCGATATTATAATAGAAGCAGAGGGTAGAATCATGGATGGACAAAGGAATACAGAGTACTAAAATAAGGTGGAAAAGGATATTGCTTTCCTTCCTTTCCTAGTTTTCTTCTTCAAATAGTCTTCAGTAAAAGAAAGCAATATCCTTTCCAGAGGATATTAATTTCCATATCCTTTCCAGGGGATATTAACTCCCAGTTCAAGATGTGAAGATACTGCTTAAGGTCAATGTCTTCTCCTTCATTTTCAAATGCCATGCTGTGATCAATATACATTCTGGGTTGGTTTTATTTTTATTTTTTTTGAGAAATTTATATAAGAATACAATTCATTTTGATCATATCTGCCTCTATCCCCCCAATTTCTCCTGTGTTTCCATAAATCCCCCTCTCAAATTAATGTTCTCTTCCTGTGTGTGTGTGTGTGTGTGTGTTGTTCAGTGAGTCCAATTATTGCCTATATACATGTGTGCTTAGGGCTGATCATTGGGATCATGGACAACACATCAGGGGATGTCATATTTGAAAAAGAAACTGATCTTCCCTCCTTTAAAAATTATCTGCTGCCCACAACTCCTTGACTTAGGATGGGGCCTATGAGTCCCTTCCCTCCTATGCTGAAGTATTGACTGGTGTCATCCTGTGCAGGCAACGATAGCTATTGAGACTCAATGGATGCAACATTACAGTCATTTCAGAAGACACTATTTTGTAGCAGTCCTCCAAGATGGATGGTTACTCCACAGCCAAATATACTGGGCATTTTAGAAGCTGACTTTGTGGTCCTCTATACAAAGAAATGAAAGTCATTGTGTTTGGCCAAATTCTAAAGTGGTCCCATGATTCTCAGCCTTAATAGTACAAACAGCTTTAGTACGAATGGGAGTTTTTGATCTGATGGAATTTTGCCCTTCCTATTACTGTAAGTAACGAAAATAAATTTTACAGATATGAATAACATTGTCCATCAATTGACTGTGTTTCCAAAGGAGCATTATGGTGAATGGGTCTGATCTTCAAAGAAGGAGATCATAGAACTCCTCAAAGTTCCCAGGCAGAGATTCAAAGTAAGAAAGCTACCTTCTTGCTAGCTTTGAAGCAGCAGTCAATATGAAGGAGCAACAACCTTCCTGAGCCTAAGTCCTCAGCCCTAGAAAGTTAAGTCTTCCAAGGCCTTTACAAGCATGGCTTTAAATGGGAGTGGGTCAGACTGATGTCTTCAACAGTGCCATCCTCATAGTGGACCTAGTTAAGCCATAGTCAGATGCTGACCCAAGAAATCTGTGAGACAGTAAATATGTGTTGGTCAAGTAAGTGGTGATTATTACCATAGCAATGAGGGTTCTGTTTACTAAAGGAGGAATGATGGGGTATGTATGACCCATGAGGCCACTCTAGATCAGCAAGAATCTTGTCCTCTAGTTGTTTTTCCTGCTTAGGATTGTTGAGAAAAGAAGAGCTATTTGCATCAGTGGTGTCAAGCCTGAGACTTTTTTTTAAACAAAGCAAACAGGCCCTTTGCGAAGCACAGTTAATTAGATGTCAGTATGTACCCACAGGTGGTTGGAGATAATTACATTCATCTAATAGTCTTGAGATTTAAAGACTACCCAGCAAGGAAATGCTGTGAATAGTGTTCTGGGAGAGTTTACTGTCCAAGATGAGCCATTTATAGTTGATTTTAGAGAAAGCCACATAGGATGGCATGGTGAGCTAATTAAGTCTCTTAGCTCCAGTCCTGATCGTAAATACTAACAACAGTGACAAGTCTTTTTGTTGATCATTCTGATGGCCAAGGACTCAGGTTTATGTGATCTCGGGGTGATTTCCATATATTTAGGGAGAAGTCATGGCCCATAACTCATTCTCTGTCCTCCCGTTACTCCCTGGACCTCTATTAAAACATTAAGTATGGTCTGTAAGCCTGTCCATGAATCTGACCACATCCGCTATCAAAGCACCTGGTCTCTGTCATTTTGCACTCCCCAAAGTGACCCTTGTCCTGTGTATATCCTCGTGTATATCCTGACCATGCTTGCCATCACACGGGCTTTCTTTACTGCCTGGAGCAAACCTCTAAGGCCATTTATAAGACCGGTAGTATGCCTGCTAACCTCTGGTCCTAGCTTTCTGTGGCTTTGCAGGAGGGCAGTCCCTGATCTCTAGACTCTTTCTACTAGACTTTAAAACATGCAGTTCCAGCAAGATGGCTCCTCAGGTAAAGTGCTTGCTGTATAGGTCTGACGACCCCACGTTGATGCCCAGAACCCACTTAAAAGTGTGAGGCAAGAACCTAGTCCTCAGAATTGTTTGTTGATAACAACACATGTGCAGTGACACACACATGACTGCACCCATGCTCTTGAGATGCATAATAAAAGTGAAAAAGCAGTGATTTTCCTCAGTGTTATGCACAGAAGTTTGTACTACTATATTATTATTATTATTATCATTGTTTTCATTGTATTAATCACTTCAAGGGTTGAAGAACATTTGTCTGGAGAGTTGGGCCTTTCTTTTTATCTGTTGCTTTCTTATGTGTCTGTTCTTACCCAAGTCAATTTAGTAGATGTCCAATGTCTGTTATAGAGAAGGCCTATTCTATATTCTGGTTGTGTAGGTGATGAAAGGAGAAGGGGACAGTATCCCTAAAGGCTGGGCTATCCTTGGAATCTTCACTGTTCCTGTCTTAGCTCACATCGCCTCTTTTTACTTGAAGTCTCAAATACTGTCAACCTCTTCCTTGGTTCTTCAGGGCCTTCTGGGTTTAGAGTATCAATTGGTGCATCACTTCATGATCAGACCCCGGTTGCTCTCTGCTCTTTATGCCCAGACCTCTTATTGCTTCAGGGAGCCACATACATTTCCAGGCTTTCAAGCCTTTGGTTTTCTTGCTTCCCTTTCTGAAATACCGTTTCTCATCCTCCCCTGTGGAGTGCTACTGATCCTGAGGGCAGTGCCTCCCTTGGGATGTCCTCCTTGCCTTCTCAGACTTGGAAACTTCCAAACACTTTTGAGAGGAGTCCTGGAAATATTGTAAGATAGCATGCATTTATCTGTCTTTCTCATCAGGGCAAGCTCTTTAGAGCCAGATCTCAGGGCCAAATAGAACTTTGTTTAAAGCAGATCTATGGAGAGCATTCTGAACAGTGTGCTAAGAGGAGCAAACCTAGTGACTTGGAGTGAGCCTTAGCAGGTGACAAATCTCTAAGGAGGTTTTCACTTCCTCCAGAGCTTCATAAGGTTGGAAAATACAGAATCCATGGGTTGTGACTCAGCTTCAGAGGGGAAGCAAGCCAAGATTCTTTTGTTTTAGGCTGAAGTGAAGGAGACTTCCCTTGTGAACCTTAACCCATGAAGCAGGTATTGGGGTGTCTAGTGACTGTATATTACTTTTAGCAAGTAGCTTTCCCACTACATTGCAAGCCCCAGAAGTTATGTCATCTCTTTTGGCAATTGCATTCCACAGCATCATGTCTCCTCTGAGACATTAAGGGAAGATGCTCATTTTTGTAAAATAAGTAGAATGTGAATAGACAGTGTTTGGCACATATTCCAGAAGTATGTTAAAGACATGTGTGCATTTATACTAAATTTAAAATGTGTTATATACATGTGATGTATTTATAACACATATTTTTATTATTTAGTAGATGTAATGTAAATGGCACTAAACAAACTTTCTGCTACTTCCCCAACAGCATAATTAATCTAATATTGTTTGGTTTGTGTATGTTAGCATATATGAATGTACCTTTATATAATTGTGTTAGTTTCTCACTTTACCTCTCAACTTGTCTATCACCCAAATAATTGAGATTGTATTGTTTGTTAAACAGATTTCACAACACAAAAACTAAGCAGTTATTACTCTAGTCTTAACCTCCTAAGCTAATCTGGCTTTCCCCCAACATAAATCTCAGAGATACTTGCACTTTGTGACATTCTTGCTTCAGCTGAATCTCTCCTTATGTCTCCTCTCCTCTGCCTCTGGCTGAATCCCCTTACTTCCTCTCTTTTGCTCCTCCTCCCCTGGAAGGCAGGAAATCCAGCCCTATTCTCTCCTCTGCTCAGTGATTGGCTATAAACTGCTTTATTTGTATGTCAAGGGGGGACAATTGGGGAGCAGTGTTTACACAACATTCAGATGAGAGATTCTAAGCACAAGGATTACAACCAGATATGTGGGGGTACAAAAATTATCCCTACATCTGTATATATTTTATTTATTTTGTTCTTGTTATTTAATAGTTTCATACATTTATATGATGAATTTTAGTCATTTTCATTCCACCATGTCCCTTTTCAACCCCTCTCCTCTCATTGGATTCCTTTTCAAAAAGTCCCTCTCCCACTTTTATGTCTTCCTTTTGTGTGTGTCTCACTGAGTTTGACAAGAGTTACATGCCTGAGGATAGGTGGAGCCTATGCAACTTATCCATGGCTACACCACTGAAGAAAATAACATCCCCTTCTCTAACAAACTTTAACTGCCAATAGTTTGAACCCATTGACATTTCATTATGGGTAGTAGAGGGACCCACTGTCTTTATTTTACAATCTTTTTCTTTTAGAAGTTTGTCATCTGAACAATTAAAAAAAAAGTGTTTTTGTCTGTTATCTTGAATGGAATGCAGTTAATTTCTACCATAGCTAGTTTTTCAAAATAGCCTTTTGGTTGATCCTCCACAGATTAGAAGTATATTATCATTCTTCCCACTTCAGAAGTGGTGTCTAAAGCCCAAAGCAGTAAACAAAAATGTCTTCCTATGCCCTGGACCAGCCAAGTACTCTGGTCTCTTCTCTAGTTCTACTTAGGTTCTAATTTTTAGGAAGGCAGAATCCACCACTCTTCAAAGACAATATACATTTTATTTTTCTTTGTCTGTACTATTAGACATACCTTGTATTCTCATCCTTCTCCCCCTAAGTAATACTGAACATTGTCAAGTCTTCCCAGCTTTTTCCATGGACATGTGAACCTAGAAGACTATTCTGAACAGAAAGTAACAGAGAGCCCACCACAAAGTGCCTCAATGAGTCAGACGTTCATAATCTCACTGTATAAGATGAGTGATGAGGAAGTTCTGTGGTTATTTAAACCTCAGGCAATCCATAGAAGATACGGGTTTTGAACCAAGAGAGGTGGCTCAGGTGGAAAAGCACTTACAGACAGAGCTGACATTCTAAGCTCAATGCCCAGACACTATGGTGGAAAGGGGGAACCAATCTCTAAAATTTGCTTTGTCCTCCACATATGCACCATATAACATGTATGTGTTCACATATACATATTCTCTCTCTCTCTCTGTCTCTCTCCCTCCCCCCACACACAGCATATAGCATAATAATAAAACATCTTAAATAATGGATGGGATGTTCCTAGATTTCAGCTCTGCTCTCTCTTTTGTGTGACTTGTGGCTTTAGTACTCACACTTATTCAGCAGACTTCCTTTCATACCATGACATGGTTAGAACTGGTAATCGTGTATATGTTTGTGTGTTTGTGTGTTGGTCAGTTGTCCAGAGAAAGAGAAATAATGAAATAGTAGAAGGAAAGATGTGAGAGGAGGTGATAGACAGAGAGACAGACAGACAAATAGATAATCAGAATATATGAATTTTAGAGATTGATTTTAAAAGTTGTCCTCACCTAGAAATAACTTCACCAGCAACACCAGGACATTTCTGACCAAATGTCTGGCAGCATACTCTAGCCATTACATAAATTAGCCACTGCAATGATGCTGGCAAGAAAAGAAGGAAATCACCATAGTTGCTGTAGGTATTAGCTGTGTGGAGGGAGAACAGTCAAACAATCTGGGCTTTGCCTGCAAAGCAGCGCCCTCTGAGGGTGAGGCTTATAGCGGACATGTATTGAGATGGTCAACAAGAAATTCTGATACACACCACACTGGCAGAATCATGATACTCTAAACTGTTATCAGCCTTATGATAGCAATGGCTTTCTGGAGACATGCCTTTATGGTCCATGTTGCCCTTTAGATGGCTACTTCAGTTTGATAAGAGCTGTGTGCTAGTTCCCCTTGTTAGTTCCAAGCAAGGTGCTCTACACCAGGAAAGTGTTACACAAATGCCACCAAAACTGGAGAAAAGCTCCAAATTAACCTTTCTCTTGCCACTTCTGTGGCCTTTAATGTCTTTCTCTCTATCACAAGAAGTTCTAGAGCTACAATGTGTATGCAGACCAGGCTGAAAATGAAGAAAAGGAAAACTCTTCAGTCAGCATCAGTGAAGGATAAAAATTCTTTCCCAAGGTTGCCCTAGATGCATGAAACAAGACAAACTAGGTGACAGTTGGAACATATACAAAGAGGATATTAAAAAACTAAAACAGATAGTATAAGTGAAAGAGGCCAAAGACCATACACTGCTGTCTAAGGATAATTCAGTCACCATAGGCGTGCTCTACAGAGGAAGAAGTAATTTAGAATTGAGGGACTCTCCTCAGTTGTTCTACTCCTGTACTCACAGGTACAAAGAATATAATGACTAATATAACTTCTGAGATATCATGAGTTAGAAAAAAATGTCTCTTGACAAAATAGAAATATTTTATTTCATAGAGAGGGATGTCCCCAGCTATAAATATCAAATAACAGGTATATATACAAGTACATATATATACATATATATATATATATATAGAGAGAGAGAGAGACATAGTGCAGATATAGTACATGTAACTCGCATGATTGTTATTAGAATCCTGGCTGCTTCTGAGTGTATTAAATTAAGTTTCTGTGCATGCTGGCCTGAAGAACAATGTGCCATGTGCCATAGCATATCTGTGAAGTTAGGGCTGTTGACTTCTGAGGCTCTCTGTAAGTCTTCTGGCTTTTTCCTAAGTCACCTCCTATTCTTTACCACAAGTGTCTTTCTCCAATGAAGACACTCCAGCAATACTTATTGTTGTCCCATGACAGAAAGGAAAACAGGGATGCTTAAAGGAACTTTACACATTCCTTCTTTTTGTGCACTTTATGTGAAAAACTCTACAGAAGAAATAGAAAAGTAAAAAGACAAATCAGTCAAGAATGAGCCAGGTGATCTGGGACACGGCACATTTTACCTGTCACCAACTTCAGAACCCTCAGTTGGTTCGTCTAATCTTCTGTTCTGAGCACCGGGGTTGAGTGGAGACCATACACTGATGCTCTTGAGAGCTTCCTTTCTATCTTTCTCACATCTAGTAAGTTAAAAATACTATGGGATATGTCACCCATACATGCCTGTCTTCCTTTAGACACTTGCTCTTTCCTTTGCTTCTGTCCCTTCTGATGTCTTGTCAGATGACCTATGGTTTTTACAGTTAATACCAGGTTATTAATTCTGTCTATTATGTCAAGAATAGGACCATTAAAAGTAAGGAAAGTGGGAGAGACAGGGCCCTCTGCTCTCCTTCTCATCTAAAGTCACAGTGAGTTTCTGCCTGTAGCCTGCCTTTGGTCCTCAGTCCACTGCCCGCACGCTGACAGTATCCACACATGACCTGTTATTTTTAGATGTTGCTTGGCCTGACCTGCTGTGTCTTGAGCACGATACTACTGCAATGACATCAGTAACAGCATGCATCCCAGCAAGCTTCATTGCCGTGGTCCGTCTGCAGAGACTGTTTTCCTGTTTCATTAATGTGGAGAATAGTCCTCCTCCCTTAACCAAGTCTGGGCAAACAGCTTTTGCTCCCAGTCTTCTACCTTCTTCTCTCTGGAGGAGGCTCATGTTGATGGAAGAACTGTAGGACTGCAGGCTTACACAGAAGAACAATGTGTTTTGTTTAAGTTGCTACTCATATAACAAACCTTCTCTTCATGTGATATTTTTCTTGTGTTTATGTGAGACTAAGCTGACTTTCATCATATGTTTCAGGCCAGGTGGCAAATGTGATGTTGTAGAAATAACATTGGTGTTCACCCAAATTCTGTTGTTGCTGTTATTAGTTTACTGGTATATAGGTATGAGGTGCTGTGTGATAAACTGATGTTTGGGGTTTTGAGTGTTTCTATCTCCTTAAGAATGTTTAAGGAATAACATTCTTATTTAAAAAATAGATAAAATAAATGGGTATTTACCTGGAACAAAGCTTCCCTGGACCACCTCCTTGTATGCCCACCAGCCTTCATGGATTTTTGGTGAATTCTGTTGAGCTAAAGTGGAAGCAAACAAGAAAGTAGGTTAAGATACAGCATGGGAGCCATGTTGGGGTTGTTAAACAAAAATAGTAAACATCTATGACATCACCATTTCCTACTTCAAAGCCACAATCCTTAAGAATCCTCCATTTTTTTCTCCAAATGTACCACTAGTATGTAAATTTCCTTGTCATAGTTTTTAATAGTTATTTGGATATTTTTAAATTTTCATATAATACATTTTGATCATATTCTTTCCTGTTCCCAAATCCCCAGATCCTCTACACCACTCTACCTGTCCAACTTCATGTTCTCTCTTTAAAAATAAAAACCTCAACAAGAAAAACAACAACAACCCTCCAAACTCAGGGTTAGTGCTTACCAACTCAACTGAAGAGGATGACCTCCCCCACACACAGGGGGACCCATCTTCTTAGGTCCAGGGTGTAGGAGTAGCTGTGCTTCCCTGCTAGAACTTCCTAGCAAGTGCTCAAGGTATTTGGGTATTTTTAAAATGATAGTAAAGAAACAGTGACTGTGTATTTATTTATTTAACTGCTCTCATCTTGTCTTCTACACACACACACACACACACACACACACACACACACGTATGTGCAAGGACATTCCTATGCATACACATACACACATGCATATGAAGGACACACCCATGCATACACACATATGCATGAATATGCAAGAACACACCTATGCATACACACACACATCACTTGTTAGATTCATGTGCATATAAACCTCAAGGAATGTGTAAAACCGTGTCCTTGTTTTTATTAAATTATTCATATTTTAGTTCTCAGTTATATCGAAGACTCATGAGATGCAACCAAACTTGTAATTTGTTTTGAATTAAACCTTCCTTTATTGTATCAGTTTTACTCAACCTCCCTTTTTAAAATCCCAACTCTGAGAGCATTGGTTTGCTTTACAAAGAGTGATCACAGGGCATCTGGCTTGAAAACAAGGCTTTGTGTAGACAAAGGACTTACTAAATCCCTCTGGGTTCCTGAGGCACTTGTAATGTATTTGTCTGCCTATGAGACTGGAACTCTGCACCTGGTAGCACCATGGTTGAAGGACAGTTATTGACACAAGGCAAGTAAAAGAGAAATCCAATCTGAAACTGACAGTGGGGTTGGGAACTTTAGAAACATACAGAAAAGTGACAAAGAGCTGATCTGAAGATCTGGAATGTTATCAGCTACAAGTCCCTCAGCATGAATCTAGGAAGTAGACCAGCAACATGAGTTGGATTTCCTGGCCCTCTGAATTCCCGTGTGGTACAGAGTCCAGATGCTTCCATTGCACTTGAAGTTCCTGAAGGCATGTCAGGCTCCAGAAAGCAGATTAAGAAACCACTAAGTGGACTGGCAAAGAACATGCCTCTGTGCTAGAGAAAAATGTGTTAAAATTCAAAAAACCTTTTGATATGTTTTCTTTTTTCCCCTCTAAGCCTTGGCACCACATAATAGATGCTGCTTCCTTCTCTTCCTCAGTACATTGAAGGGCACTGGCACAGGAGCAAGAGGAGATTCCAAAGGCTTAGTAATTCATGACATGAATACAGATGATATATATGCAGTCAAGCCTAATGGTGCTTTCTTTCTTTCTCTCTTTCTTTCTTTCTTTCTTTCTTTCTTTCTTTCTTTCTTTCTTTCTTTCTTT
>CAJQZJ010001558.1:2293457-2323567 GCA_907164525.1 Lophiomys imhausi
CCTGACGAACCTGCATCTGAGAGATCCAGAAGAAGGACTGCTAAGTGCGTTAAAGAATCTACAACAAAGACTGTGTTCCTGACGACTGAGGACCTGCCCCAGAGACTGTATCATTCTAAAAGGTTATGAAAGTGGTTATCAATAGGTTTAGTGGATAGGTTAAAGGGCTTGTAGGAATTTATAGGATTAATAGTTAAGAAATTGTTGGCGTTTGTTATAAATGAATTTAGTAATAAATAAATAAGTGTTAAATAATAATTTACAAGTTCGGTTACAGTTAGTAAAAAAAAAATCTAATTAATGACCCAATTATAAATCTACAAGTTCCCATGTAGACTCACAAGAAACCTGAAAAATCCAAGGAGGTAAGACTCCTCTACAAATGATCAATTCTATGGTAATGCATGTAAGTGAATTAGGTGAAATCCTAGATAAAATATTCTGAAAAAGGATTATAAGAATTTGAAAATAGTCAATGAGAAAATGAATAAATTCTTGAATGAACTCACAGGACCTGAAAGGTAAATTCAGTAAAGAGGAAGAAATATTGAAACAACTCAAACTGAAAGTTTGAAACTGAAACTCTTAATGAGGGGTTAGAGATATGGCTCAGTAGGTAAGAGTTCTTGCTGTGCAAACATGAGGACCTGAGTTGTAATCCCAGCATTCACATAAAAAAAACAGGGCATGGTTGTATACATGCCTACTATACCCTTTGTGTCATGTAAGGACTTACCAGGTAACATAGAGATGCTATCTCAAAAGAATAAAGTGGTTATGAATCCCCTTAGTTGACTTAAAAGAATCTGACATATTGAAAAGAAAGATAAATATATCTAACAGGACACAGGAAAAATAAACTAAAACAGTCGACAACAGAAGATTAGGAGGAACTAAATATTACCAAACCAAAATGATAGGAATTAATGCATAGCTTTCAATAATAACTTTGAATGCCAATGGCCTCAACTCTGATTAAAAGACAGAGACTAACAGATCAAACTAAGACAAAGGCCCCATGTGTTTGTTGCATATAAGAAACACACCTTATTGGCCAAGACAGATACAGCTATAAGGGGAAAGGATGGAAAAGAAAACCACTCAGTAAATGGAGTTTGAAAGCAAGCTGGTGTGGCCATCCCAATACCTGAGAAAGCAGACTTCAAACAAAAACTAATCAGAAGCCATAAGAAATGTCACTTTATATTGATTAAAGGAACTATTCACCAAGAAGATATAGTAGGGCTGTGGAGATGGCTCAGCCATTAAAGGCTAAGGCTCACAACCAGACAGACAGGAAGAAGATGGCTTAGCAGGTAAAGGCAATTGCCACCAAACCTAATTATCTGAGTTCGATTCCTGAAACCCACATAGTAGAGGGAAAGAACTGACTCCCACTGTCCTCTCATCTCTACATGTGATCCATGATACACTGTACACACACACACACACACACACACACACACACACACACACACACACTCTCTCTCTCTCTCTCTCTCTCCTATATAAGATCCAGCAGACCGACTATAAGCAATATTAGAACAGGAAAAGCAAAATAAGCATGAGCATCATGGAGGTCAGAAGACTGTTTCCATGAGTTGGTTCTCTTCTACCATGTAGGTTCCAGAGAGCAAACCTGTCAGAGGCAAGTTCTTTACCCCCAGAGTCATTTTTCAAGCCTGGAAACAAAGTTTGAGATACATTTTAAAGGACCAAATTGACTCTTCAAAAATCAGTTATCTTAGATATCCACCAATTATAATATATAATATGCAATACATAATAAATATATGTAGATTATTTATATATAGTATCTATCTGTCTTTCTGTCTGTCTGCCTATCATCTCTCTATAGACAGATAGGTAAATAAATGATAGAAAGATAGATAGATGATAGATAGATAGATAGATAGATAGATAGATAGAATACTTTCAAACGTCCCTGGGTGTTGAGTGTGGGCTCATACTGATTGGCAATTTGGAAAGATGAGGTGCATATTTAAGAGGTGCCCGATTTAAAGTGCTGCTCCCTGTCACAAGGGGTTTATTTTAGATGAAACACCTAGGGACATGCAGGATTCCCAGTTAACGCCCCCTGCCGGATGCCAGCAGTCATCTGGTTGTCTGTGCCTGATTTCCCATGAGTGGACAGGGTTGATTGAGAATTCCTCAGAGCAAACAGGTGAACTGAGAGCAGCCTCAGCTCCCACAACCTCTCTGCTCCTCTCTGCCTAGGGATTGCCATCTCTTTGCTTCATGTGCAACCAGCCCCTGAGTCAAATCCATGTATCTAATAAGAAAAAAAAAATGTCCTGGTAGTAAAAGTTGCCACCATTGGCAGATGAGATATTCACAGTCAGGGAAAATACATTTCAATTTTGTTCACGTTTTTCTGTTTCTTTGCGGGACTTGGGGGTTTCAAAAGGAAACGCAGAATCTCAGAATTTTAGAAGAGATGGAATTATCATTGATCATATTCCTTTTTTTGCACAGATTGAAGAAATTGAGGTACAAAGAAGACTTTTAAAAAGTAAATTTTCTATAAAAGGCCATAGAACGGATGTTTTAGGATTTTGCAAACTATACTTGCTCTGTCCCAAGTGCTAGAATTTGTCACTGTAGTACAAGAACAGGGCAGGTAATATGTAAAGTACTCACACATGGCCCTGTGCCAACAACAAAAACCACAGGCTATACTTTTCTGATACTGGCTTTAAACCTAGAAAGGCTTTTTTTTTCTGGTCATGTGTTTTTACTCCTTACTCAAATATTTAGAAGCCACTTAAAAAAATGAAAACCAGAAAACTATGGATTTACAACTAATGAATATGGTATTTGATTAACATGCACCGTGGGATATGTAAAAATATGCTATATATTTTGCAGACTTTGATATTTGTCACCAGACTCTATACTACATTCAATATGTCATCATCCCTACCTTGTTTCTGTTGGAATAAAACAACAAAGTTGAAAGAGATTCCTAAAGAGTGGCTGAATAATCCCATACTGCGTTTTCCACACCAGTAAAAAGGAACCTGGAACTCTTTCCTCTCCCCCTTTTATTCCTTCCATAACTGCACAGTGCATGTTTCTAGATGAGTCTCAGGAATGTCACATGTCCCCATGGACAAATTAATTCCATTTTCACATGTCAGAGTTTTCATATCATCTTTTGAGATTGACTCTTGCAACCCCTCTCTTGTTAGCTCTAAAATAACTCAATTAGCTTAGCATACTTAGATTCAGAAAGAAAAAAAAACTAAAAACACATCCATGTGGAAATTATAGTGGTCTCTTGACAATATTCAGGACCCAAAGGCAACACCAGATAGTAGACAGGCAATGTGAGGAAGGGCATGGTCCACAAGAGAAGAGAATGGAAGCATGTTTTCAGCATGAAAATGCAGGTTAGGAAAAGTCTACCATCAGTCCAAACATGCCCACATGCCTTCAGCATGCACGCTGTAGAGATGAATGTTCACCTGGAAATCAGTAGACCACATGTGCCCTGGATGCCTCATGTTAAGAAAGGATGGAGTCAATACATGGAGGAGGCATTTAGAAGACATGCTACCATGACTGCTTGGCTTTAATGTGACAGCATGAGCCATAAGCAGTTGTTTGAGAAACTTCATTTCTCCACCTGAGGAGGTTCCTCAAGGAAGGAATCATGATGTCCATTGACTAGGACATCACGATGTGTTGGAAGTAAAACAAAATTTTCTTCTGACATTGTACGCATGGTGCAAAGTTCCATAGTCCAACACATCTCTGCTTTCCCTTTAATAGGTATTGTACCTTCTACGTAGGAAGCAGGAGTGTTGAGAAGGGCATAGTTCACCATAGGACATAGTTCCCTGTCCCAGCACACTTCCGGGTACTCTATGGACTGGCAGGGATAATATCCATTCACTAGAGCTTCGCCTGTATACTGACCCAGCAGACCTCACTCTCCTTTATATATGCCCAGTATTATATGTTATATATTTTAGCATTAAGACCCTACTCAGTATTTCATCTGCTTCTATGTCAGTCTTTCATGTTAAATTTATAGCTTACTTAAAGTCACCAATAATGAAAAGCTCAGCACATTACAGGTAAAAGTTAGGTGAATCCATAATAAATAGTTGAGTAAAAATGTATATTATGCATCTTTGGAGTCCAACCTGCATGACCCCTGAGTGATTTTAGTCTATCCAAAGACTTGCTGGTGTGATGCCTATATTTGCACTAGTGGGAATGTAGACAAAGCGTTTTCAAATTGGTTGACAGGCCCATACCCTCTTGACAGATGGAAAAGCACCAGGAGCTGACAGTGTGCCTGGGGAAATGAAAGCCGGGGCAAACCCACTTTTATTTTACACAGTGTGTTTCATTTAAAAGTGAAGGGAAATGGCATTTCTGGACTGTTTATATTTTTACCATTCCTTATTTTTCTCTTGAATTGGAAAGACAAGTATAAAACTTAATATTTTTTTCTTCTCACATTCAGAGACCTCACCTCTGGCCATAAAAATGAGACCGAACACTCAGAGCATCAAGGATTGCCTCTGGTAGTGACAAAGCAACTGCTCCAAGCAGAGAGAAAAGGCCTGACCTAGAATCACCTTGCATGCAGGTTAAGTCTCAAGCCAGATATGATGTCAATATTATATTTGTGTTGGGTAGATAAGGGGGAAGAAAAGAGTCAGTGTGGGACAGCCTGCATGAGATCACGGTTAGCAAACAGGTCCAAAGGTAACTAGAGTTGAAAATCAATGAGGAAATCTCTAACATCGCTAATTATTAACCCGATGTCTAAAATTTATTTGTTTTTAAGAAACATAAAAGTGGAAAGTATAAGTGAGTCATTAAGATGCAAAGAGAGAGATTCTACTTGAGATGTAGGACAGATCCAGCAAAATGGTGATGGCAGCTTCCACATAGGAGGTATTGGTGACAATCAGCCCAATGAAGGAAAATCCAGTCAATCCTCAAAGGCAACTGTTACTTATCTGTCTTTCTTTGGTGGGGTGCAGGAGTAGATGTTAAGGGTCCACAGACTTTAAGTATGAAGTGAAATTAAATGTTTTATTCAAGAGGGCAGTAAACAGTTACAGGAAGGTTATCAAGTCAGCTGTGCAATGAGATGAGCTCTCTGAAAAGTTAAGATGAGACACACCCATGGCTCTTGGGCTTACATATCATGTTTAAAGCCATGTGTTTAGACACACCCATGACTCTTTGACTCATAGATCATGTTTAAACCATATGTTTCAATAAGGTAACCTAGAAGAATGTTAAAAAAAATTATGTACAAGGTCCAAAAGGGCAGCTCAGAAGTTAGCTCTGAGATGTTCAGATTTACAGATGATGTAGAGGGAAAAAAAATCTATGAAGTGAGACAGAGAAAGATGCCAATAAGAATGAGGGGGGAGGAGTGGAAGATGGCAGCGAACTGCACGGACGCATTTTGAATGTGGGAGAGAAGAGCCATAGAAAACACAGAGTTGTGGGACACTGTGCAAAAACTGGAGGGTCTGGCCCCTCCAGGAACACGCACAGCTCCCAAGGGGCTGTTAAAAGTCCCAGGGCAAGGCTCTCCCCCATCTCTCATAGACACGGAAGCCACTAAATCCGGGATTCGGGAACTCCCATTTGGAGAGGCGACTGGTAAGATCGATCCCAACACACAGCAGGCAGAATCAAAGGCCACATGGCGATTGCCCACTAGCCAACTGGGCTTCCCATACCTCAGGAAGACCTTATAACTATTTAGGAAATTTTGCAGAATAGTTGAAGTCTTGTGTTTTTTTTTTTTGTTTGTTTGTTTTTTCCGAGATGTAGACAAAGGGCGCTCAGCGGGAGATCCACAGCCGCTGGAGCCGGAGCAGAAGGTGGGCGGGCAGAGCAGTTGGGGAGGGAAGCAGACGCTGGTGGGAGGGGCCGAAGCTCCACCCAACCACGGCAATGCAGCTAGGGTGGGAGGCCGGCTCTGGCGGGAGGAGCTGAAGCTCCGCCCACCCACGGCAAAGCCGCTAGGGCGGGAGGCCGGCTCTGATGCCGGGAGGAGCCGAAGCTCCGCCCACCCACGGCAAAGCAGTTAGGACGGGAGGCCTGTTCAGAAGGCGGGAGGGACCGAAGCTCTGCCCACCCAAGGCAGAGCAGATAGGGAGGGAAGCGGCCAGGCCTGTGGCAGAGAAGCCAACTGGGTAACCAGAAGCCAGGGGACCATAGCTGTATTCAGGTAAACCCAGACACATTAGGTGTGGAGACGGGCCCTGTCAGCCTCCTTGACGACAAACAAAGCCCACAAAATCTCTGCCTGGGCAAACAGGTCCATACCATTAGAACCGTTGAAGGCTGATCACTCAGTGTGCAAAATAGAGAAGTCTGAACTGAGAGCAGTGTAACAATCCCGGATCATTACTCACTACCTGGGAATAGGCTGCACCAGCTCACAACGATTCAGGCTATTAAAACCACAGTGACCCTGAGATCACCCTGTAAGCAAGGACAGATAGCCAAGCAATTCGACTCCTTCAACAAAGCATCCCCTGTGGATCCAAACACAGAAAAGGACAAGAACAGACAGCTAAACACACACACATGGCCAAAGGTCCAAGAAAAAATAGAAATCAAGGAAATATTACTCCAACAAAGCAGAATTATCCTAGCTCATCCTATTCGGATGACCACACACCAACAGAAACACATGAAAACGTTGACAATTCTGCATTATGGAAAGTGATAGAGTCCCTGCAAGAAGAACTTAAATCTATGAAGGAATTCAAAGAAGCCACAATTTTAGAAGCCAAAACAATGAACAATACCATTAAAGAGCTCCAAGCCAAGGTGACAGAGCTTGAACAGGAAAAAGACAAACAATGAAAGATTTTCAGACAAAAACAAGTAAGCTGGAGAAGGAAATGTACAAAATGAACAATACCATACAAGACATGAAAATAGAAATAGAAACAATAAAGAAAACACAGTCAGAGTTAAAAGAGGAAGTGGAGAACCAAGGGAAATGAACAGGAACTATGGATGCGAGTATCAACAATAGGATGCAAGAGATGGAAGACAGGATCTCAGGCATGGAAGATTTGATGGAAGAAATCAGGAAAACATCCAAAGAAAACGAGAAGGCTAAAAAATCTCTCACCCACAACATCCAAGAAATCAAGGACTCAATGAAAAGACAGAACCTAAGAATCATAGGCATAGAGGAAAGAGAAGACTCCCGACTCCAAGGTCCAGGAAATTTCTTCAACAAAGTCATAGAAGAAAACTTCCCAAACCTGAAAAAAGAGATGCCAATAAAAATCCTAGAGGCTTACAGAACACCAAACAGATTAGATCAGAAAAGAAACTCCTCTTGCCACATAATAATTGAAACACCAAATGTACAGAACAAAGAAAGGGTATTAAAAGCTGTAAGAGAAAAAGGCCAAGTCACATACAATTGCAGACCCATCAGAATTACACCTGATTTCTCCTCAGAAACTTTAAAAGCTAGAAGGGCCTGGACAGATATCCTACAAGTCCTGAGAGATCATAGGTGCCCAGCCAGACTACTATATCCAGCAAAACTCTCTATCAACATAGATGGAGAAAACAAGATATTCCATGACAAAATCAAATTTAAACAATATCTCCCCACAAACCCAGCCCTACAGAAAATCCTAGAAGGAAAATTCCATCCCACAGAAGAAAACTTCACCCAAGAAAACAAAGGGAATAGAAAACCCCTCAGCAACTAAACCAAAAGAGACACAGGACCATCACCTATACCAAACTAATGGGAAACAACAACCCCAGGTCACTAATATCCATCAACATCAATGGTCTCAACTCACCAATAAAAAGACACAGATTTACAGAGTGGATCTGCAAGCAAGACCCGTCCCTTTGCTGCATACAAGAAACATATCTCACTACCAGAGATAGTCACTACCTCAGAGTAAAGGGCTGGGAAAAGGTTTTCCAAGCAAATGGACCCAGAAAGCAAGCTGCAGTAGCCATCCTAATATCAAAGAAAACAGACTTCCAACTGAAGTTAATGAAAAAAGACAAAGAATGGCATTATATACTCATTAAAGGGAATATTCATCAAGAGGAAATCTCAATACTGAACATCTATGCCCCAAATACAAAGGCACCTACTTTTGTAAAAGAAACACTTCTAAAACTTAAAGCGCACGTCGATCACAACACATTAGTAGTGGGAGACTTCAACACCCCACTCACAACAATGGACAGATCATCAAGACTGAGGCCAAACAGAGAAATATTGAGTCTAACAGAGATCATGAAACAAATGGACCTAACAGACATCTACAGAACATTTCACCCAAACACAAAAGAATACACCTTTTTCTCAGCACCCCACGGAACCTTCTCCAAAATCGACCATATAGTTGGACACAAAGACAGCCTCAACAGATACAAGAAAATTGAAATAACCCCTTGTATCTTATCAGACCACCACGGAATAAAGCTGGTCTTCAACAGCAAAAGAATCAACAGAAAGCCTACACACACATGGAAATTGAACAGCTCCTTACTGGATGACCACTGGGTCAGGGAAGAAATAAAGAAGGAAATCAAAGACTTCTTAAAATCCAACGACAATGAAGACACAACATACCCAAACCTATGGGATACAATAAAAGCTGTGCTACGAGGAAAGTTCATAGCACTAAGTGCATTCAAAAAGAAAATTGTGACAGCTCATATTAGTGAATTATCAGCTAAGCTGGGTGAGTTGGAAAAAAAAGAAGCAAACACGCCCAAGAGGAGCAGAAGGCAGGAAATCATCAAACTTAGGGCTGAAATCAACAACTTAGAATCAAAAAGAACTATACAAAGAATCAATGAAACCAAGAGTTGGTTCTTTGAGAAAATCAACAAAATAGACAGACCCCTAGCCAAATTAACTAAAAGGCAAAGAGAAAGAACCCAAATCAACAAAACCAGAAATGAAAAGGGAGAAATAACAACAGACATCGAGGAGATCCAGAAAATATTCAGGTCCTACTTTAAAAATCTATACTCCACCAAATTTGAAAACCTAAGCGAAATGGACAATTTCCTCGATAAATTCCACCTACCAAAACTAAATCAAAATCAGATTAACAGCTTAAACAGCCCAATAACCCCTAAGGAAATAGAAACAGTCATTAATAATCTCCCAACCAAAAAAAGCCCAGGGCCAGATGGCTTTAGCACGGAATTCTACCGGAATTTCAAAGGGGAGCTAACACCATTACTCTTCAAACTCTTCCACCACATAGAAACAGAAAGAACACTGCCAAACTCATTCTATGATGCCACTGTCATTCTGATTCCTAAACCACACAAAGACCCAACAAAGAAAGAGAACTTCAGACCAATCTCCCTCATGAACATAGATGCAAAGATACTTAATAAAATACTAGCAAACTGAATTCAAGAACACATCAAAAATATCATATAACATGTCTAACCGAACTTTTAAATTATTATTTAACACTTATTTATTACTAAATTCACTTATAACAAACACCAACAATTTCTTAACTATTAATCCTATAAATTCCTACAACCCCTTTAACCTATCCACTAAACCTATTGATAACCATAACAACTACTTTCATAACCTTTTAGAATGATACCGTCTCTGGGGCAGGTCCTCAGTCGTCAGGAACACAGTATTTGTTGTAGATTCTTTAACACACTTAGCAGTCCTTCTTCTGGATCTCTCAGATGCAGGTTCGTCAGGGTAGTTGGTTCTGTGGGAGACTCCAGCCGTCTGCAGGCCAACTTACTTCTTTTGAATCAGGAACTCAGCTGCTCTGCCTCAGTCCTTAAAGCCAGGCACAGTTTCCCCTAGGCCACTGTTCGGACAGATCAAACCCCTCTAGGCAAAAGCTGAGCCACAGGGTCCAGTCCTTGGCCTTTTGGTGTCTTGCTCAGGCTTTCTTTGCTCACCGGCTTCCTTCTACCTCAGGGAAATTGGGCCATTGGTCTACCAGCACTTTCTCCAGCAGTACTCTCGGAGCTCTCTCGTATCGGGAGGCTTAGCACGCAGCTCTCTGGGCTCATCCACTTGTCCTTAAATAGGATCACTCCTTGTTCCACCTGCTTCAGCTTAATTTGGGCTCTGCCCACTTAGCAGTTGAAAGCAATGCCAGGTCATAAAGTCTTTCCTTGTTTCACCTGGCTTCAACCTTGTTTTTCAGTCCAAAGAGACTCCCCTCATTTCACCTGACTTCATCCATAAGCTGATAAGCTAATTGCTCACAGCAAAGTTGATCTTCATGCCCCGAATTAAAAGACTGTATCAGAAACCTATATATTCACTAAATCTAACTTATATTAATCTATCAGCCCCTACAAACATGATCAAGTAGGCTTCATCCCAGGAATGCAGGGATGGTTCAATATACGAAAGTCTATCAATGTAATTCACCATATAAACAAGATGAAAGAAAAAAACCACATGATAATCTCGCTAGATGCAGAAAAAGCATTTGACAAAATCCAACACCCCTTCATGCTAAAAGTCCTGGAGAGAACGGGCATACAAGGGCCGTACCTAGAAATAATAAAGGCAATATACAGCAAGCCAGTGACCAACATTAAATTAAATGGAGAGAAGCTTGAAGCATTTCCTCTAAACTCAGGGACAAGACAAGGATGTCCACTTTCACCATATCTCTTCAATATAGTACTTGAAGTTCTTGCTAGAGCAATAAGACAACTAAAGGAAATCAAAGGGATAAACATTGGAAATGAAGAAGTCAAATTATCCCTATTCGCAGATGATATGTTAGTATACATAAGCGACCCCAAAAACTCCACCAAAGAACTCTTACAGCTGATAAACAACTTCAGCAAGGTGGCTGGATACAAAATTAACTCAAAAAAATCAGAAGGCCTTCTTTATACAACAAACAAGCATACTGAAAAAGAAATAAGGGAAACAACCGCCTTCACAATAGCCACAAACAATATAAAGTACCTGGGGGTAACTCTAACCAAGCAAGTAAAGGACCTATATAACAAGAACTTCAAGCCCCTGAAGAAAGAAATGGAAGAGGCATTTTGAAGATGGAAAGATCTCCCATGCTCATGGATAGGTAGGATCAACATAATAAAAATGGCTATTTTACCAAAAGCAATATATAGATTCAATGCAATTCCTATCAAAATACCAACACAATTCTTTATAGACTTGGAAAAAGCTATACTCAACTTCATATGGAACAACAAAAAGCCCCGAATAGCTAAATCAATCCTGTACAATAAAAAAGCATCTGGAGGTATCACCATCCCAGATTTCAAGCTGTACTACAGAGCAATAATAATAAAAACAGCATGGTACTGGTATAGAAACAGACCAGTGGATCAATGGAATCGAATTGAAGACCCAAACATGGACCAACACACCTATGGCCAACTAATCTTTGACAAAGAAGCCAAAACCGTACAATGGAAGAAGGACAGCATCTTCAACAAATGGTGCTGGTCCAACTGGATGTCCACTTGCAAAAGAATGAAATTAGACCTATACCTATCACCTTGTACAAAACTTAATTCCAAGTGGATCAAAGACCTTAACATAAGGCCAGCCACACTAAAGATACTAGAAGAAAAAGTAGGAGAAACCCTCGAACTCATTGGCACAGGTGACAACTTCCTGAACAGAACACCAACAGCTCAGGACCTGAGATCAACAATCAATAAATGGGACCTCATGAAACTGAAAAGCTTCTGTAAGGCAAAAGACACTGTCATTCGAACAAAACGGCAGCCTACAGACTGGGAGAAAATCTTCACCAACCCCACATCTGATAGAGGGCTATTATCTAAAATCTACAAAGAACTCAAGAAACTAAATGCCAAGAAACCAAATAATCCAATCAAAAAATGGGAGACGGAGCTAAATAGAGAATTCACAAAGGAGGAATCCCTAATGGCTGAGAGTCACCTGAAGAAATGCTCAACATCCTTAATCATCAGAGAAATGCAGCTCAAGATGACCCTGAGATTCCATCTCACACCTGTCAGAATGGCTAAGATAAAGAGCTCAAATGACAGCACATGCTGGCGAGGGTGTGGAGAAAGGGGAACCCTCCTCCATTGCTGGTGGGAGTGCAGACTTGTGCAACCACTATGGAGGTCTGTCTGGAGATATCTTAGAAACCTTGGAATAACTTTGCCTCAGGACCCATCCATACCACTTCTGGGTATACACCCAAAGGACACCTCACGGAGACATAGGAAAGTCTCCTGATCTATGTTCATAGCAGCCTTATTTGTAATAGCTAGAAACTGGAAACAACCCAGATGTCCCTCAACTGAAGAATGGATTAAAAAATTGTGGTACATCTATACAATGGAATATTACTCAGCTATCAGAAACAATGAAATCATGCAATTTGCAACCAAATGGATGGATCTAGAGAAGCTCATCCTCAGTGAGCTAACCCAGTCTCAGAAGGATGCACATGCCATCTATTCACTTATAGTAGTATTTTAGCTATGTCGTACAGGATATCTCTACTACAACCAACACACCAAAAGGAACATGGACATAAATTTCTTTTTTCTTTTCATTTCTTTTTCTTTTTCCCTCCCTCTTTTTTCTCTTTCTTTTTCCTCTCTTTTTTTGTTGTTGTTCTTTGTTTTTGTGGGTTTGTGTGTCTGTTGGTTTTTTTTTTGTTTCCCCCCCCGTAGCAAGGAGACACCTTTCACTGGCAGTACTGCCTCGTAGACTCCCGGTGTATGAAGAGGCCCTCAGCCCTCATATAACTCCTGATCTGTGGTGAGAGACTGGTATGCAGGGACACTCCACCCCATAGGATCAAGATGGAAGGGTCAGGGAGTAGAGCATGGGAGGGTGGGCCTGGGAAGCAGGAAAAGAGGACAATATGTCAAGGATATAACCTGTAGCAACAAACAAATAATTTTACTAATTAAAAAAAAAGCAGGTAACAACGTTAATACACTGTAAATAAAATAAAGGACACAGCCGTTCAACCTGGTTTTATGAACCTCCAAGTGTCGAAAAAACGTAGAGCTAAGGTAAAATACAGGAGAAATGTGGTGTTAACCCATGCCTTTAACTTCAGGAGAGACGGGAGGAGCACCATAGAGTTAGTGGACTTATAAACTCTAGAGTTACACGGAATAGGGTGGTGAGGGTACACACCCTTAATCCCATCTTTCAAGAAAAGTACACCCTTAACCCCAACACACTAGAGACAGAAACAGGCAGATCTCAGAGCTCAAGGTCAGCCTGATACAAAACAAACTCTAAATAAAGAAAAACTTCGATCCAGGAGTGGTGGAACACATCTTTAATCCCCTTAGATGGGAACCACAGGTCTCGGATCCCAATATTTAGAATGCAGAGACACACACATAGGATTTGGAAGGACCTAAGTTTAAAAGCTACTTACAAAAGGCCCACACAACACAAACAAATTGTCCTTCGAGACCTCAAAATGTATACACTAAAGCTGGTTTAGCTCCAAAATAACAAAATAATTTCTTCTTTAAACCAGATTGAAAGATAACACTTTATATATTGTCAAAAACCAAATTTGCTTCAGGAGAAATATTACCTACCCCCCCCCAAAAAAAAGAGGGCGATTGTCCCTGAGTGAGGAATAGGGCAGGGCTCTGTTCTTATCTTTCCAGGAGAATCAAAGCATCCATTCATTCAAGGAACCCAGGGACAACTGGACAACGGAAACCTCAGCAGAAATCAGAATCAGACACCAAAAGAAGACGAGTGACCCAGATGATTCAGCCTGACAGACTCAATAGATGTCTCCATCAAAAGCCTACAACCACAACAACTCAATATCGCTAAGACCGTTCAGCTCTACACAATGCCCCAGCCAGAACCTCAGTAAAGCCTGGAAGTTCAGCTTCTGCCTACAAACTCCTTAGGTCATCTAAACAGCTGAGAACAGAAGGACTGAACATAAAAGGATTGTATTAACATTTTTAACCATTTTTCCATTTTGGTTTGGGCCCCAAACAGGTTTACTAGACCCAAATCAGCAGGAAGTCATTTTAAGAGAGCGACGTCCCATACCCAGAGGGTGGGGAGGGTGTTTCTCTGCCCCCCCCTTTTTCGGTTATTTGAAAGACAACTGAAAACACTGTTATTTAGGGGAAGAGATTACAAGTTGTTAAATGGTCCTGTTTAATGGGTTTTGGAGGTTAGACCCAGGGTATTCCTTCTTTCCCTTTTCTGTATCCTTCTTTATCTCCTATGTAGGAATGCACGGACTTGAGAAAAATCGAGACACAGCACAGGAAGGATCAAGAAGAAAGGTCACATTATTGAATATTCCCTTATACCCTTGTATATTGATACAAAATTAATAGTATATTTGGCTAAAGTGGTATTGACCATTGTTTATTGTGCAAAAATAAGACTGTATTGGTCTACGTCAGTATTGATATTTGTATATTGATACAAAACTAAGATTATAGTTGACCACAATGGTATTGACCTTTGTATATGGACGCAATATTAAGATTGTATTGGGCCGCATAGGCATTGATCTTTGTATATTGATACAAAATTAAGAGTATATTTAGCCACATTTGAATAGATCTTTGTATATTGATACAAAATTTAAGGTAACGCTTCCTAATGGTATCGTACCTAGAGATACTTAAAAATGAAATGTGAAGTTCTGGCCTCCTGATACCAACCGTCTTAAACTGTTTAGGATAGTTAAGAAAAACAAACTCCTAGTCATGCATGCATGTCACCTTGTTAGCTACTAAGACACTCTATCACAGATATTCTCTAAGCTAGTCAGTAATCAAGTTGTTAAGAGACAAGCAACATTTGCTTATCTAAATACAAGAGATAGATAGGGCATCTTCAAAAACCCCAAGAGATCTGCAGAATATGGCATTCAAAGATGTGGTCTTAAATTAAGATTTTTTTTTGATATCGTGACATATCAGTTCCTAACAGCACCCCCTATTCTACTCCAAGTAGAAGAAAAGCATCGAAGAATCTCCAGTGTGAGATGGTTGAATTAGTGGCAAGCCTATCTCTTGGCATGTAAAAACTCCTTACTTCAACTGCAGACAGACTGCTGTCCAAAAAGGACAAAACTTGGTAGCAGGGAAGTCGACGGCCTAGCTCTGCCAAGACAGGGTAGGTTAGTCCTTCACAATCCCTGCTCTACAATAAATGTCTGTCAGAGAAACAGGACCAAAAGGCTGAAGACTGATGCTGGAATGTAAGGAGAGAAAATGGGAACTGTCCAGGTAGTCACTGGTTTGTCATTTCTTAGTATTGGAAGCTGCAGGCCCTGCACTTCCTATACAATCAGATATATTTATCCTTCTCAGCTCTCTGAGGTGGTTGAAGAATAGACAGCTTGAGTCTCATAGCTAAATTTTGAGTTGTTTAGGAATCAAGAGGGTGTTCTAGATCTAAGAAGATGGTTATAATAGTGATGCAAGTTAGTATGAAAACTAAGTCAGTTATAGAACTTTAAACTCATGGAAATGGTTAGAAGGTAGAAGGTTAAAGTCAGGGGCCAAATATGTATGAACTGGACATTGGGAAGGTATACTAGGCCATTTAACTCTCATAAATGTGGCATATTTAATTCTGCTGTTTTGTATAGAATTTACTGTTATAAGAGAAAGAACCATTTGTTGGAATGAAAAGAGAAGCTGTTGGGGGGGGGACAGGGTGGAAGGGTGGGACAAGAAGGCGGAATAGGGAAGGGTTTGAGACTGAGATGTAACTGGAAAAAAAATAAAGTACTTATATAAAAAAAAAGAATGAGGGGGGAAAGTAAACGTGAGAAAAAGTAATTGCAGGGTATTATTACTTGTGCCTAATTTTCTTTCTCTCTTTGTCCTGCCTCTGGATTTTTTGTGTCTGTCTCCTGTGTGTGTGTGTGTGTGTGTGTGTGTGTCTCAGTCCCCATCTCTCTGTATATGTATATATCCATATCCACATTTTTATTTTACAGCAGTTTTACAATTGTAGAAAAATTATAGGTATAGTATACTTATATTTTATAAAAAAATTCTCTCCTACTATTTTCATCTTGTCTTAATATGATTGTGGTTATTACATCAATGAACCAGTATTAATTCAGTTTTACTAGCTAAAATGCACATTTTATTTGCAACCCGTATGTTTGCAACCTACTGTCCTTTTTGTGGTCTAGGATCCCCTACTGTGCTTATCTGGCATATCTTCTAGGCTGTGTAAAGGCTGCAACAATCTAATTACTTTAAATACTTTAAATTTGTACTATTCGTCTGTTGGTCTAACTGAATTAGACCCTTTTCAAAAGTAAATATTATGCCTTGTATACTTCAATAACAAGGATAATAGGCACACTGATGTCAAATGAAAATTTGTTTAATAAGTTCAAGAGAGAGTTAAAGATGTGGGGAAAAGCACTTAGAAATGTTCTACAAGACTTACAGGAGCACCCACCCACCCTTCAACTTTTTCTACTCCCCAATTTGCTGAGTTAATTTTCATGATAGACTATCTTTACTGTTTAATACCAATGTAAGGCAAACAATAACATTAGTGGAACACAAAAGAAAATGGGCAAAATAATGATCTTTAATCCATTTAATTGTAGGAGGATAGCTATAATTTTCTTTCCCACATCTCTTGCAAACATCTCTTCTTCATTGCTAACCTATTTTTATTTTTAATATCTCATAACGGCTCTTTGCCATTGGCCAATTTTCCTTTCTTATCGGTCATTAGATTGTTCTAGTAGTGTAATTAACTTCATCAAATTCAGGATTCATTTCTTTTGCTCTTCCTGTTTTAGAATCTCCCTTTAAAACATTGATGCCAAAATGAGGGCTGGGGACATACATATCTACCACCTAAAATCTGACCCAACCAGCTTGTATGAGGAAAGACATAACTCTAATTGATTATAGGAACTTCCAAGGACATTTGTGACATTTATGAACCCACATACAGCTGCTAAGGAAACTTTGGAACTAGTACTTAGCCCTGGAAACAAGAAAACAGCTGAGTTCATAAAACTCATGCAACAAGGTAATGCCCTTTGCTAGAACAAGGGCTGAGGAAACCCAGTACAAAATGGGAAAGCAGACACAGTGACTTACTGGAATCAGGCGGCATATCTAGGACATAGGCTATTTGCAAGCCTTATGTAGTTTATTATTATTATTATTATTATTATTATTATTATTATTATTATTATCTTTAATGGTTCCACCTGCTCAATACTAATTTGGCATTTGTGCAGGTTATGCACCCATTTAGAACATGCTGAGCCTGCAGGTGCCTTCACACTCTTCTACATAGTGAAAGAGGTGAATTAAGAGCATGAATGGCTAAAATCCAATTGTAAGTGAGTAGATGCCATGTGCATCTTCTGAGTCTGGGTTAGCTCACTCAGGATGAGCTTCTCTAGTTCCATCCATTTGGCTGCAAATTGCATTATTTCATTGTTTCTGATAGCTGAGTAGTATTCCATTGTGTAGATGTACCACAATTTTTTTGTACATTCATCAGTTGAGGGACATCTGGGTTGTTTCCAATTTCTAGCTATTACAAATAAGGCTTCTGTAAACATAGATGAAGATATGTCCACATGGTTTGGTGAGGAATTGTTTGGGTGGATACTTAGAAGTGGTATGGCTGGGTCTTGGAGTAGGGCTATTCCAAGTTTTCTAAGAAATCACCAGAAAGATATCCATAGTGGTTGTACAAGTTTTCACTCCCACCAGCAATAGAGGAGTGTTCCCCTTTCTCCACACTCTAGCCAGCATGTGCTGTCGTTTGAGCTTTGGATCTTAGCCATTCTGACAGGTGTGAGATGGAATCTCAGAGTCGTCTTGAGTTGCATTTCTCTGATGATGAAGGATGGATTTTAGCTATATAGTACAGGAGTGGGATGGGTGGGTGAAGGACTAGAGGGTGGGAGAGTGGAACCAGGAGGGGTGGAAATAGGGAACTACGATGGAGATGTAACTGGAAGTAATAAATGAACATAAATAAATAAATAAATATAAATAGTAGCAAAAAAAAAAAAAAGCACGAATAGGCAAGTAAAACTAGGATTCCAGTGCATAAATTAGCAAGACTGTAGGAAAACGCAGAGCTTGAGCTATCTGCAGAGGTGAACCTTGGGCCACTTGAATACTCTACTGGGGATTCGCATTTATAATCCTCACTTGAATTTTTTTGTTCCAGTTCTCTTCAACCTTTCCAGACACTCACTAGCAAAAATAGTACTGCTCCACAGGACCTCTCATGAGAACAATTGCCTTTTGTGCCCATGTCACATCCCTCAATATCCTTTTCTCCCTTCTCTAAATGAAGAATGTCCCTTTTTCTTCCTGTTAAATTCTTTTAAATTATAATGTTTATTTATTACATCAAGCTACATCTCCATCATAGTGCCCTCTTTCCACCCCTCCAGGTTCCACCCTCCCACCCTCTCCCCCCTCTCCCACCCATCCCACTCCTCCAATGTCCCTACAAATCAGCCCCTCTCAGTTCAACAGTCATATGAGGGCTAAGAGCTTCCTCTTGCACTGGGGGCCTACATGGTAGCACCCCTATGGCAAATTGTCCCCTTAATAAGGCAACAAAGTCTATGTTCCTGATCTTTTTGGTGTGTTGGTTGTAGGATAGTCATCCTGTACTATATGGCTAAAATCCAATTATAAGTGAGGAGATGCCATGTGCATCTTTCTGAGTCTGGGTTAGCTCACTAAGGATGAAGTTTTCTAGTTCCATCCGTTTGGCTGTGAACTGCGTGATTTTGTTGTTTCTGATAGCTGAGTAGTATTCCATTGTGTAAATGTACCACAATTTTTTTTATCCATTTGTCAGTTGAGGGACATCTGGATTGTTTCCAGTTTCTAACTATGACAGATAAGGCTGCTATGAACATAGATGAGGATATGTCCTTGTGGTTTGGTGAGAAATAATTTGGGTGGATACTCAGAAGTGGTATGGCTGGGTCTTGAGGTAAAGCTATTCCAAGTATTCTAAGATATTGCCAGACTGATTTCCATAGTGGTTGTACAAGTTTGCACTCCCACCAGCAATGGAGGAGTTTTTCCCTTTTTTTCACAACCTCGCCAGTATGTGCTGTCATTTGAGTTTTTGATCTTAGCCAATCTGACAGGTGTGAGATGGAATCTCAGAGTCCTGTTGAGTTGCATTTCTCTGATGATTAAGGAAGTTGAGCATTTTTTCAAATGTCTCACTGCCATTAGAGATTTCTCCTTTGTGAATTCTTGGTTTAGCTCTGTTTCCCATTTTTTTCATTGTAGTATTTGGTTTTTTGGTGTTTAATTTCTTGAGTTCTTTATAAATTATGGATATTTGCCCTCTGTGAGAAGGAAGTGTGGTTGGTAAAGATCTTTTCCCAATCTGTAGGTTGCTGTTTTGTTGGAATGACAGTGTCTTTACAGAAGCTTGTCAGTTTAATGGGGTCCCATTTATTGATTGTTGGTCTTAGAGCCTGAGTTATTGGTGTTTTGTTCAGAAGTTGTCTCCAGTGCCAATGAGTTCCAGGATTTTCCCCACTTTCTCTTCTATTAGATTTAGTGTATCAGGCCTTATGTTAAGGTCTTTGATCCACTTGGACTTAGGTTTTGTGCAAGGTGATAAATATGGGTCTAATTTCATTCTTTTACATGTCAACATCCAGTTAGACCAGCACCATTTGTTGAAGATGCTGTCCTTTTTCCATTGTATGGTTTTGGGTTCTTTGTCAAAAATTAAGTGACCATAGGTGTGTAGGTTCATTAGGCTACATACAGCAAGCCAGTAACCACCATCAAATTAAATGGAGAGAAACTTAAAGCATTTCCTCTAAACTCAGGGACAAGGCAAGGATGCCCACTTTCACCATATCTCTTCAACATAGTACTTGAAGTTCTTGCTAGAGCAATAAGAGAACTAGAGGAGATCAAGGGGATACAATTTGGAAATGAAGAAGTCAAATTATCTATATTTGCAGACGATATGATAGTATACATAAGTGACCCCAAAAATTCCACCAGAGAACTCTTTCAGCTAATAAACACCTTCAGCAAAGTGGCTGGATACAAAATTTATTCAAAAAAATCAGAAGCCCTTCTTCATATAAAAAAAATAAATGGTCTGAGAAAGAAATTAGGGAAACAACACCCTTCACAATAGCCACAAACAATATAAAATACCTGGGGGTAACTCTAACCAAGCAAGTGAAGGATCTGTATGACAAGAGCTTCAAGTCCTTGAAAAAAGAAATTGAAGAGGACATCAGAAGATGAAAAGAGCTCCCCTGCTCATGGATAGGTAGGATCAACATAATAAAAATGGCCATCCTGCCAAAAGCAATATACAGATTCAATGCAATTCCTATCAAAATACCACCACAATTCTTTATAGACCTGGAAAAAAACATTCTCAACTTCATATGGAATAACAAAAAGCCCAGAATAGCTAAATCAATCCTGTACAATGAAAAAAAAAAAAAACATCTGGAGGTATCACCATCCCAGATTTCAAACTGTACTACATAGCAATAGTAATAAAAACAGCATTGTATTCGTATAGAAACAGACCAGTGGATCAATGGAGTCGAATTGAAGAATGTCCTTTTTTTTTGCTTTGAAGTCTGGTAGAGACAAATGAGAAAATTCTGGCCAATGAGATTGTAGGGACATGTGTTACGTTTCTAGTAAACGTTAAAAGCGATTTCCACATCTCTCTTCCCCCTTTTTGTAAATTGGAATGTAGAATAGCTGAACATCAACTAGACATCTACAATCATGAAACAACAGCTTTATTTCCAGGAATAAGGTAGAAGCAGCTGGGATCTCTCTCCCATACTTATGCACTTTGGTGCCCATGAACTTAAGATAATGATTCTGCTGCTGTATTCAAAAGCTTTTCTGTGCCATACATTTACCCTGTCTATACAACAGATCCTAAATATAGGTTCTCAGTAATTTAATTATTATGTCAACTGGAAACTATAACTACCTAGTAACTAGGCTATTTGCTTCTCCTATGATGATCCCTTGCTGCTTCCACACCTACCCCACTATGAAGATCTCTGTGTAAAAGGCTAATTCTGTCATGTCTTTCATTGTCTCTTCAAAAGTCCCCAATGACCTCCAACTATGGGCAACACAATTTTCAAACTCATTGGCCATTTTCAAGTCTCTCCACAATATCCCTTCAGTGACTCCCCGTTGATTAAAAAATAGTATGAAAGTTCCTGAAAGAGAGTTTTGACTTCTTGTGAAGAGAAGTCATTTTGCCCATTCTTCAAAACTCACTCTTAGAGGTGAGAGTAGAGCTCAGTTGTAGTAGGGTGATGACCTATCATGTGTGAGCATCTGAGCCCCATCTCTTCAAAGACAAAACAAGAACAAAATCCCAACTTGTCTTTCAGCAGACATCTTTTCTCCATGCTCCACGCTCTTGTAACATTTATAGTAGTTTTTGCTTTATCATATACATTCTTAATCACCTCATCATGGGTTTTTCCTGTTACCAAACCATTGAACCATTAATATGTCTTAGTCTTACATGAGTCTCACTGTTCTCCCACATTCTACCCACACCAAACTCCATTTTATCATACAGTTTTTTTCCAAAAATACCATCACACTCACTTTATATCCAAAGTAAAGCCAGTTCTTTAATTATCAGCTCAAAGAATAGCTGGAATGAAGAATTATCTTCTTTGAAGTTTCTTTCCATTGTATATAGTTTATTTCATCGCCATCTAATTCAGTGCAATTCAATCAAATCTAGAGAATATTTAGAATATTCTTATTTTATTTGAGTATCTTCTGTAAGTTTCTGTTCTGAAGAAGTTCACAGTTCAGTGAAAATACATATTTGAAAACATACATCTGAAATGTATGTTTATGCAATATGCAACTTGAAACAATGTTGTGTTGATATCACTAGTTTATAGTATAGCTGGTAAACTCTAATATTTATTCATATAGAACAAGTGTATATTTCACACAGGTGAAATCCCAAAATGGAGCCCAGGCTAATATACATCTATTTTTTTCCTGGGTCCTGACTCTTTCCATCTCGTGACATCAGCAAAGTTTGACATTAAATTTAGCATCTAGTCAGAACAGAGAACAGGAGGGTCTCTCATAGATTGTTTTTCTGGCATAAATCTAGTATTAACCATTACTTTCTCCAATTTTTGAACTAGATCTTACTTTTATCAATAAACCTTAATAAATAAAACTACTTTATTAAATATAAACTTAATAAATAATAAATAAATAAAATACTTAAATAAAAGTAAAACTGATATAGCACATGCCAGATCCACTGTGTCCCATGCAATACTTGATAGCATTTGGAGACTTTCCATTCTTTTTTTAAAGATAACCCCAGAAGACATGGACACATATTTTGGAGAGAGAATACTTCTAATTTGCTTCTAGTTAGTTCATACTTGTTGCCAAATTAATTATAAAAATAATCAATAGATTCCCAGTTAGATGACACATTTTTTGGACTTCTCTACATAATAGCATCCATTGTCACAAGCTTCATCCATTTTGAGAATCTGTGTAGGATAATTACATTCATATGTAATATTGAACTATATCTTGTCTTATGTGTCTATTGTCTAACTTGATCCAGGAGTGTGAACTGCTACCTCCCCTCCTGTTTTCACCATTACCTCTTGACAGCTGATAAATCAACAATATCAATTTAATTATCAGTAGAAATGATGCACTTCCTAGAAACTTGATGATCCAGATATACTTCCTTATTATTTAAAGGTTAGACAAAAAGATGCAAATAGCAAAGGAGTATGCTTATTGAATATAACAATATATTATTATTATTAATATATAATATATATTCCCTAAAATCCAACTTTAAATGAGTTTCTTATTCATGTCTGGGCTGTAGACTGTGTGGGTGGGTTTCTCCCTTCTTATAGTAACTTTCTCCATCAATGAATGCTCAACATGAGTCCTCCCTGATGTGCTCTTTAGCTCCCATTCTACACAGTGGGATTGCTGCTAGCATGAGTTGTTTGTATTATAAGACATTACAAAGTGAAGTATAATTTCCTTGTAAATAAGTTATTTAATTCTATTTAACCGTCCTCTAATTATGGACCAGTATAATCAGCTAAGTGAAAATACGACAGAATTATCCATGTGAAATGAAACTTTGATATTCTGCTTTCTCTCATCTATCAGACGAGGAAACTGAGGCCCTGAGGAAGCAGTACTATGATTTAGAGATTCCAGTATGCTCCTTTTCTACTTATTTAACCCCAGATAACAGGCTTTTAGAATAAAAGGTGTAAAAGGCAAGATTGTCAGTTAATCAGAATTATGGATAACAGTAAATACTGCTCAAATTTTTGTAATAACACATTCATTAACTCCAACTAGCAAGCTAATAACAAGATGTGTATACTGTTGGCAAATGTCAATGGGATCCTTCAGCATGGCATGCCTTGTCTGTCTAGGAGACATAGGAGAAAATGAGAGTTCGGTAAATTGTAAACTTTGAAGATATAGGGATCATCTCTTGTTCCTCCATCATCTGACCCCAGAATTCAATGATCCCAGGTTTAGTAACTGCATAGTTTCTCCTGCAGTGCTCTAGTTTTCAAGGTATTATTGATTTCTTAGCTGTCAAATGGCAATGAGGAAGCCAGGAAGGGAGGGGGCGGTTCATATTCCTGAGTCAAGTTAGATAGTAGACACACAGGATACAGAAGACAAATAAAATACAAACAATCATTAAGAATATGATCTTAAGATATCGCCAGACTGACCTCCATAGTGGTTGCACAAGCCTGCATTCCCACCAGCAATGGAGTAGGGTACCCCTTTCTCCACACCCTCGCCAGCATGTGCGGTATCTTAAAAAACTTGGTATAGCTCTGCCTCAGGACCCAGCCATACCACTTCTGGGTATACACCCAAATGCCTCTTCACGGAATCATAAGGAAGTTTCCTCATCTATGTTTATAGCAGCCTTATTTGTAATAGCTAGAAACTGGAAACAACCCATATGTCCCTCAACCGAAGAATGGGTCAAAAAACTGTGGTACATCTATACAATGGAATATTATTCAGCTATCAGGAACAATGAAATTATGCAATTTGCAGCCAAATGGATGGAACTAGAAAAGCTCATCCTGAGTGAACTAACCCAGACTCAGAAGGACACATATGGCATCTATTCACTTATAGTAGGATTTTAGCTATATAGTAGAAGGTATCAATACTACAACTAACACACCAAAGGGAACTTGGACATAGACTTCTTATTTTTAATTTTTATTCTTTATTTATTTTTTATATATTAGTTATTTTTTTTCTATTTTTTAGTCTTTTTTATCTATTGTATGCTTATTGGTTTGTTTGTTTAGTAGTTCTCTCTCCCGGGCAACGAGACACTTTTCACTGATGGTACTGCTTCGTAGATTCCCCAATGAATGAAGAGGCTCTTGGCCCTCATACGACCTCTCAGCTGAGATGAGGGACTGTTATATAAGGACACCCCACCCCAGAGAAATGGGATGGAAGGGTTAGGAGGTAAAGAAAAAAAATGAAATGTGATGTTTCGGCCTTTTACTACTAATTGTCATAAACTGTTTAGGGTAATTAAGAAATGCAAATTAATGGTTATGCAAGCCGGTCGTTCAGTTAGGTACTATGACAGCCTATTATAGTTACTTTCTAAGCTAATCAGAAATAAACCAGCAAGAGACAAGCTACATCTGCTTACCCTAATATAAGAGATAGATAGGGCCTCTTCAAAAACCTCAAGAGATCTGCAGAATATGGCATTCAAAGATGTTTTCGTAACTTTAGATTTTTTTATATCAAGACATATCAACTCCTGACAGCACCCCCTATTCTCCTCCAAGTAGAAGATGAGCATCGAAGAATCTCCAGTAGGAGATGTTTGAATTAGTCGCAAGCCTATCTCTTGGTAGGAAAAGCCCCTTGCCCCAACTGTAGACAGAATGCTGTCCAAAAAGGACAAAACCTGGAAGCAGGTAAGTCGACAGCCTAGCTCTGCCAAGACAGGGTAGTTAAGTCCTTCATAACCCCTGCTCTATAATCAATGTCTGTCAGAGAAACGGGGCCAAATGACTGAAGATCGATGCTGTAATGTATGGAGAGAAAATGGGAACTGTCCAGGCAGCCACAGGTATGTCATTTCTTAGTTTGGGCCCTGTACTTCCTATAAAATCAGATATATTTATCTCTCTCAGGTCTCTGAGGTGGTTGAAGAACAGATAGCTAGAGTCTCATAATTAAATTTTGAGTTGTTTAGGAGTCAAGAGAGTGTTATAGGTCTAGGATGATGCTTTTAAAATTGTGTTGCAATTTAGTATGAATGTTGAGTCAGATATAGACCTTTAAACTCATGGAGATGTTTAGATAGTAGAATGTTAAAGCCAAGTACCAAATACATATGGACTGGTCATTGGGAATGTATGTTAAGCCATATAACCCTCATAACTGTGGCCTAATTACCTCTGTTGTACTGTATTGTATTTGTTATTATAAGAGAAAGAGCCATTTGTTGGACTGAAAGGGGAAACTGTAGGGGGAAATAAGATATACCTTAAACTTAAACTTAAAAGATAAAAAAGGGAAGAGGATGGGGGGTTGAGGGTGGGAGGGTGGGACTGGAGGGGGAATAGGGAGGGAACTGCGATTGAGATGTAACTTGAAGAAATAAAAAATAAAGGAAAAAAATAAAGTAAAAAAAATAAATCAAAAAAAGAATATGATCTTACTTTCTGAGACCCCATCCAAAAATTAATCTCCAAAGGAACAAGAGCAAAGATATTTTAAGTGTCCAGTGTCCTCCAAGTAACAGGTTTCTTTCATATATTTGAGAATGTAGAACATCCTTTTTCTGACATAAATGTTGCACACTGGCATACAATCGTAGAACCAAGAAATAAAAGAAACAATCCTGTAACACCAATATAATTTTACCACACATGTGAGGCAGCCACGACTTTTGATGGCCACTGGCCACTAGCACTCTACTTAAAAAAAAAGATTTTTTTTTTTTGAGTGAGAACTTAGAAGTTGGGTGAGTAGGGAGAGGGAGATCTGGAAAGACTTGAGAAAAGAGAAGAATACGATCAAAATTATACTTAAATTTAAAAATTGTTTTAAATAATAAAAAATATTAAAAAAGAAAAAATTGCCAAGTCCACTAATGTACTATAAAATACACCAAGGATTAGACAGAACTCAGTCAATAGAATGCTTTCACCATCCTAGCCAGATTTCTCTAGATAATATTTTGTTTGGAAAGTAAGCAAATGCTCTTTCATCATTAGGTTAATACCCTGTAATTCTACAAATCTGCTTCCTTTGAAACATGCAGGATCATATAATCATGAATTTAAAAGGGTAGATAGAAACAGAAACAGAAAGTTCTGCATTTGCTGAGGCTTTTTCTGTGCTCTAATTTTCAAGGTCACAAATACAGGAACATTGAAGAGGTTTGCATGAAATATATGAGCATTGGTCACACCTAACTTTTTATGACCCTAGGATACCATTATAACAAGATGTTGAACTTGGTGGGCATAGTTCACTGAAGTTGTCAGTATTGTGGCCAGGTAGGACTGACATTATTTGGGGCTTGAGTTGGATTTGAAGACATTCTTAGCACCCAAGAGAAAGAAATAATAAAAATGTATCACAGTGAAGGCGCGATGAGATCAGCACTCATTTAACTCACATCGACTCTTCTTCATTGCCCTTGGAGCAAACTAGGTCAAGGTCAAGATCTTTCTTACATTAATTGGTAGAGCTGAGACTTGTGATCATGGAGCTTGGCCCCCAAATATGTGTATTTATTGTCTCTCAAGAGTAAAAGAGAAAGGGGCCAGAGAGATGATCTAGTAAGAACACTTACTGTTCTTAGAGAGGACCGGGTTCAAGGGTAGTTGTGATCCATCATCATTGTGGGTTCTGGAAATCAGAGAATCTTTGATTTCTTGGTACTTCCGAGGGCTCCCATATGCATGTGGTACATGTACAGACACTCAGGCACATGCACATATACAGAAAATAAATATTTTTTTTTAAATATTAGGAGGTAAAATTTAAAGTTGTCTTTAGGAAATTGAAATCCAAGGAAATAAAGTGGGACTCAAACTAGCAATCAAGTTAGAGGTCGCTAAGGCCAGAGACATGGAGTTTGTAAAGGGTACAGTTGGAAGCTGGAAGAGTATGGCAATTGGCTGTGGCATGTTAGCATGGGTCCAGGAGAGCACTCAGAGAAAAGTCTCAGCTACCTTTCCTTAGACATAATTCTTCTCCCTCTGGACCATCTTATCACTTATATTTACAAAAGAACTACAGAGATGTTCATATGAATGAGGCTTCACTGATTCTGTGGGTAACTCCTTGGAACACATTATGGAAGTGGAATTGCCTTAGTCAACGGTAGGAAATAAGTTAAAGCAATGAAAATTCTCATGCTGTCATAGCTAAGTCCAGGATTATTTGAAAGCTCATTCATAGAGAGGAACAAAGAAGCAAATCATACAGATAGGAAATAAAAGAAAGTGGGAAATTATACATAATTATTGCTCATGTGTAGAAATATAAATAGTTCAGTCTCAACTAGTGTTATATGCAGATTCTTCTGCGGGTTTTAAAATACTGATAGTCTTTTTTGTACAGATATGCCTAAAATTAAATGGCATAGAAGATGGGAAATAAATGTTGGAAACAATCTAATATTAGTGAGTGTAAAACTAGCACAGTAAACTATTACAATCATACATAGCAGTGCTGTACAGAGGGTTAAACAGAACAAGAAATAGCCAAGTATACTAAAATAAATTGGGTGCCAGAGTAAGTTGAAAAACGATATTGACAATATAAAATATGTGGTTTTGTTGTAAAAACACATGTTAGTGAATGATTGGTAACGTACGTGAAAATCATCTGGAGAATAAAACAATCTTAGAAGAGAACAAAAAGATAGAAAACTCAGTAAGATTGTGATCAGAAGGTTCCTCATGTTTCAGAAGGGAAGACAGGATGGTTGCCATGCTTCATAAATGAATACCAGAGACATTCTTTAGTAACTTGACTTATTTCAAACAATTTGTATGGAAAATTCCCCAAATATTTAACAAATACTGAACCAAGTCTATCTGTAATTAAACAGTATACTCTGTTCCAATAATATGTACAATTATCACGTATCAACTAAAATGATGAATTATAGAAAAAAGCATTAAAGACATATATCTAGCTATAAATTTAATATGCTGTGTCATTTTGAAAAAGAAAGAACCTTGTTTGGCTCTTTCCTGTATACATATCAAAAGTCTTTATAAAGCTATAAAATCAGTTGATAAATTATTGATAATTGGCAGGTATATCAATAAGACAGCACAGATAATGCTGAAACATTCCTTATTTGTTAACAAGACATAACAATAAAATACTAATTAATGACAGATAAATTGGTTACTTAGTAATTATTAAGATAGTTGGCCAAGCATAATAAAGAGAAATTGTTAGCTATCTTTGCCAAAATATAAATTCTAGATTTGTTAAAATGTTAAATGTGAAATACATATTTCAAAAGTAAGTAAATGGAATTATAGCAAGAAATTAGATTCAATGTAGTTGTCCATCAACAGATAGGTAATGAAGATTTGGTATATTATAAAATAGAAAACTATTCAGCTCTAAAGAAAAATTTAATCAGAAATTTTACAGGAAAGTGGATGGACTTAGAATGTATAATATAATTTGAAGTCATACAATCTCAGAAAGGAAAAAAAACCTGCATCTTCTCCTTCATATGAAGAATCTACTCAATAATATACATATATGTATGCATTTTGGTTTTATATATATGGAAAAAGAGAACAAGAAAGGTTATGTTGGGGGATAAGAAAGGTCTGAATGCAGGCAATGAACATTGAGTTATAGTTAATTGTTTTTCTATTTCTGATTCTGTCACAAATTTTTAATTTTTAGATAAAAGTATATTTTTTTTACATAAAAGTATATTTGATTGTGAAAGTATAAAATGCAATGTGGAGCTTCTCAGCTTCCATTTTGAATGGCTATTCTAACTGTATAGAAGTTCATTGAGTCTTAGCTAATGTTACTCTCTAATGTTAGTTTTTTGTTCATGAAAATTTTTTAAAAAGGAAATTTCTGTTACAGCAGTTGTATTTCATGACACCGTACTTGTTACTACATGCATTACTTAACTCATGAAATTTAGTAATCTTAAGGAAGCCGAGGCTCACAGAAGGTTTCTAAGAGCTGTCTGTTCACAAGGAGCAGCTGAGAACTTTTCGGGAGGGAATAGTAACTCCTTCCTTTTCATGTGGACAGTTGTGATCTTTGGGTTTGTTTAATTTCAGTGTGTGATTATTTTTTTTAATCTGCAATAGTTTTTATAATAGTTTAAAAATAAATTTTTAAAGTAAGGAAATAAATAAGGGAATATTTTTCCCTGAGTCAGAAAAAAAGGCAACTTTAATTTCATATCATTTACTCTCTTCACCTAAAGGTGCTAATTTATGCATTAAAGGTAGGCCAGTAGCCTGTCACAGAACATTCACAGACAGTGAAGAAATACAAGTCACATCCCTGTGACACATTGTCTTAGTTAGGGTTCCTATTGCTGTGAATAGACACCATGACCATGGTAATTCTTACAAGAAAACATTTAATTGGGGCTGGCTTACAGTTCAGAGGTTTAGTCCATTATTGTCATGGTGGGAAACATGACAACATGCAGGCAGACATGGTGCTGGAGAGGTTGCTGAGAGTTCTATATCTGGATAGACAGGTATCAAGAAGGAAGAGTGACACCGAACCTGGCTTGACCATCTAAAACCTAAAAACATACCTCCAGTGATAGACATCCTCCAAAAAGGCCATATCTATTCCAACAAGGCCACACTTCCTAATAGTGCCAGTCTCCAGGAGCCTATGGGGGCTATTTTCATTCAAATCACCACAGACATGAATAAGAAACTCATTTAAGGTAATTAGTAGTAGTAGTAGTAGTAGTAGTAGTAGTAGTAGTAGTAGTAGTAGTA
>CAJQZJ010001558.1:2329006-2388021 GCA_907164525.1 Lophiomys imhausi
GATGATGGATGATGGGAGATGGGAGATGGGAGATGATGGATGATGGGCGATGGGAGATGGGAGATGGGAGAGGGAGAGTACACATGTGTGCAAGATTCAGGATCCAAGTCCCTTAATTGTTAAATTTTTGCCCCAATCACTTCTAAAACTCCAGAACACCCTCTTGATGTCATGAGTGTTATGGGTATCTCATGAGATAATGCACATGGACATGTTCTCAGCTAGAATGTAGAAGAGGAACTCGCCCGGTTGCTAGTGTGGGGGTGAAGGAGCAAGGCTGAATCTGCAGCACAGCTTTAGGGTCACACTGCTCTCCATCTGTCACTCTCCTCTGACCTACTTTTCCTTTCTGGAGCTTAGTAGCTATTCCCACTAAGGATCCACACCTTCTGCTGTCATGAAGGTGAGCTTAACAGAACCTGTGAATGTGTCTTAAGAGGCTTGCCCAGATCATAACTAGGTCTGCCTCCTTTTAATTCATCCCTGAGAGATAAAAAGTTCCAGGTGGGTCTTGTATGTTTGATCACAGATGAAACAGATGGGAACTGACTGGAGGACAGAGTGAGCAATCTTCTATCCCCCACCTCATCAACGACCATGGAAATTGATTTCCTTCAAATTTTAAAAATTATTACATAAGACACCACACATTCAGGCAATGAGAAAATAGACACTAATGTCACCACCACCTGTTTGGAAGGGAAGTTGACATTTTGTTGAATAGGGTAGGAGGTTCATCATTAAACATTTTTAAACGTTGGAGTGATGTTTACCTCCCTAATCTTCCTCTTGATGTCTTCCCTCTGATGAGGTACTGAAATTCCAAATTTCAACCAAGTAATTTGCATTCATCCCTTTTTTCCCTATTTACATCCTCATAGACTGATGTTTGGATGCTATTAAAGTCACACAGTATCCTGGTTATGCGTTATAAGATGGCATGCCATGTGACATTTCTTTTTTACTGCTACTTTGTACGTCTATTTGTTTATTGATCTGTTCCTCACTGGGGTCATGAATGACACAGGCATGCCATCAAGGACATACAGACCTTACAATGTACCATCTCTTCCTTTAACAAGAAGTGTTAGAGTACTTGCACCTGACACAAAGTACTACTCTAAATTCATGGTAAGTAATAACAGGGGCGACCTCCCCTTGTTAGTACAAGTGACTGATGATAACGGCCATAGTGATGTGATGGGTGGCAAGTCTAGTTAGACAGGCTGAGAGAAGACTGCTTGTGAGGAAAGAGACACAACTGACAGGCAGATCAGGATGTTTCATGGAGGGAGTGAAGAGAGCAATGTTTTTCATGGAAGGTCTAAGAGCATTTTCAAATCCTAATAGGTATGAACTAGTAGAGAGGTAAATAAGAGGTTTCAGGAGTAAAGGGGTTATAATTTCAGAAGCAGAGACCCTGAAAAGCTGAGACTGAGACATGCACTCAAAGCTTTTAGACTGGGGTTTCATAGCTGCAGCCACACTATTCTCACACACACAGGATGAAGCAAAGAGACAAAGTACAGAAGCAGAATGAGTGTTCTGGCCATGAGGAGGTGTAGGACTTCCCACGTGCCTCAAGTTTATCTGTATTTCCAATTAAAAAGGCATAACCAATTCCTAAGAAAAACAGACAAGCCCACAACTGGTATAATTCACTAGTTACTAAAGAAAAACTAATGGCAAAACTCTACATGAAAATGGTCAGGCAACTTGTAAGAAGCACAGAAGCCGCTTACACTTTCTGAACCATACCCCCTCTCACCCCACTTCCCCACTACTATCACTGACACTTAAAAAGGGCCAGTCTTCTTCTTGTAGTCTTTATGGTGATTGAATGAGAATGAGCCCTATGGGTTCATATGTTTGAATACCTGGTCCCCAGTTAGTAGAACTGTTTTGGAAGGATCAGGAGGTGTGGTCTTGTTGGAGGAGGTGTGTAACTGGGGTAGGCTTTGAGTATATATACACACACACACAAACACACACACACACACACACACGGACTGCAAGATATAAATCCCCAAGTACTTCATGCATATTTCATTTAGGTTTAGCCTGCCTCTGGTCCAATATTTCTACCTGCCCATCATTCTACCCCTGCCTAAACATCTCTGCTCCTAGTAGTCCCTGTCTCTACTATCATGTCACCTATAATCCAGTATCCTTTTCCATAAACTGATCCTTTCTCAGGTCAACCATTGGCTCCTTCCTGGTTTCTTAGATATCATGTCATGACAGTTAAAAATCCTAGCAGGGAGAGGGAAGGGGCTCCTAATGCTCCACCCCTAACTGAGAAGCTATTGATAAATGATGACCAAGGGTGTGGGTGTAAATGTGACTTCTGGTATTCTCTGGGAAGATTAAAAGGGGATGAAGGTAGGTGTCATTGGGATACACTGTGTGAGATTTTATACATTTAAGAACCACTAATTAAGGTATTATGAAATTTTATCTATGAAACAACAACAATGAAAAAGGAGACCATGAATTTGAAAGAGAGCAAGGAAGAGTATATGGGAGGATTTGAAGGAAGGAAAAGAGGAAAATGACATAATTCCATTATAATATATAAAAATTTTCAAAGTAATTAATTTTTTAATTTTCGAAGAAAAATTCAAAGAATAAATAAAAATTAAAAGAAAGTGAGAATATCCCAAGAGAAATTGGTGATACACAAATGAATTTCTTCATTCATTTTTCCTTCCCTATGTCTTGTTACTTGTTTCTCCTTTTCTTCTCCACTCTATCCCCCTTTTTCCTTTTTCTCCTCCTCCCTCCCTTTGTTCTTCTACTTTCTTCTTCCTGTTATGTTTCTCTTCAGGTGATCTGACTAAAGAGGATGGTGCTCACTGTTTCCACTGAAGCCAAGTTGCAGCTCAGTCTGCTCTCTTGGGGCCATGGTAGATCTTTCTGGACACCATTTCCTCTTCCATGGAATTTCAAATGGCTTTCTATTACTTTATGAATCCTGATCCAGCACTCTCCCAGCTCTCAACTTAAAAATTCAAATGAAGATTCCTAAGAAAAAGAAGTCTCTTCCAGGGACAGAGTGTTGCCTCCTCAGAGGAAAGTCTCTTCCTGGAACACCTTTGTTACCCACAGGAGCCCTTGAGGTCTCTGTATGAAACCCTGGATCAATCTTCAGGATTCATAAACCTGGTATGATTGCACATGCCTGCAATTCCAGCTCTGGATACAGAGGAAGAAAGATCAGGAATTCAGGTCATCTTTCTACATAGTGAGTTTGAGGCCATATTGGGATACATCGGACTGTGTCTTGGAGAAGAGGAAAAGAAAGAAGAAAGTGATAGTAATTTTACATAAATGATTCTTAACTTCATTATTAATGATTAAACCTCACACAAGGCCCCAAGTACATGTCCTTCCATATATACCCTCAACTCTATGTGAAAATCATCCATTGTGACATGAGCATAGGAATTCCAGGGCTTTTAGGTATTAGAATTCCCATTTGGTCTTTACCACACTACTCTCATCCCTTTATGTTGTCCTTAACTTTAAGCCTTCAGAATTATAGGGCTCAGCCTAAGATGATCATTAACATGATTTACATTTTTGAAACTACTAAAAACCTTCTTGGATCTTCTAGATCAGAGTCCAGGATGACACCAAGAATCTGTCCTTTAAAGGGATTTCCTCTGGTAAATTTTTGTTCCTACCTTGAGTAAGATGTGTGCGTGTGTGTGTGTGTGTGTGTGTGTGTGTGTGTGTGTGTGTGCTCATGCGTGCACTGAGGATTTAACCCTGGGCCTCAGGCATAGCTAGACATACATTACACCACTGATCTGTACTCCAAGCCTATCTTTATGACTCTTTATTTGGGTGTCAGCATCTCACATGCTGTGGGGAGATACAGACTGTAAGTTCATCAAAGACCATAGAATCTGTCTTTTGCTTATTTATCAACTCCCTGCCAATCATTTTCTAATTTGTACACCCTACAGTGACTCCTAAGGTCTGAGAGTCAGATGTGTTCTTGCCTGCATATAAAACTCTCATTGTGTAGTTATCACCCTAATCTTATTTTGTCCTCACTTAGGGATCTGACCAATTGTTCTCAAGCTTGAGGGTAGGTATGTCCCATCTTACTTGCGAGGACTGAGTGGTTTGTGCGTGCACTCCAGATTAATGACCTTCAAATTAGGGATTTCTGGCCATTGCTATTTCACCAAATGGACAATTGACTTGATGGTGTACCCTGATGGGTGCTGCTTAGATGAATTGTGGGGATTCCAGCTCTGAAGGTTTTCTTTAGCCACAGGCTTATAGACTACTTGGTGCCTAATTCATGTACACAAATCAAAGAATACAGTTCATTGCATTTCATCTTCCAAGGCTGTCTTGCTTGTTGCAGGCACGGAGCTCAATTTATCCAACATGACAGTGTGGACTACTCAGCACTTGTTCGGTTGGCTGGTTTGGTGACATGCCTGTTGTCTGGTGTGGGTGCTTGGCCCATCATGCCTCAAATGTTTCCACATGTGCAGGAGTCTATCCTGGGGCAGCGGCTCAGGATTTGAACATATACTGACCTGAGTTCAAACTCCAGGTTTTTTTCCTATAAGTTCTAAGGTCTTGGGATAATGAACATATTTAACTAAGATTCCATTTGTTAACCATAAAATAGGAATAATAATAAAACAGTCATATTTTCCCTAAGAGTCAAATAAAATTCAACTAGATGATGGTAGTAGACGCCTATACATTTAATTCATGTTTATTACTCATTTTTCTTCTATTGCAAAGTAGGGAAGTGTCCATAGCACATATCTGATTTCTCTGTGTCTTACCTTAATAAGGGCACACATGATACTTCCTGGAAGAGGTTCTGTCAAAATATCAATTTCCCCATGTTAATATCCAACTCTTCATAAAATCTCCAACATTGTGTATTCTAACTGTGCCTTATTTGAATGTTTCTAAGATTGGTGGACTTGGACCAAGTGAAATCTTTAGAGTACATGATTTTTGAGATACTCACTCCCACCATCCTGAGCAGGCTGGCCCTGGGCACCTTAAGTGCTTTGCTTCAGTTTTAGCCTTGCTGTGTTCCCCTCCCCCTTTCGCTTCTTTGCCTTCCCCCCTCCTCTCCTCTCTTCTCCTCTCCACTCTTTTCCTCACCTCTCTTGCTTTTACTCTCTCCTTCAGAGTTAAAGGTTGAATCCAAGTCCTTGCACACATTAGATAATAATTCTACGACTGAGTTATATTTCCTAGACCTCTTGCTATGTCTTTCATTCCACAAGTTCACTGTATGCTGTGCAAACTAGCTCATTTCTCTCAGTAGCTAAGATATAGTGCTATAGTTGAGATTAATTAAAAGAAGAGACCATTAGGCAACTTTCCTTACTAGAGTATTCAAAAAGATACAGACTCTGCATATAACTGAGATCCTTGCATATTCATGCTTATTGCTACACTATTCAAAATTGCTAACACACTGAATTAACTTAGATGTTTACCAACTGCTGAACATATAAAGAAAATAAGGTATACACACATAATGAAATTTTATTTGGCCACAAGGAGGCAAAATATTATGTTATTTTTAGAAAAGTGAATGGAATTGGAGATCATCATGTTAAGAAAAATAAAAGAGACTCAGAAAGATAAATATGTGTTTTCTCTTATCTGCTTCATTCAGGAGCTAGAGAGATGGCTGAGCAGCTAAGAAAAATTACTGCTTTTACAGAGGACCTAGGTTCAGTTCCCAGTACCCATATTAAGTGGCTCACAACTGCCTACAACTCAAGTTCCAAGGGATCCAATGTCCTATAGCCTCTGTGGGCACCTGCACATACACGCTGCATCTAAAACCATGAAGCCTCACATACATACACATAAATAAAAGTAACAAAAGTCATTAAAATAAGCTCGACATCATTCAGCACAATATTTGGCTCCCACAAGGCACTTTTTCTCAAGTGGCAGTTATGGTTGTGATTGCCATGCATCACATATTGATTAGGCCCATTTTGTGAATGAGCATTTTGTGAGCACAGAATACACACATCACATAGTCTCAGCACTCTGGCTGTATGAATGTGTCCCAGTTCCTCAATTTCCTTGTGCACCAGGAGTATATGCACAGCAGAAAAGGAGTGAGACCCTTGCAAAAGAATGAAATTAGACCCATACTTATCACCTTGTACAAAACTTAAATCCAAGTGGATCAAATACCTTAACATAAGGCCGGTCACACTAAATCTACTAGAAGAAAAAGTGTGAGAAACCCTCAAACTCATTGGCACAGGTGACAACTTCCTGAACAGAACACCAACAGCTCAGGACCTGACATCAACAATCAATAAATGGGACCTCATGAAACTGAAAAGCTTCTGTAAGACAAAAGACACTGTAATTCGTACAGAATGGCAGCCTACAGACTGGGAGAAAATCTTCACCAACCCCACATCCGATAGAGGGCTAATATCCAAAATCTACAAAGAACTCAAGAAACTAAATTCCAAAAAACCAAATAATCCAATCAAAAAAATGGGGGACGGAGCTGAATAGAGAATTCACAAAGGAGGAATCCCTAATGGCCAAGAGACACCTGAAGAAATGCTCAACATCCTTAATCATCAGAGAAATGTAACTCAAGACAACTCTCAGATTCCACCTCACACCTGTCAGAATGGCTAAGATCAAGAGCTCAAATGACAGCACATGCTGGCAAGGGTGTGGAGAAAGGGGAACCCTCCTCCACTCCTCCATTGCGGGTGGGAGTGCAGGCTTGTGCAACCACTATGGAGGTCAGTATGGCGATATCTGAGAAAACTTGGAATAGCTCTGGCTCGGGACCCAGCCATACCACTTCTCGTTATACATCCAAATGACTCCTCACAGAATCATAGGGAAGTCTCCTCATCTATGTTCATAGCAGCCTTATTTGTAATAGCTAGAAACTGGAAACAACCCAGATGTCCCTCAACTAAAGAATGGATTAAAAAACTGTGGTACATCTATACAATGGAATATTACTCAGCTTTCAGAAACAATGAAATTATGCAATTTGCAACCAAATGGATGGAACTAGAGAAGCTCATCCTGAGTGAGCTAACCCAGACTCAGAAGGATGCACATGACATCTATTCACTTATAGTAGGATTTTAGCTATATAGTACAGTATATCTGCAGTACAACCAACACACCAAAGGGAACATGGACATAGACATTTTTTTCTTTTTCCTTTCTTTTTTTTGTTGTTGTTTTTGTGTGTTTGTTGGTCTGTTTTTTAGTTTTCCCTTCCTAGCAAGGAGACACCTCTCACTGGTGGTACTGCCTCGTAGGCTCCCAGTGTATGAAGAAGCTCTTGGCCCTCATATGACTCCTGAACTGTGGCGAGGGACTGTTATGTAGGGACACTCCACCCCAGAGGAACAAGAGGGAAGGATTAGGGGGTAGAGTATGGGACGGTGGGGCTGGGAAGGGGGAAAGAGGACAATATGATGGAGATGTAACCTGAAGCAACAAATAAATAAATTTGTTAATTTTAAAAAAGCAGGTAACAGGTTTAAAACATTGTAAATAAATTAAAGGTTACAGCCATTCAACCTAGTTTTATAAACCTCCAAGAGTCAAAAAACTTAGAGCTAAGGTAAAATACATGAAATGCGTGGTGCTAGCCCATGCCTTTAACTTCAGCAGAGATGGGAAGAGCACTATAGAGTTAGTTGTCTTATAAATTCTAGAGTTACACGGAACAGGGTGGTGATGGTGCACACCCTTAATCCTATCATTCAAGAAGAATACACCCTTAATCCCAACACTCTAGAGACAGAAACAGGCAGATCTCAGAGCTCAAGGTCAGCCTGATACAAAACAAACTCTAAATAGAGAAAAACTTCGATCCAGGAGTGGTGGAGCACATCTTTAATCCCTTCAGATGGGAACCATAGGTCTTTGATCCCAATAATTAGAATGCAGAGACAGACACATAGGATTTGGAAGGACTTAAGTTTAAAAGCTACTTACAAAAGGCCTACTCAATACAAACAAATTGTCCTTTGAGATCTCAAAATATATACACTAAGGCTTGTTTAGCTCCAAAATAACAAAATAATTTCTTCTTTAATCCAGATTGAAAGATAATACTTTATATATTGTCAAAAAACCAAATTTGCTTCAGGAGAAATATTACCTGACCCCCCCCCCCCCCGCCAAAAAAAAAAGGTAATTGTCCCAGAGTTAGGATTAGGGCAGGGCTCTGTTCTTATCTTTCCAGGAGATTTAAAACATCCATTCAAGGAATCCAGGGACAACTGGACAACAGAAGCCTCAACAGAAAACAGATCAAACACCAAAGAAGACGAGTGGCCCAGATGATCCAGCCTTGCAGACTTCCTCAATAGCTGTTTCCATCAAAAGTATACAACCACAACAACTCAAAATCGCTAAGATTGTTCAGCTCCACAGACTACTCCAGCCAGATCTTCAGTAAAGCCTGGAAGATCAGCTTCTGTCTACAAACTTCTTAGGGCAGCTAAACAGCTGAGCACAGAAGGACTGAACATAAAAGGATTGTATTAACATTTTTAACCATTTTTCCATTCTGGTTTGGGCCCCAAACAGGTTTACTACGACCCAAATCAGCAGGAAGTCATTTTAAGAGAGCGATGTCCCATGTCCAGAAGGTGGGGAGGGTGTTCCCCCCCCTTTTGGTTATTTGATGGATAACAGAAAACTTTGTTATTTAGGGGAAGAGACTACAAACTGTTAAATGGTCTTGTTAAATGGGTTTTGGAGGTTAGACCCAGGGACTTCCTTCTTTTTCTTTTCTGTATCCTTCTTTCTCTCCTATGTAGGAGTGCACAGACTTGAGAAAAATGGGACATATGACATAGTATGGGAAGGACCAAGAAGAAGGGACAGATTATTGAATATGCCCTTATACCTTTGTATATTGATACAAAATTAGTATTATATTTGGCTAAAGTGGTATTGACCATTGTATATTATGCAAAATTAAGATTGTATTGGACTACATCAGTATTGATCTTTGTATATTGATACAAAATTAAGATTATATTTGGCCACAATGGTATTGGCCCTCGTATATTGATGCAATATTAAGATTATATTGGGCTACATAGGCATTGATCTTTATATATTGATACAAAATTAGGAGTATATTTGGCCACATTGGTATTGATCTTTGTATACTGATACAAAATTAAAGGTAACACTTCTTAAAGGTATTGTACCTAGTAATGCTTAAAAATGAAGTGTGAAGCTCTGGCCTCTTGATAGCAACCATCTTAAACCATTTAGGATAGTTAAGACATAGAAACTTCTAGTCATGCAGGCATGTCATTTTGTTAGCTACTATGACAGTCTATCACAGATATTCTCTAAGCTACTCAGAAATCAAGTTGTTAAGAGACAAGCAACATTTGCTTATCTAAATACAGGAGATAGATAGGGCATCTTCAAAAACCCCAAGAGATCTGTAGAATATGGCATTCAAAGATGTTTTCTTAAATTAAGATTTTTTGATATAGAGACATGTCAGCTCCTGACAACACCCCCTATTGTACTCCAAGTAGAAGATGAGCATCGAAGAATCTCCAGTGTGAGATGGTTGAATTAGTGGCAAGCCTATCTCTTGGCATGAAAAACCCATTGCTTCAACTGTAGACAGACTGCTGTCCAAAAAGGACAAAACTTGGTAGCAGGTAAGTCAACAGCCTAGCTCTGCCAAGACAGGGTAGGTAAGTCCTTCATAATTACTGCTCTACAATAAATGTCTGTCAGAGAAACGGGACCACAAGGCTGAAGATTGATGCTGTAACGTATGGAGAGAAAACGGGAACTGTCCAGGCAGCCACTGATATGTCATTTCTTAGTTTTGGAAGATGCAGGCCCTGCACTTCCTACATAATCAGATATATTTATCCCTCTCAGGTCTCTGAGGTGGTTGAAGAGTAGATAGCTAGAGTCTCATAGTTAAATTTTGAGTTGTTTAGGAATCAAGAGGGTGTTCTGGATCTAAGAAGATGTTTTTAAAATTGTGATGCAAGTTAGTATGAAAGCTGAGTCAGATATAGAACTTTAAACTCATGGAGATGGTTAGATAGTAGAATGTTAAAGTCAGGGGCCAAATACATATGGACTAGACATTGGGAATATATGATAAGCCATTTAACTCTCATAATTGTGGCGTATTTATTTCTGTTGTTTGTATAGTATTTACTGTTATAAGAGAAGGAACCATTTGTTGGACTGAAAGGGAGAGCTGTTGGGGGGAAGAGGGTGGAAGGGTGGGACAGGAGCGGGGAGTAGGGAAGGGATTGTGACTGAGATGTAACTTGAAGAAATAAAAAAATAAAGTATAAAAAAAAGGAGTGAGACCACAACAAAATATCACACAAGATGTTTAGAACAGCAGTTGTCAACCTATGGGTCACAACCACCAGAAAACGTTATTTCTGATGGTCATGGGAACTCCCAACCATAAATATATGTTCGTTGTTACTTCATAAATGTAATTTTGCTAATGAGTGTTGTCTTATTTCTTAACAATATCGGAAATATATTTTCCGATGGTTGCCACCCACAGTTGAGAATGGCTGGTAAAGACGATGGCAAATGCTAGCTGCTAGTGCCAGTGGAACACCTCAATCAATCAATAGGCTGGCTGCTAAGCCTGATATTCTGAGTTTGATCCCAAGGCCTAATATGGTTGTAGGGGTTAGATAAATTAGATTTAGAAAATATATAGGGGTTTCTGATACTGTCTCTTAATTCGGGGCATGAAGAGCATTATCAGCATGAAGTCAGGAAAAACAGGAAAGATTTAATAGACTGAAAAACAAGGTTGAAGTCAGGAAAAACAGGAAAGACTCAATAGACTTGAAGAAACAAAGTTGGTGTTTGTTATAAGTGAATTTAGTAATAAATAAATAAGTGTTAAATAATAATTTAAAAGTTGGGTTACATATGGTAGAAGGAGAGAATCGACTCCTGCAGCATTCAGGGTCAGGAGAGATGGCCCGGCATTTAAGAACGCTCACTGCTCTTGCAGAGAACCTGCATTCGATTCCAAGCACGCATACCAGTTGGCTTATAACTGCTTGTAAGTCCAGTTCTTTGGGACCTGATGTCCTCTGGCTTCTATGGGCACCTGCAGCACATACATGGTTCACTTCAAGTTGTCCTCTGACTTCCACATACATGCCTTGTCATGTTCATGCACACACACACACACACACACACACACACACACACACACACACTAAACAAATGTATGTAAACTAAATAAATAAAATAAAATATTTTAGATTCTAGTTATTGTAACTACAGGAAATGGTAGATTCTCAATGAAAGGTGATGATTCTTGAATATTTTAATATGTTTCTTGTCTGAGAACATAGTCCAATTGGTTCCTTTATTGGATCAAATGTCTTACTAAAACTTACACCCCCAGTTTTGGGCACAGTGAGCTGGCAGGCATCAGACATTAAGAGATTGTATTACCAAGTGTACAAATTAGTGAATTTCCAAGGAATTTGTATATGCCTCTGTGTTTCACACCAATCTTTCTCATGTCTCAAGACTGTAAAAATCTTTTGACCGTGGAAATATCTATTCTGTTGGCAGATGCTGCAAACCTGCTTGTGGCTTTAATCAACAGCAGGTCTGATTTATGTTGCTTCTGGAGGAAGCCAGGGAAATAGAACCCTCTAATGCTGATTAGTTTATTGCTGAGTCCTTGAAAATTGAATAGGGACAAAGAGAGGTATGAGAAAAGAATTAGGAGCCACTCCCCATCACATTTGATATGAGACCCTTTTACTCTGGCTGAGGAGCACATTTTGATATGAAATTTCTGCAAATGTTCTCAGAAAACACATGGCAAATCCCATGCCGCCTTCTACTCATTGTACTGGGCCTTGACAGTGATGGAGTAGCCACCTGCCTCCATTTCAGGGGTTTAATGAAATCTTACAGACTACACTATAACTGCAATACTCCTTCATGAAGAACTATAGTATACAAATGAAAACCTCTTACCCATTTCATGGATATTGATTAAAGGGTTTATTTTAAAACATTTAGGCAAACTTGGTTCTTTATTTATTTTTTTTTTTTGAACATTTTTTTTTTTATTTATTATGTCTACATATATGCCCGGGCAGATCTCAATGTAGATGGCTGTGAGCCACCATGTGGTTGCTGGGAATTGAACTCAGGACCTTGGGAAGAACAGCCAGTGCTCTTAACCTCTGAGCCACCTCTCCAGCCCATTTTATTGGTACATACCCATGCATTAATTGAGAGGCTAACAGCTCAAGAAGATTATATTAACTTGTTCGCCCTCTACTGGCCATAACTAGAGTACAACTGTGCTTTTGACCAAGTCCTACAAAAGTGATAACATTTTATAGAGAGTCCTAGGCTTTGAAACTCAAACACATTTTCTGAAAGTCAATTATGAGTATTGAGTAATATATATATATATATATATATATATCCCCAAACTGTTTTATTTCAGCATGCTATACTTCTCAAAAAGAGATCTGATTTCAGAAACTTATGATTGATGAAGAAACATGGCCAGGAGATAGAATTTATATGAGTTTATAAGACTGGAGGGAGAAAACTGTGGGTGCCTGCCTTCTCAGTCCTTCAAGATGATATGGTGTATGAACTGTACCTCCATGAGACAATAAGAACGCTGAGGTCTGTCCCAGATTCCCTTTCTTCCTTGGGATTCTTTTGAGTTTTGACATGTTGATTTCTGACATAAGTCATATCAAGCCTGAATACACATAAATGACATGGAGATAATTTCAGAGGTATAATTCCCACCAATATCTTTTTAGTTCTTCTGCTCAGAAAACCTCCCCAGAAGACAAGATTTATCTCTGCCCTACTTAAGTAAACCTATATCTGAAACTAACTTGTCCACAGGGTCCTTCTGAATAAATGTGAATGGGTTTTTTTTTGTTGTTGTTTTGTTTTTTGTTTTTCCTGTCTGGAACACAGAGGGGAAAAAAGTAATGTATCAGGAGAGTCCAGATACAATCTTTTCTACATGTCTTTATAATTTGAAAACAATGAAACGAGGAAACCCTCGATGCCCAAGGGGGGAGAGCTGCTCGAGAGTTCCTAATGAGAAATGATTTTGCACAGCTGACCTGCTGTGTGACCAGCAACCTTTTAACTTCCATTGGTTTGTGTTTTACTTCCTCATCCCTCGGCACAGTTCAAAGGAGACATTTTCTCAGACACAGTGACTCAGAACAATCTTCCACCCTTGAAACAAATACTAGGAGCACTTAAGAAAGTCAGGGTCAGGACACCTTTTCCTATCGTGAGGGAAAACTGAAAATGCCACATAAATCAACGTAAAATTGAAGGGCCTAGTAATGATCTGGCTTAGTCAAAAGTCACAGAGTTTCATGAGTGAAGAAAAACTAATAACTTCTACATTTAATTAAGCATTGAGTCTATTAGGCACTTTCAAACACACAGTTTCATTTGCTTCTTCAGGTGACACTGGAAAGAGAGGTTGATAGAAACATTACAGAGCTCATTTGCAGATGAGGATGAGATTGCATACCTTGCCTGGAAAGAGCAAATCACATGGATAATGACTACTCTCTTCTGGTAGCTTAAGTATTGCTGTGATGGATTTTTGGAGAAAACATCCCAGTCATTCTAAAACTATCAAACTTCTGCCTTGATATGCATGTGCAATATGCATTTCTAAGGAGAGCAAACACAAAATAAGCCACAGATTAGCAGGAGAAAGGACAGAAAAGCAGCAGAAATGGAGAAGAAATGTTTACAAAGGATTCTGCACTATGTTTCCAATGTATAAATTACATTAGACAGCAAGGTCAGCCCCAACAAAGTGCTAGATGGGAGAATCTTCACATTTTAGGAGATTATAATCCCTGCCAGTTCATTGCCTACCAAGAGGATAAACTACTGCAGAATAATCTCTATTTTGGATGAGGCCTGCAGACAAAAACAAGAATGTTAATTCTTACAGGTTACAAAACACTGGAAAAGGGTTTAAGGCATGCCACATCCAATTCCATGATCAAATTCTTTAAAAATCTATCAGCACTAGTTAAAAAACATTCTAACTTCCAATTCTACCATCCTCTCTTCTTCTGTTATTATTGCCGAACATCAGTTCCCCAAAATGTAGGGACAGAGGCCTCTTAGATGTGGCTTATAACTTTTAGGTGGCCAGCTTCATGGACAGAAGTGTCAAAGAAGATTCCTCTACCTTTATGACTATTAAGGGATCTGAGACCCTGTTCTTTTATTCTCAGCAACAGAAGGTAAAAAGGACCCAGGGTCTAGGACCCCTAATTAAAGATACCCTGAAGGACTCTAGGTCTCAAAAAAAAAAAAAAAAAAAAAAGGCTTAACTTCAGGGAGTTTCTTGGCTGACTCCATGGCAGGCTTTTTCATTTCAGCAGTTACTGGACAAGTCACAGACAATAGACAGCCAAGCAAAGGCAGGCTGGCCATCTGGCCTAAGAAAGATAAGGTTGCCAGATTCTCAAGGTTGCAGACTGCTGGTTTGAATACCCTTGTTGTCTTATGATAAACTCATGAATGCTGGCTAAAGATTCCCTGTGCTTTTGCCTGCACCTGCATGGTTTTTTTTTTTTTCAGTTTGGATGCTCCAGTTATATTAAAAATTACCCAACCTTTTCCTGAAATCCCCCTACATGCTTTTCAAAGGTCTGTGTGCCTTGATCCTAGGTTGCCATTTTTACCTAAGTGGTGATCCCTGCATGCTGGATTATCTGCAGAGTAAATGCTCGTTGGTTGCATACTATTTGGGTCTGGGGTAATATCTTCAGTGCCTTCCAAACCCTAACAGAGGACATACCTCTCATGGTGTCTTTGGTACCATTCCTATAATCTCATTGCAACAGGTGCAGAAGGAAATTATCTGCTGTAACTATGTGCGCTTAGACCCTGGAATCTCATCAATATGACAACTTCGTAAGTATAAACCATGAAATACACCAGTAGAGACACAAGCAAGTTCATCTGGTAAAACTGAATGATCCACATGGCCCGTATGTAAGCATTTGATGAAATCGGCACCAACAGTCATATTTTCCAAATGGATGCAAGCACTCGTTCCTCTGGATATCCATTACCTTTCTTGCATCTCTAGGATAATGTTTTTTTTCATGTGTTTTCTCTGCTGATTAAACTGTCAGATCCTGTGGGTAGAGTTTCGCATCTTTCTCACCTCTGGCAGTAGGAGGAAACGAAGCCTCTGGAGTCTAAGAGCTCAGAAAGCTAGCTCTTGTATCCGCTAGACTCACAGCACTTAACCTCGTTGAGCCTGTTTCAACGGTGAAACAGTAATTGTAAGGCACCAGTGAGATAACGCATGGAACTCGCTTAGCCACAGCCTTGCCCCTAGTAATTGACACAATAAGACTCTGTCCTCCATTGGGCTGTCTGGAGATAAGATCAGAGACTTGGATTTAAGTGTCTGAGATGAAACTAAGGGAAAGACTCAGAGAGAAGGGGACAAGATTGAATGGCAAGATAGAGCAGAGAGAGGAGCGAAACCTAATCTGGCTTTAATGGATATTTTCTCTGTTAGTGTGATAAACACTGGCCAAAACCAATGTGTGGGAGGGAAGGACTTACTTGGCTTAGAGGTTACAGTTCATCAACCAAGAGAGCCAGAGTAGGAAACTTGGAGGCAGAAAATGAAGCAGAGATCATGGAGAAACACTGCTTACTGGTTGCTATCCTTGGCTTACTCAGTTAGCTTCCTTAGATAACCCAGGATTGGTTGACTAGGGATGGTACCACCCACAGAGGGTTGAACCCTCCTACATTTATTAGTAATTTAGAAAATGTCCCACAAATCAATTGATATAGGCAATTCCTCAACTGAGTGTCTCTCTTCCTAAATGTGGCAAATTGACAACTGATGCTAATTATATATGTCAGTAGGCTTTAATGGAGAGTATGAAATGCAAATGTCATCAGAGAGTTAGTTCTGTCTTGGCATGGGTACATCCCTTCCTGTATTCCCACCTTCCAAACATGGCATATTAGCTGGAGGAAGAGAAGAGAAGGACACATGCTCCATGAGCAGACAGCCCTCCTTTGGTCATAGACAGTTCTCTGAAGAGACAGCTGGTAGCAGGCATATTGCAAACACGTAAGAGCGATCTGGGAAGGACACCAATGTCATTCACCACTGTATTATTATTATATTTGTAACATCATACGCCTTATGGGACTCAATAAAAAGGTATTACATCAAACTGAATTCAAGGACTAAAGTACAGGAGCTTGTAAAACCAGCATGTGTCGCTCATGTCTTGTCCACAGGTCCAAAAGCTTTGGCAGTGGCTTTCAGTTTTCTCCCCTCCACTGGTCCTTGTAATTACCAAGACTGCACAAGGTTGTAGCACATCTCTAAATTCCCTCGCATGCTGATTATGTCTGAAGCTGACTTAACTGTTAATTTCCTTGCTTCCCTTGTTTCGGAGATTTTCTGGCATTAATTACACCTACGCTTACATCCAAATATTTCATTGTGATGCAGATTGTACTTGTAAGTGCATGAATTATTCTTCTAAGGCTAAAGGAATTAATAATGTTTCACCATTCACTGTGACATGTTTCCAAGCATGTAAGTGACAGATGCACTTTTAAACGATGTACTTTTTCTTCTCTTTGACTTGCAGGGACCCAGATTTGAAGAGACAGAAGACGTGAAAGTCTCGCCTTTTGGATCTGCTGATGTCTACTTGGGCTTCTATCTCCATCAGCAAACACATGAATAAGTAATGAGCTCATATTAGTACCCACTTGAGGAGATTGTATTAGCAGGCTTAACACTGTAAAACAGCATTAGGACAAATCCCTAGGCATCCACAGAGGGGATGGAAGTCCTGGGTTGGCCTTTAATAGAAATAGGGTAAGTATTTTGAAAACTATTAAGATATTTTATAAAGGTTGGTGATTAGTATTAACTGTTCTGACATCAACTTTATGTTAAATAGTCCTGATTCCACATTTACTTGTGAGTTAACCAGCTTTTACCAGAGATTTGATTTCTATTCATCACTGCGGACAAACAAAAATGAACCTAATTTTGTTGAGAGTCCAGGTCTGTTTTGTACTGGTGGCCCTGACTTAAGACTTAAAAGGTTTTGACTTTATAGTGGTGCAAAGGCATTACATGTTAAGTAAAACCCCCACATAAGACTTTGAATTTTAGTCATATGTCAAGCTAGCAATATATGGTACAATACTCTTCAGTGTTGCTGGGCAGTGGCAGCCAGCTGCAGCTCCCCACCAGACATCTGATAATGATGTTAGATTATTGATGTTTTACAGTGTATTGAATTGCTCACCTGTGATAGTCAATAGTTAAAGTTTATTAAATATACCTTTGACTAATAGTTTTTAACTTATAATGATTTTAAACCCCATGGTAAGTAAAGGAGATCCTGTAGTTTCATCTACTGTTCTCTCTCTCTCTCTCCCTCCCTCCCTTGTTCCCTCCCTCTCTCTCTTGTTTGTATTTGAAATGAGTGTTATCAGTAAGAAAAGAACCTTCATAGTGAGGAACCAAGATATATGTGAGAAATTTGGGATCCTGAATGCTGTCACAATCACCACATAGCTATGGAAATGGATATGCAACAACTAACTGCTTAGTTTGAGAAATTTCAATGTGACAAGTAGACTGCTGCTGCAGTGCATCTGATTTCATTTTAGACCCATGAAGATTATAAAGCATTAGAAAAACAAGGGGGACTCTTGATCCATCCTTTACCAACTTCCAGATTATTACTCTTCAGAATATATTGATAAATATATATTTGACATGATGTTTTTCAAATATTAAAAGAATAACTGAAATTATCCTAATAATTAATGCTATTGCCATAATAAACTGTAACATTTCAAAGATATTAAAATCATGAAATATTAGAGTTGAACATTCTTTTTTTAAAAAAACATTTTAAGATAAATGACCTTTTAAACGCTGCATTTGCTTCTTATTGTCTTACACTGCAGGTCTCTTAGAAGCACTATTTTAATGTATTAACTATCAAGCTGCCTGGATGCAATAATTGGAATATGTCGTTATACTAAAATATTTGTATGACAATGGTGATTTTATATGAGTTCATCATAAAGCATTGAAATTATAATTGCTTTAATGTTCTATTATTGTTTCTAAAAATAAAACTAATATGAATATATGCTTAAAAAACAAGATAACTAAAACAATCTTGATTAATAAAAAGTATAAAAGGTAACACCACCTCTGAGTTCATGTTGTACTAAAGAGCTATACTAGTAAAAATAGTATAGTATTGGCAGAAAAACTGATATGTTCATCAAAAAAGAAAGAAAGAAAAATGGGGGAGAATCAAAAACTATGAAGAAACTAACATTATTTCCCATTTTTCTGTCATAAAGAATGGATGAGATAAAATGTGCGAAGTACAAAGAACAATGTCTACTACAAGTTCACAGTTCGTATCCATTAGCTAGTGTTACTGTAAACAGCAAGAGCAGATGGTCTTCTCATAATGGATCACTGGCTCTTGTGCCCATGGAAGCACCTAGATGCCCTTGTGTTTTCCCCATGGGAAGGTCTGCTGTGTCTTCTTCAGATGCTTACTGCGAGTGCAGGCTGAATTTTTCTAGGCATCTCAAAGTAGTCATGCAGAAGGGAAACCATTTTCTCTTTTTCCTACTCTAGTCTCAGAAGATAGAGTAAGTCTAAATCTCATGCAACCATTGCAATTTTTTCCTTTGTTCCTGGCCAAAGGAACAAATTTTAAAGGCTGGTTTTAACAATCTGTGATAGAACAATGTAGAACAATGTTTTGTTTTGTTTTTAACTTTTAAACTCATTAAAGAGCTCCGAAGAAGATCCAGAGACTTTGGTTTACAATACCAGCCCTGAATTCCTTGGAAAAGGTGCATTTGTTTATACATCTCACTCAAGGTCAGCGGTCCACATACTGAGGTAGGGCCATAAAGTTAGGAGAGGTGATAAAATGATTAGATATTGTGAATGGAATAACTCATGTCCTTGAAAAATACATATAAATCAATGGAATACACTTTCTTTTGTGTCTTACTTTGTGTGTGTGTGTGTGTGTGTGTGTGTGTGTGTGTGTGTGTGCACGTAGGCACCTGCACAGTTGTGTATACATACAACCAAATGGCTGGGTACTGCCAGGAGGCCATAGAGAAAATAAATTATGTAACATTCCCACCCAAAGGAGTTAATAATCCACTTGGGAGGACAGCAAGTCCATTAACAATTAAATAGCAATTAATGAGCTCAAGGGCAATACAAGACAACAATGGGAAAGATCTACATGTAATGAGTAAGTATTTCCTAAACACTGTCTTCAGATAGTTAACATTATAGTAAATTTAGAGAATAAGATTCACAAGGGACATGAATTTGTTGATTAAAATACAAGAAAATGACCCTCTTCCTCCTACTAAAAGGAGATTAAAAACATTAAAGCTAAATATGTATTTACATTTCAAGTGAGTCATTTGAAGTGTTTTAGTTTAAAATGAGCATTAATGAACAAGCTTCCCAGGCTCACAATGTGTGTTGATCAGACAATGGATGTTGTTTCCTGACAATTTCAGTTATAATATGCTTGAAGAAAATGTGTACACTAGACCAGAGGGTTCAGATGGGCATCAAGATATGTGGTATGATGATAACTTGAGACATGTGCCCATTGCCAACACAGGAATTTGGGATGGTGCCCTGACCTGTGTCCACGAGAAGGATGTGGTGGTGGCCTGAACTGTGAACTGTGTCAGTGAGGAAGGAGAATAGGGTGATGCCCTAACCTGCACCCATGTGGAAGATGGGGTGATGACTAGACTGAGTCAGTAAGGAAGATAAGGAGATCCCCGAACTGAGTCAGTGAAGCTAAGATTGACAGGACATAGCAGAGTTCAGGAAGCATGGCTGAATCACACTGAATGAGCATGTGGTTCAATTCTAACATATTATGGAAAGACCAGCCTGACACACCTGCAAAAGAGCCTTCTTAACAATACCTGATTATCATGTTTATCAATTTCCTGCCAGCTCCTTGCTTCGCAGATGGCTGAGGAAAGGCCTTCTTCCCAGGTATGTCACTAAATTCAAGTTTAAGCATATATTCAGATATCTGTACATCATATCAGCTCATTTTTAAAATAACTCCATTATCTTCTTGTACAGACTCCTCAGCATAGTGGTGGAAAATATATTTAAAAATCAAATTAGGCAAGGTTCAAATTCCAGCTTCACCATTCCAATCTTTATGAAGATACTTATGGTTCTTTGAGGTTCTGTATATCCAGTCACAAACCAGTGTGTGTATGTGTGTGTGTGTGTGTGTGTGTGTGTGTGTGTGTGTTTGTGTATAAGTATGTGTATGTACGTATATGTATTTGTGTGTGTATGCTTGTGTTCATGTTGTATTGTGTGTGTGAATGCATATGTATGTATATATTTGTGTGTATATGTGTATAAACTTAGTATATCCTTTGAACAAGTTAGCTAATGTACATGAAACTTTTAAAACAATGCTCAGTATTTAGCTTTTAAAACAATGCTCAGTATTTATTGATCACTTAATTAAGTATAAGCTGTCATATTTTTTTTCTAATTACTTAATCACCAGCTTCAGGGATGGCTGTGCCTCCTTGTCTGAGAACAATACAAGAAGATATAAAAAGTCAGAGTTTATGCACCTGGTAATCTTATTTCTGTCTTTGTGTATCTTATCTTTCCCTTGCTTTCACCATCAGGACCCAATTTTATAACTCAGTTCTAACCCTCTACCTACAAAGTCTTTTACTAGATCCAGTATTTTTACTTGTAGCTATCCTTTAGTTCAGCCAATATCAGTGATTCCAAGACCCAGCCTTTGCATACCACCTCCCTCCATCTGCTGAGTTCCACCTGTGCATGCTCTGTACTTTCCTGAGATGTTCTCTGTTGCATATGACTGAATGTCCACCTGATGATCTCCCATGGTCCTCCGAACCCCTCTGTCCCATCAGTTCTTGTGCAAAGCATGTTGCTTGTCACATCTTTGTTGTATGTGGTTTGTCAGTCTACTCCAATGCTCTCAGAGTTCTCCTTATGGCAGAAAGCCCCCAAAGACCTAAACTTCCACTCTCCTACAAGTGTGAAAAATGGATCAAGGCTTGCTTCTAAGCATTCTCAAAGGCTTCATCTTCTTCGTGCCACCTCTTGCTCAGTTTTCTGTAAAAATGAGAGAGCAAGTATGCCATTCAGAGCTTCTGTGTATGCTGTTACTAGCAAAACTGTCTCACCAGCATTAAAATGGGGAGAAGTAAGTGAGATGTACTACTTTAAAAAAAATACACAAAAAATGAGTACCGCTTAGCACATAAACTGAAGCCACCTGTTTAGCATGTAGTGCAGAACAAATTGGCTGAATATGTATTCCATAATTCACTCTCTAAGGCCTATGTATGTGAAGTCATAGCCATTCCATAATTCTCAGGAGAAAAATACCTTCAACAATAAGAGCATGGCATCAATGCTGTGGACAGCTCATGAAGGGGAAATATCAAGTACATTTGTGATACACACACACACACACACACACACACACACACACACAGAGTTAAAATGGAGCTACCCTACATTGGGGCAATGATGTCTCTATAGACACCGGAGACTAACAAATAAAATCATCAGTGCCAAAAATGGTGTCCTAGTTTGACTTGTATGGTTGTGACAAAGACCATGGCCAAATCAAATTGGGGAGGAAAGGGTTTATTTAGCTTACAAGTTACAGTTCATTATTAGGAAAAGCCAAGGTGGAAGAGAGCGTACTAGCTTGCTGCCTATGGTTTGCTCAGTTTGCAATCTTATACAACCAGGAACTATCTGTCCAGGGGTTGGCACTGCCTTCAGTAGGCTAGGTCTTCCCACATCAGATATTAATCAAGAAAACAATAGTGAAGACTACAACATAGAGGTGAAGTCTCCATGCCTGTACCAACTTGACTTGCCTGTGTTCAATGAGCTGTGTGGATGTTGTCCTCAGCAATGGGCTTTACTGTCAGTTTTCAGAGAGCGACCCTCTGCCCTAGCCTCAGTGTGGGTTGTTTAGGGATCTCCATGAAACCCCCTCTGCCAACAACTCAAATGAAATCCAGTCTTACACTGGAAGCCTTTTCTGATTACAAAAGATGGCCAGTTCATACTCAGTATCCTCCATTACTAGGAATCCTTACTAGGACCACCCTTATAGATTCCAAAAAGGTTCCACTGTGCTAGGTTTAAACCCACTCCAATGTTTCCCAATTCCAGCTGTCTCTCTCCACACTCTCCATCCATTGCCGACCCATCTGATCCTTTACACTCCCATTCCCACCTGTCCTGAGCACACTCACAAAATCTATTCTATTCCCCTTCCCAGGGAGATCCATGCATCTCCCCTAGAGCCCTTCTCTTTATCTAACTTCTCTGGGCCTATGGATTGCAGCTTAATTATCATTTACTTAACAGCTAATATCAACTTATAAGAAAACACATACCATATGTGTATCCTGGGTTACTTCTCTCAGGATATATATATATATTTCTAGTTCTATACATTTGCCTGAAAATTTCATGATGACATTTTTTTTAACAGTTGAGTAATACTCCATTGTGCAAATGTACCACATTTTCTTTATACATTCTTTGGATGGTGGACATCTAGGTTGCTTCCAATAGGGGCTATTATGAATAAAGCCACGGTGAATATAGCTGAGCAAGTGTCCTTGTGATAGGATTGAGCATACTTTGAGTATATGCCCAAGAGTGGTATAGCTGGCTGGGGCAATGGTGGCACAGAACTTATGGTAGTGACCAACCAATGCTTGGTTTAACTTGAGGAAAGGAAGTTCATGCCTTACACTGCCTGGATGGCCAGGGACCAGAGACTGGACAGTCCAGAAACCTAGAGTAGAACCAAACACAACTTGCAAAGAAAAAAAAAAAAACAATGAAATGATCCTAATGTTATTCTGCTATACTCATTTTTTGGTGCTTTGTCCAGTCATCCTCAGAGAAGCTTCCTCTGGCAGAGAGGGAGTGTGATTCACAGCCAGACATTATGTGGTGAAAGAGTCTAAATTGGAAATCTTTATCAGGTCCCTTCCCCTCAGAGTTCAAAGAACCCCGTGGAAGAAGGGGAGGAAAGATTTTAAGAATCAGAGGGTATGGAGGACACTTGGAGAACATGGCCCACTGAATCAATTAATCAGGGCTCATATGGGTTCATAGAGATTGAAGTGGCAAGGACAGGGCTTGCAATGGTCTGTACCAGATCCTCCACATTCATGTTATAGCTGTTAATTTGGTGCTTTTATGGGATTCCTAACAGTGGATGTGTATGTCTTTGACTCTTTTGCCTGCTCTTGGGACTCTTCTTTTTATTGGTTTGCCTTGTCTTGTCTTGATAAGAAGGCTTTTGCCTTGTCTTATTGTATCTTGTTTTGTTATGTTTGGTTTTTGTCTTTTGGAGGCCTGTTCTTTTCTGAAGGGAAATGGAGGGAGAATGGATCTGGGGGAAAGTGGCAGTGGTGGGGGGGGGGGGCGGTGAGGAATGAAGAGGGGGGAACTCATTAAGATGTATTGTATGACAGAAGAATCTGTTTTCAATAAGAAAGAAAGAAAAGAAAGACATAGAGACAGAAAGAAAGAAAGACAGAAAGAAAGAAGGAAGGAAAGAGAGAGAGAAAGAAGGAAAGAAGGAAAGAAAGAAAATATACCCCACAAACTTGCCTACACGCTAATTTGAAGGGAGCATCTCTCTCTCTCCTGCCCAGGAGTATTTTCTCAATTGAAGTTCTTTCTTCTCAGATTTTTCTAGCTTGTGTGGGGTTAAGGAAAATTAACCACACAAATGGGTTACTTCTTTTGGAGTTGCTGGTCAGTGAGTATCACAGCGAGACTACTCCAAACAGTACATACTATTGCCACTACTCTTGATTACTCTTCATAACTTGATGGTAAGACCTTATTTCCAAAGACCCCACACACTTGAATCATAGAACATGGGGAAATCAAGCTCTTACTGACCTGGAAGCTTCATTTATATTGACTAGCTTTCACATTGCTGGGAGGTGGTATGTGTGCTACTGGGGGGAGAGTAATCAAGAGTTTTCCTAGCTGTAAGCCATGAAAACTATAATGAAGACTGGCCTGAGAGGGCATACCCAAAATGTCAAATAGTGGTATGAACATAATGAGATTAACCAACCACTTCCTGATTGGATTTAAGTCCCTCTTCACAAGATAAAACCAGCATTTGGCACCATATCAGCCTGAGGAACCTGTGGCTAGATAGGTCATTGATCCTAGGGTGAATCCAGTATTATTACTCTGTTAAATTGATAGATTAAACTGATTCCTAATGCTTTATCATCATGCTCATATGTAATGCATCTTTCAATCCTCATCAGAGAAGCTTTTATTTGCAGTGGATGGTGGTTAACACAGAGATCCACACTGAATAAGAAAATGAGCAACTGAAGAATGCTCAGCCCTAAATGAGACATTATATATATATATATATATTACACCACCTCCCCCCAAGGCACAGAAATCATTGAGAAAGGAGGGATAATGGGAGAACCAGAGGTGGTGGGTGATGAGAAGGAAAGAGTGTCATCTGGACAATGCAGAACCTGCTATTTTGTTGAAAAAAAAATCAATCAGCTATGAGAGAAAACTGAAAAGAGTATTGTTAAAACAACCAGATTATGAACAAGTATCCATGAATAGAAAGATCATAAGGAGTTGGGAAGTGGGTTCAGAGGTCAAAAGGTGTTGAACGAAGCTTGACAAAATACATTAAGACAATAGTTACACTAGAATTGCAATGCCCTCAATTCTGCAATTCCTGAATTGCAGAGCTGTCTGTGGGCCCCCACAACCTGTAGGAGCCTTCCTAGAGTAGATTTAGCAAATATTGATTGAATAAATTAATGAGCTTATAAGCTCCTTTCCAGAGTTTTTAACACGTGAACCTACTTTAAAAAATAGCAGATTAGAGAAGTGTGCCTCCAAGACAGAGGTAGGTCTTCTATAGGGGTAGAGTCTTGGGCTTTTCCATGTGAAGAACATCTTGTCTAGAAAAATCATTCAGAGACATTGTGGAGCACCTCATTTGCTAATTCATGCACACTGACAATTACAACAGTGATTTGTTGCATGCAATCTTCCTGCAGCTATCCCACTTGGTCTTTCCAGTCTCTTGCTCCACACACTGTCCAGTTCTAACTGTACTCTCTCTGTTTCTTCATGTGCTCTATCTTGTATGTCTGCCACTCTAACAATCCAGGCTATTTGTAGTCCTACCTTTACCCCCATCTCTGTCCCACCTTCTACATGCTTACAGTGGGATTTGTTGTGGATAAAGTCTTATCCATTTTAAAGTGGGTCCTCATAGAAAAGTAGCAGCTACAGTTAGTCTCATTATAGGAATCAAGAACCTGAGGGACAGTGAACTAATAAATACAGGATCCAGAAACTGTTCTCCTTTTTCCAAGGTGAGTTATTGCTCACTAGCTTTATAGATGTACAAAATTCCTTTATGTTTCCAAAGCCCTTGGTCTGGTATATGGCATGTACCTGCTTGAAACCCATCATAAGATGTTACATAGGTCAAAAAGGAAGGTGTAGAGGAAACCAGATTCCTATATCTTTCCATATTATGGAATAAAATTGCAATTCTTTAGTATGATATAGTAATTGTCCCTTATTCATGATTTCATTTTCTATGTTTCCAGTTGTCTGTGGTCAATCACAGTCTGATAATGTGAAGCAAAAAAAAAAACTTACATAAAAAGAAAGAAATTTCCAAATTGTAAATTCCATGTCTTTCTGGGAACATAATGGAACTTCACACCATCCCATCTGGGACACAAATCATCTCTTTGTCCAGTGTGCCCAGACTGTGTGTGGATCCTACCCTCTAATCACTTAGCTGCTTCAGTTATCAGACTGATTATTATGTTATCATGGTGGTTGCACTGAAATAACTTAATTAATTATGACCCCCAAATGAAAGACAGGTGAACCTGGCAATTTGTATATGTCAAAAAGATTCTATTAAAGCACCTCTAAGGTGAAAAGGTGAAGTGTGTCATATAGGCTGTGCACTTAAGAAAAAGACAGCATAGAAAGACTTTGGTTTTTATCTGGTCATCAGTGTATGTGGGGATTTCTGACCAGGACCTTTAATTTTAATGTCTGTCTGCCTGTGGAGAATTCCGGTGGTTCATACAGTGCATGCAGCTGCACTGACCTGGCAGGGTCCACTGCTCTCCCTCTGTAATGCCCTTTATATGTCACTTGTTTGGAAAGCTCTTCACCTTATGGAACTCACTCATGACTTCAACTTTTTCACTGAGAGAGGCTTGCTCTTCTCCTTGCCTACACATTTAACCTTCGCAGCTTCCTGTACTCTCAGAGTAAAGTTGAGGTCTGTCATTGTGGCTAAGCCCTTTCATGATTGGATCTTGCTAATGTCCTTAGGCCTGTAATTTCCCACACCTATCATGGCTTCTTGCCCTGGTTTCTGTCTAGACCAAACAATGATCCCTATGTTCCAGTATCCATTGCCCCTAAGTTTTTGCTAATAGAGGTCCGACCATGTCTTTTTTTCTTCTTTGTTAGGAAAATCACAACTCTGTCGTCTATGAGATTTCAACAGAAATGTCACTGTTTTTAGGAATCCCCTTGAATCATCCTTGGTGCCCCCCCCACTTCCTTACTGTGTAAGTACTTATATTAATACAGTGCTGCATCCAGCGGCTCACTGACAAGTTATTGCCTCTCTCATTACACCCTTAGGTTTTCTGCTTTGATACCTTCCCTCCTTGTCTCAGAAGACAGTCTGTGTTAGAGTTACTATTGCTATGACAAAGCACCATGTGCAAAAGCAACTTAGGAGAGAAAGCATTTGTTTCATCTACAGCTTATAGTTGTCATCCAGAGAAGTAAAGACAGAAACTCAAAGGAGGAATCTGGAGGCAGGAACTGAGGCAGAAGTCACAGAGGAGTTCTGGTTCACTGGCTTGCTCCTCATGGCTTTCTCAGTCTGATTTCTTTTTTTTTTTAATACTTTATTTTTTTTTCTTCAAGTTACATCTCAGTAACAAACCCCTCCCTATTCCCCCTTCCTAACCCGCCCTTCCACCCTCTTCCCTCCAGAGGTTTCCCCTTTCAGTCCAACAGCTGGTTCCTTCTCTTATAACAGTAAGTATTATACAAAACAATAGATATAAATATGCCACATTTATGAGAGAAAATGGGAACTGTCCAGGCAGTTATTGGTATGTTCTTTCTTAGTTTTGGAAGCTGCAGGCTCTGCACTTCCTATATAAGCAAATATATTTATCCCTCTCAGGTCTCTGAGGTGGTTGAAGAATAGACAGATAGAATCTTATAGTTAAATTTTGAACTGTTTAGGAATCAAGAGGGTGTTATAGATCTAAGAAGATACTCTTAAAAGTGTGTTGCAAGATAGTATGAATGTTGAGTCACATATAGACCTTTAAACTCATGGAGTTGGGTAGATAGTAGAATGTTAAAGTCAGGGGCCAAATAGGTATAAACTGAACATTGGGAAGGTATACTGGGCCAATTTACTCTCAGTCTGATTTCTTATACCATCCAGAGCCACCTGCCATGGGATAGCACCACCCACAGTGAGTCGAACATTCTCATATCAATCATTAATTTAAAAAATGCCCTGCAGACTTGCCTATGGGTCAGCCTGGTGGGGCATTTCCTCAATTAATGTATCGTCTTCCCAGATGATCTTTGCTTGTATAAAACTGACAAAGAACCGACCAGGACACAGTCTATGATCAAATTTTTCTTAAGTTAGAGATCCACCTCCATCACTGCAAACTTTGTAAGGCTTTGGGCGCTAACTCTGGCTGGCTCTGGTCCTTTCCATCCAGTGATAACTTCATTCTTTCAAGAACTGGGAAATATTTTCTATGTGCTAGATACTCTTTAAGTCAATGAAAAGAAAAAGGAAAATCACCATCCCTTACAAAGTTTTTCATCCTAGTTAGGGTGTCAGACCAGAATAAAAAAAATACATATCCAAACTCATAGATACATTTGGTCAGTGCAACTAAGAAAAATGTGGCTGTAATATTGTCAGTACCATCCTGAAGAAGACCATTAAATATATCCAAAGCAAAATGTCATAAATGGAATTATAAGGTGGCATAAATAATATCTCATCTACTAAATAAATGACTGAGTTGCAATTAGGCTCTGAAATAAAATATAAAATCATTGCTTGAAAACATATTTAGTCTATGGCTTTATTTTGGTTTTAATTTGAATGTGATGTGCTTCTACCCACTTCAAGAGCCAACAGATGACTCTGCAAAGAGTCCACCCATCGTCTAGGTATGTAAAAATGAGCAAATGTTGGGCTGACAGCTTTTGTCTTCATGTGAGCGCTTATTTAAGCTGTCTGTGCACTGTGCACTTAAATTCTTCGACCTCTGGCATTATTATTTTTTTCTTGTACTGTTGAGATAATGGTAATTTTCTTGTCTAAATGTAAATTTTAAATGGGCATTTCCATGCTCATTTTGAAAGCCAAGCTGAGCAAGACTGTCCATCTCACGGAATGTTATTTATATTTCTATGCAGCTCATTTTTATTTGGGACATATGTGAATGCCAGCAATGTGTGGGAGAACTTTAACTAACTCCCTATGAAACTTAGGAACCAAATTTAATTCTGTGACTGCTTACAAAGTTGAAAATAAGAGACAGCACACTTTTTTAAAAGCAAGCTTTCTAAAAGACTTGTACATGAAAATAACTAAGTTCAACCTTTTCTGTATTGTATTTGCAAAACAGTATCCACCATTTTGAAAGGTGTTCTGTACTAAAGATATGATATGGTAAGTGGGAGCAAGTACCGACCTCTTTAATAAAATTTGTGTGTATTTGTTTTCAGTTATGCAATAAGATACAAACTCTTCCTCATGATATTTTAGAGAGCACCGAAAGGCTCACGTCCCTTTTACTCACTCCCCTCTCCTATAACACCCTGAACTTAAGTGATTACCACTATTGATTTAGCCCTTCTAGACTTGTAAATATGCAATCATTTATATTATATATAATTGTTATATAATAATTATATATGATTATTATAATCAAATGTGCATTTTATATAAACAGTATGGTCTACATATTTTCTAGAGTGTTGTTTTCTTCACCTATATCCTTGACACTTCATTGTATGGGAACACAAAGTTCTACCATATTATCTTACAATGTTATATAATGTCATACAATATAGACCTTCTGTATCCTCTCTTGATCAGTGGGCATGTGGACCACTGCCATTGTCTGCATGCTTTATATCCTTTATAGTGCATGTTTAACTGAAAGTTGTTTTTCTTTTTTTTCCCTTCAGAGACATCCAGGTCTCCTCCATTTAAATTAAAGTAGGCATTGAAGAAATATTCTCCTGCAGCAAAGTGCTGATTTATACTTTCTTCAACAGAATCCTTTCCAGTTAGAGCCACTTTTATACACTCTGGAGGTAAACTCTATTCTTCTGATCTCTGGAAGTTATAAGCAATTATGCAAGTCCTCAGGGATGGAATGAGTTCGTTAGCTAACATGTTCTCATTTTCATTTTTATAGAATTAGTTCACAGTTTTCATTGTTTTTTCTTTCTAAGTTTAAGGTTAAAGTTGTCCTTAGACTTATAGAAGCAGATATTATTGGGACTTATAATTCCTTTGATCTCCATGAAGTAGTTCTTTAGAATAAATACCAGCTACTTGTATTAAGCTGCAAGAACTTTGCATGGACACTCAGTCAATCTCCTAAATAATTCTAAGGTAGTTACTTCTTAGACTTATATTTCCACAGTTTGAGATATAATCAAAGATTGGTGTGAGGCCATGCATAGCCACAATATCTATCAAGCAGAACAGAAATGTGAATGACTTTGAAGCTAGTTCTGGAGCTACATAGGCCTCCAGGTGCCACTACAATCCATCATTCACTTGTTTGCCTTCCTAAGGTTCTTTACCCAAGTCTCATTTGCATCCTACACTGATTTCTAGTTACATTAGTTATTTGTGAATATAGGGCTTATCTTAGAGACTGCTAGTTCTCAACTGAAAGTATAATGGAGTCACTTTTGTCTATCATAGGTATGTTAAGAATAGTAAGAACGCCATAAAGAGACTTTGAAAGAGTCTTACCATTCAGTTTCAGAAAATTTCTTCCAATCAATGAAAGATCATTGAGTATTCTTAAGCTGAATCTGCCAATGACCTGCTTAGGAGAGCGACTGTTGATCTTTCCAGAAGTTCATTCTTAGATCAGCTAACAACCTCTGAACATGTGTCGTTCCTAATTCCATCTCTGTCATTAGGAAGCATCTGTCTTATGGCTCATTCTCTTAGGACTCTACTAGTATACGATTTGACAGCAACATGAATTAATGTATATGGCCCCTTCATAAGAAATTATTTGCCTACACATATCAACCGAAGCCCTGTAAAGCTTTCTGCTCCTTGCCTTCATGCCCTGTTTCCAATTGTTGGCTCCAAGCCTCGTTGTTCTGGGTTGAGTTTTTGTTGTTGTTATTGTTTTGTTTTTCTTTGGTTTTTCTTCTTCTTTTTTAATCTTCTAGCTCAAATGTTGAGGGAACCCTTACACGACAGTCTTGCTTTCCTTCCAGTTTCGGCTCTGGATGTCACGTCTTGAGTCAGTTTCCAATCCGTAGTTGGATCCTCAGTGATGAGTCACACCTTACCCATGACTAACACAAGTCCCAAGACTGCAGCTTACATCCAGAATTCTTGGCTCTAGTTTAGTAGAATGCCTCATGGCAATCACTCTAATAAGGACAAGCACCGCTTTATTGACAGATGTAGCCTTTTATCAAGAAAACTCAACTACTGTCTCCCCATTGTTTTATCTCCAGTCTGCTCCACTCACCCTGAAAGCCAATCTGGCTTTCCAAATTGTCCCTAAAAATTATTGTGAAGCTTATCTTTTTCATATTACCCATAATAACATTTAATTTTATGAGATGTAATGTTTTATGTGATATTTCTATTCCCCTTATTAAGGTTCATGCACTGTCATACTTTCCTTCATCATCATCTAAATATTATTTAAGTAGTGTGTGCAAAATAGTTCATGTGACTCAATTCATTTATTCCTCACAAGGACACTCTGAGGCAGATGCTATCATTAGATCCACTTTTCAAGTGAGAAAACAAAGGACACTGGGAAGGTAAATTATTTTCACAAGACTCTATGGATACTGTGTGGTGAGGCAGATATGCCAATGTTCTAGAATCTACCCGCTTGACCACTGAGCCCTCCTTTTCCATAGGATCCCTTTATGGTGCTGAAGAGGACTGAGCACATAATACACATTCCACAATAGGCACTACATAGTAAGTACCCACGAGCTGACTGATAAACAACTTGACACTCGTGGTCCTTACAGTGTCAGCAAGTACACTCGACAATTATGGCAAGACTCAATTATGCATGGCTTAATTATATAAGACAGGCCTGGGAAGGCAGGGAGGGACAAGACTAGAATACTATTTACTCACTATTCTGCCCTGTCAAGTAAGCAATTATAATGAAGATAAAACCCACAGAAAAGAAGTAAATATTGTAAACACAATAAGAATTTTGGAAGTAGTAATAAGGAGTTATATTCAAAATATGTAAGGAACTCAAATAACTCAATAGTAAGAAAACAACCTAATTTTAAAATGGACAAATGACCCAAACAGCTAGCTCTAGCTAACAAGGATATGAAAGCATTCGATAAAGCTTTCTCAGTAAGGAAACAAAAATTAAAACTACAGAGAGGGCTCACCTCACTCCTGCTACAAGGGCTATTGTCAAAACAGATAAAAGATAGCAAATAAAAGAAGCCTTTTTCACAGACTGTGGGGATGTAAATTAGTATAGCTGTCACATAAAACAGTATGGAGTCTTCTCAGAACAACTGAGACTAGAATGACCATATGACCCAGTGATCTTGCTTCTGTGTAAATCTAAAAGAAATGAAAGGAGTACATTGAAGAAGCACCTGAATGTTAATGTTCACTGCAGAACTGTCTTGAGTAGTCAAGGCAAGGGACCACCTTCAGTGCCCACCAACAGAAGAATAGTTAAAGAAAGTGTGGCCTATACATGTGACAAAGGATTAGCCAGCTTAAGGAAAGAAGATATTTTGTTATTGTCAACAGCATGAATTAACCTAGAGGATATTAAGAGAAATAAATCAGGCACACTAGACAGATAACATTTAATCTTACTTACGTGTGGAACCTAAAGCCAAGAGAGTAATTGTTGTCATCAAATGCTGGAAGGTGGAGATTGGATTTATACTGGTCAAAGAACATGACTTTTTTTTTTTTTCAGTTAAGTAGGTGGAACTAGTTAAAGAGATCTGTCATATACCATGGTGACACCATTTGATATATGCATATTTGAAATCTGATAAGACTGATTTTAAGTGTTCTCATCACAATAAAGACTAGTAATATTGGGCAGTATGCATGCTAATTAATATAATTTAACTACTCAACAATGTCTACTTCACCAAAGGATCGGGTCATTCACAGTCCATAGGGGCAATATTTCAACTGATAATAAAGTAATAGATATTGCCATAAGAGCTTCAGAAGCATTGGAGAGGCAGAATCAGGGGAAGATACTACCAGAGAGTGGGTAGGGCTACAAAGCCACTGAGGATGGCAGGCAATAGGGTCCAGACAGAGTGGGACAGGAAAGCTAAGGACATTGGCTTTTGAGGATGATCATCTGGGCTGGACCTCTGGTGCCACCACATGCTTTATTCCCAGAGCTTTTGTGAGTTTGTGTGGGCCAAATCCAAGGTGCCTATTGCAGTCATAGGCAAGGAGGAGCATCCTATTATAAACCTTGGAGAACACTATATCATCACTGGTGTCCTGATGTATTATATGTGGAGCACAGCAAAAGGAAATCAAGGCAGAAAGGACTCCCAGAATTCTGTATCTTTTTCTCCAGCTCAGGTGATCTGAGTCCATTGACCTTGGTGATATACCTTTGTGGCTAATAGAACCAAGTTTAGGGAAGATGTTTGGCTTTTAGCCTGGAGAGTCCAAGTTCCCTTAGAAGTTTAGGAGAGAAAAACTATATACTATGTACAAAAGGAGGTGCCACCGCCCCCCCGCCACCAAGACCAGGGCACAAGCTGTGAACTAACTTTAAGACACAAGTGCCATCTTATGATGTAGTTGAGGACTAGGACCACACTGAGAAAGCAGCAAAGATGCCCTGGAACAGGGCCTAAAACATGGGGTGGGGCGACTTAGCTGAGCCCCACTGCTGAGGCTCAGGGGTATCTATCCCAGAGAGCCATGCACAAGATGAAGGTAGATACAGGTGATACAACAATAGTTTAGAATATCTGGACTCAGCCTAGTCCTGAACCATACTGCAAGGTGCTGCTTCACTGCCCTGTCCATGCGTGATCCTGTGGGAGAGTAGACAGCTGGTGCCATGCCCTTTGCCGAAGGCAAGCACACAGCAGGTACTTAACCCCAGGGAATGGAAACCAAACTGTCCTGTTCAGCACAGCCCACAGTGCAAGCTTCTGAGGCAAGGCTCAGAGCCTCCAGGGTCCCAGCAGTGGGGTACCCTTCCTCTGGGCAGGTAGTCTCGATTCACACAGCATGACAGCCATAACATAGCGGGAGATCCACAGAAGGCTTTTAAATGTCTATTTTTTAAAGTGGTTAGCAAGGCAGGAGAGAAGCTGTCAGAGGTCCACAATGAAGAGTTTAAGCCAGAGAATCAGCAAAGAAATGAAAGGAAGCAGAAAAGAAGAGGCAGGAGCAGAGGAAGTTTTGGGATCTGGAGAAAGTGAAGCAAACATGTGGTAAGGGAACAAGTAAAACCTGCCTGTCACATGTTAGAAACTACTCAAGTCAACATTTCCATTTTCCAAGCAGCCATTGAATGGTTAGGAACATTCATTTCCTCTGCTAGAAAAATTCAGCTCCTTCATGTGCTCAACATTTCTTCTTGTTGGTTCAGAATTTACCTCTTGAAGACAAAGCTGTACATTATCGTGTCCCTGTTTTCAGCAAGTACAATATTTATCATAGTGTATTTCCAAGTACAGTACAATGAATATAGACCATGCATTATAACCATCTCTTACTTCTCAAGGCTATGTATCTTCAGATACAGGGGTATTAGGACAGTAATCAGAACACCATAGATGCTCAACTTATAACCTCTTAGTGAATAGTGAATTTGACAGTGAAGGGAAGGAAGAAGGGTAGTAGGGAGAGCTTTTTGGGTCAAAAGTTAGGATGCACAGAGGAAGAGGGAAAGCAGGAAATGAGGCTTTAAAAGTATCTTGATATGTCATGTGAGGTGGGTGGGACAAGTTAAAGGTTGGCATTTATGTCACTGACTAATCAGAATAATCAGAGGTTGTAAAGTAAAATGATGTTTGAAGAGCTATTTTCTGTACCATTGTCCAGGTACTCTCTTCATATTCAATATCATCCAGATTTATTTTATCTCTACGTTAAAGTTCTTCAGTTGCACCCAAAATTATATGGACATGTATATCTATAATTCAAAGCCAGCAGACTTCCACTTCATTAAGAAATAGTCTTACTGTGACCTCCCATTGGATTCTCCATATTTAGTTGTTGAATTCCACCATTCTACTCCTGTACCTGCTCAGTTGTCACTCATTTGTCCCCATAAGTTAAGATCTTCTCTTTAAGGCCAATGAAAACTCATGCTCAAATTCTAGCTTGGCCATGCACTAGCTTTTTAACTTTAGGTAAATGATTTAGTACTTCTGAATCTTGGCAGGTTCACCTCTATAGGAATGGTCTGTGACGTGAAGGCTGGTGTAAACTTTAGAGACATATAAGCAATGGATGTTAGCTAATCAGTAGTAGTCAAAGATAGAAGCAACAATAGGTTTGTTTGTTTAATGTGTTGTATATTTACTGAGAAAGAGAATTCCCTTCCTTTCTTATTCTCCCTGTAACTCCACATTTCCCTTTTCTTCAAGATGGCTTCCTCTTCCATTGTGCCCTTGCTTCTGGGACACCTCTGCCATCTATATAATTCATGAACAGAACACAGGCTTCATTTTACCTGTGAAGCATAAGCAATCCTCTGGGCTCTTTTGATCATGTCTTAAAGCTTCTAATTCTGAACCAGGCATAGTGGTGCATGCCCATACTCCAACACTTGAGAGACTGAAGCAAGAGCACTGCCTTAAGTTTGAAGCCAACCAGGCCATAGTCTCCCACACAAAACAAGGTTCTGATTCTGTCCCTTATTCTCTCTATACACTACCAACTTCACAAGGTAGCCTCCATCTTTAACCCAGACTTCTACCAGAGAATTCCAATAGCCTGTCTCAGTGTCACCGGTTTCCCCTTTCTTCCTTACCCCACTTGATTCTTTGTGGTTAATACAAGCATGATCACATGCAACCAGAAGCCAAGGACTCACTCATTGCTCTCCATGGCTATTAGGATAAATATGCAGCTTATTAACATAGCTATTCTGCATAAAACTTACCTGTGGTGAAGCCATCTTGGCTTTATATCAGTCCGAATCTTTCTTTGCATAGACTCTTTCCTTTCAAGTCTCCAGAGAAATAAACCTTGCCTAAGACTGCTTCAAAAACAAAGTTGCTCTGGACTAAGAAGGTGTTTACTGGAGGAGTGGGGATTGGAATGCTGTATGTCACTGACAGAAAACACTACTTGAAGGTGTCTCAAAAAAAAAAAAAGGCTAGGTTGTTGTATTACAAGAGAACGTGATAGATGGAGGAGCTGGTGCCTAAAAGCACTTCACTTCACTTTTCTAAATGTTTCCTGTCAACACGAAGGGAATGGTCTTGGTAAGGCTTAAGTTAGTGGATGCACGATGGAGGAGAATATTTATCTTGTGGTCTTGAGCTGTAGACAACTCAGCATTAGAAAACACCACCAACTCTGTCTCCTAACATGCTTGGGCCCTTGGAGTGAGGAGGATTCTGATTTAATGAACAACTTCCACCATCTGTCAACAGGACTGCTGAGCACGAATTACACAAATAGCAGCTCCCCAAACCCAAAGAGCAGAACACTTGAGTGCCATTTGCAAAGCAGCCTCCGGCCCAGTGGACAAGAATCGTGTGCATGCAAACTGGTCAAGTGAGCAGTCACAGTGATTTTTCTGGTGCCATTGTTTCCAATCAAGCCAGGATTTTCAGTGTGGTTGATAAACCACTGCAGTGGACAGATTTGCAGTCTAGAACAGAGTCCTAGAGGATCACCCCTGTCCTGCCCGCCTCCATTATTCATATGGTTTCTAGAAAGACATCACATGGGTTGATATAAAGAACACCATTGGTCAAAGCAATGACACAACTATGGATGGAGAAGAGGAGAAATTGAAAGGTCAGACCCATGTGCATTCCTTATGAAATATGTAAAAACAACATGAAATTATTTAGAGTAATACAGATAACAGTGAAGTAGCTCCTATTTTCATTGTGAAATGGCAATCATTGTCCAGACAAACTGTAAAGCATATCCAAATGAAAGACTTCCTCCTTCAAATCAATCAACTTGAAAAGCAGTGGAGTGCATCATATCTCTATAGGTTGGCTTTACCTATGAAAACTGCAATCTCACCCTCTACATGGACACTGTTTCTTACACGCATCAGTCTTTATCCCTTAATATCAGATATGACAAGAAGGTAGGCAGGATGCCAAAGTGTGTGGACCCATGAGTCAGATGCCCTGAAACCCAAAATAAAGGTTTTTTATATATCCTTGTGAAAGTGGCCATATTTTCTAAGCCTGAAATTCCCTGGCCTGTAAAATAAGGATACTGATTTTTCATACGTGGGATTAATATAAAAAATTAAAAAATTTTATTTTAAAATCAACCTGTTGGCTACTGATATAATGCATATTCAATTTAAAGTGTCCGTGTGAGAGTGCCTTCAAGTGTAAATTTTTGGAGGTCTTCTTCTAGGATCATTTTGTTCCCAGCATCAGCTTATATATCCTTTTCAAGATATTCTGGTAGTGTGTGTGTGTGTGTGTGTGTGTGTGTGTGTGTGTGTGTGTGCGCATGTGTGTGTCTGTTCATGTTTGTGTGAGTGCACGTGTGTGATTTGATAAGTTGCAATAACTTAAAATCTAGATGTGGTATATAGACTTTTTGACTTTTAACTCTTTTTTAAAAATTTGTATTGTGGGCTGGAGAGATGTCTCAGTTATTAAGAACATTGGCTGTTCTTCCGAAGGACCCAGGTTCAAATTCCAGCACCATATGGCAGTTCTCAGCTGTTTGTAATGGCCGGGCATGGGGCACAGGCCTTTAATCTCAGCACTATGGAGGCAGAGGCAGGTGGATTTCTGTGAGCTCAAGGCCAACCTTGTCTACAAAGTGAGTCCAGGACAGCCAAGGATACACAGAGAAACCCTGTCTCAAAACAACAACAACAAAAAAAATGTATTGTTATTATTTTCTACATCCCCCCCCCGCCTTTCTGTCCTCGAAGTCCTTGTTCCTCGCCTTCTCCACTTCCCTTCTTCCCCTGAAACCCACTCCTTCTTTGTTTCTCTTCAGAAAAGGGCAGGCCTCCCATGGATATCAGTCAAACATGGAATATCAAGCTGCAGTAAGACCAGGCACCTCCCCTCGTATTACGGCTGGATGAGGCAATGATGTGAGGAAAAGGGTCCCAAAAGCAGCCTAAAGAGTCACAGACAACCGTGCTCCCAATGTTAGGAATCCCCCAAGAAGACCACGTTACACGGCTGTAACATACATGCAGAGGTCTTAGATCAGTCCCATGCGGGCTCCAGGGTTGTGGTTGGTTCAGTCTCTGTCAGCACCTATGAACCCAGGTTAGTTGATCCTGTGGGGTTTTTTTGTGATGTCCTTGATACCTCTGGCTTCTATAGTCCTTTCCCTCCCTTCCACCTACTGTGGCTGTGGGTCTCTGCATCTGTTTCCATCAGTTGCTGGGTGAAGCCTCTCTGATGACAGTTGGGCTAGACACCAGTCTATGAGTTCTAGCTTGTATCGAGGGGATACAAATTGTAAAGGAAGAAATCAAAGTATTTTCATTTGCATATGATATGATAGTATGCATAAGTGACCCCAAAAATTCCACCATGGAACTCCAAAACTGATAAACACCTCCAGTGAAGTGACCGGATACAAGATTAATTAAAAAAAAATCAGCAACTCTCTTATATACAAACAATAAACAGGCTGAGAAAGAAATCAGGGAAACAACACCCTTTACAATAGTCACAAATAATGTTAACTATCTTGGTGTAACTCCAACAAAGCAAATGAAAGACCTGTATGACAAGAACTTCAAGTCTCTGAAGAAAGAAATTGAAGAAGATATTCAGAAGATGGAAAGGTTTTCCATGCTCATGGATTGGTAGGATTAACATAGTAAAACTGACCATCTTACCAAAATCAATCTACGGATCCAACACAATCTCCATTAGAATCCCAACACAATTCTTTACAGAACTTGAAAGAGCAATACTCAATTTCATATGAAAACAAAACAAAACAAAACAAAAAACCCAGAAAAACCAAACAACAACAACAACAACAAAAACCCAACCAACCCATCAGGATAGCTAAAATAATCCTGTACAATCAAAGAACTTCTGGAGGTATCATCATCCCTAATTTCAAGATTGACTTCAGAGTTATGGTAATAAAACCCACATGGTATTGACATAAAAACAGACAGGTTGATCAATGGAATTGAATAAAAGACCCAGACATAAATTGACACACCTGTGGACACCTGAATTTTGACAACGAAGCCAAAATTACACAATGGAAAAAAGATTTTAACTCTTCCTTGGCATTTTTCATCCAAACAAAAAATATTTGTCTCAGAGTTTGGCACTCAAATCCAGTAAATATTTACCTAGTGAATAGAGAATTTATCTAAAATCATAGAATGAATAGTTAGTACAAGAAATGAATAACCACAAGCAATTTCACAAGGCTTTTTCATCCAACTTAGAGTTAAGACTCTTAGAACATTCACAATGTGGACAGGTATATTCTAAGAACTGGATGTGGGAGATGATACCAACTTTCTTTTGATGCTGTTGTACTAAACATTTGTCATACTTTCTGGCTTCCTTTCACCTTCTAATAAATTGTCCCATGTGTACTGATTTTTCCTAGTGGCCTTAGGAGAAATTACATCAATTCACAACTAGTAAAGACACAGAGAACAAGTATCTGTGGAATGCTCAGCCATAAATGGGACATCAATATCATACCTTCTCTCCCAATGACTCAAGGAACAATGTAGAAGAGGAGGCAGATGGCTATAAGAGCCAGGGGTCCAGGGGGACTGGGTGGAACAGTGTCGTCTAAACAGGACAGTGCATGAATGTTGGACTTTGAACTCACAGCAGTTGGAGTTTCCTGAATATGACTGCTACAAGGCCAAGTGAGTCAACATTTCCATGTGGATAGGGGAAAGGTACACAATTTCATCCATAGTTGGGTAGCTACTGACAGCAAATGCTTGCTAGAGGAGGAATCAGTTTTCTTCAGGAGTGTGATTCCTGGAAAAATGGCTATTCCGGGGGGTGGCCCTACACCCATGTACACCATAGGCAACACTAATCGGACTATTCATTTATATGTGGATATTAGCTGTTAAGTAATTGAATGGCTGTACCATTACTTAACCCCTTTGAGTTTCACTCTTCTGTAAAATGCTGATGCTCCCACGAGTTAATGTAAAGGAAACTTTGGATCAAATGTGGCATGGTGACAGAGTTAATACTATAGATTCAGATAGGTCAGAGTTCACATCTTAGTTTAACCTTTTAAAGACGTATGCATTTTGTTAAATTAAACTAGGCATCTCTATATCCTCTGAACATTAGTGAAGCAGTTATTTGTATTTTATGTGTGTGAATATGTGCCTGTGGGGGAGGCACACATGTACATGTATGCACATGTGTATCGAGGCCAGACGTCATCCTTGGTGTGGTTCCTTAGGAATGCCATCCGCCTTGCTTCTCAGACAGAGTCCTTCATTGGCCTGGAGTTTGTCAAGTAGGATAGTTGGCCAACAAGGCCCAGAAGTCTGCTTCAACTTCCCCAGCACTAGAATTGCAAGTGCGTGCCCCTGTGTCTGGCATTTTCACCCAGGTTCTGAGCATCAAAGGCAGATCCCTTTGCTTGTAAAGCACGTGCTTTGCTAACTGAACCACTACCATCCCTGAACTAGTTAGCTTTTTATTTCCATTTTACAAAGGAGAAAGCTAATGGTGCAAAAGGAGGTCACTTAGCTAGAGCCCACCACCTCGTCAGGACTACAGAGTTGCAGGCTCAGACTTAACCTTTAATTACTCTGAGTGCAAACTGTGTGGCTTCTGGGGGGCATTCAAACAAATGTGTGTTCTTTAACAGTCAAAGTGGATCATGAGTTAGAACTGCCTCAGAGGGTTAAAGGACTTAATGATATAAGTAGAGAGCTCTTTGCCCAGTGTCTTTTAGCTTCTACTATTACAGCAAAGTGGCTGTTTGGAGTGAATTGAGAAATTTTCAAATGGAAGAATAAAATCAACATCATGTTGTCACATCGCCCCGTAACCCTCCCTCAGCAGTCTCTGGCCTTCTGAAAGGCTCAGTAAATGAACACTGCAAAGCTTTTGCTAGTGACAGAGATCGAAATCTTGACTGCTGTAGAGCAAGGGTACAAAAGAAGAGAAAAAAGAACATTCCATCATTCCTGGATTCTCTTGTCCTTTTGTACTATTTCCTGATAGTGACGGCAGCTAAGGGAACATACTCTTTTTCCAAACTCCTCAAACAGAAGACAAAATAGTCATATTTCATTTTATCTATGCTTCTATATGACTGCTTTTAATTGTTATATATTCAGTACATCAAATGTTTGCAAATATTCTTCTGCAAAGGGGCTGAAAGCAAATAAATTAGGCGTTTCCAGCCAGGGCCTCCTTCACAAATACTTGGCCCTTCATTATAGTCTACTGTGAGAGTAGCCACGTATGAGAGACAATATACAAATAAATAAAGGTAAATTACAGTAAAATTTTAGTTAAGGACCAAAATTTGGTTTTTATAATTTTTTATGTTACTAAACAGCTTATGTCGTTTGATTCTTTTTACAAAACCATTTTGGAATGAAACATCACTTCTTCCTTTTTATGAAGCAGACCATGGACTGGCTCTGGTCATTAGCCTGTCATCTGGCAGCCTCTCCTTTAGAGTTAAAAGCTCTTTTGCCTCAGGATTTCAGTGCAAATGTTGAGACTAAGGGGACAGGGGTCTGGATACTAAGGGTCCTTGCCAGAACCCATGCCCTCTGGTCAGCCTAAGATGCTGCTACTTGACTTCTTCCCCTTCCCCCGACCCTCATGTGTTCGGGAAGAGCCACAATCATTTCCCAGAACCCCCCAGAAATCATTCAACTTGATATTTGGGAGAAAATTATCAGTGCAAGTTCGGAGGCTACTCAGGGCCTAGTCTATGAGTCTGGCCTGGCGTGGTCAGCAGGGAAAAGGTTTGATTTCTCCAGCTGTTATTTCTGAAATTGCTTATTCTCCAGGTGACTCTCCTATTTCTGAATGTGGTCTGACCTTCACTCTCAAAAGACCAGGCTCAATTTTTTTTAAACTTAAAAGCACAATAGTAGTTTCAGAAAGCCTGCTGCTCCCTGCCAAACTGGCATCACTAGCACAAATCATCCCTCTGGGAAGGAGGACTCCCAAACTCCTCCAACACCAAAGCAGGCACCTAAATCCAAGGCAGCAAAAAGCAGGATGTTTCTTTTGGCTTTCTGATATTAGTCAATGTTAGATAAGTTGCTCTGGGAGATAAAAATCGTCTAAGTAGGCACAAGATGATGCTATTCTGAGGTTCCTAAAGCCTAGAAAAGCTTTTGAACATGTGACTATTTCATCTAAAATTTAACCAATCCTTTATTGAATAAAGATGACTGTCCAGGTATTGGGCTAAGTTTTGCATCTTTTGGAAGCATTTGGATCAATTGCTGCTGTTATAGTTTGCTGGCTCGGGTTTTACATGCTTGTTCCCCGGCGGACTGCATCTCAGTAGGTTGTGGAACTACTAGGAAGAGGTACCTACCTAGAAGAGGTAGGTTAAGAGCAGACCTTTGAAGGTTTTACCTGGCCCCTGGTTCCTATCACACTCCCTGTTTCCTGATCTAGCATGATGTGAACAGCCTCTAACACATGCTCCAGTGGCCACGTACTGAACTTCTATTCCATCCCTTCCCCACCAAAATAGGATGAAACCCTTTGGCACTGTGAGCCTTAAATTGTAATTGTTTTGGTAACAAGTATATAGCAGGGAGATTTCCATACTTTTTCTGTCAAGGGAATAAGAATAAAATACTTTAAGCTCTGCAGGCAATGTGCTCCAAGTTGCAACTTCTCAACTCTGTTCAATGGTGTGAGAAAATTCTTATTGCCATATAATGATTTTACTAAGTGAAGTATTGGTCCAGGCTGTGTTTGCTGATGTCAAGTGATACAGTATCAGCACAAGGAATTTGGTGAGTCCGGGGGGTGGAGGAGGGAAGAAGAATTCCAACTTAAACCAGAAGGTAGGCTGGAAGGATGTAGGAAAAGGTACAGTTCTGAATTGAGAAATAATTCAATCAGTGAGCAGGCTATACTTGGATTTTGGGGAAGAAACATATGAACTGTAGATAAATACTTACCAGGAGGAACTTCCATCTACCAAAGGGAGAAAGACAATTGATGGGGTTACAGGAGATAGACTAGCGGGGCTTTGAGGAGGTAGAAACCTCTATGTTTAGAAAGAAAGAGCCTTTGTAAGTCCAAGGAAAACGTGTGGGCTTGAACCACATGAGATTCAGGTGTGTCCAAATAAAGTTAACCAACAACAAAATCTAGAACAGGCAGAGACAGCTATCTTTCATAGAACAGTGAACTGGCACACTGGAGGAATGATGTATGTCGTGAGAATGTGAACACTTTCCTTTTTTTGTATGTATTTATTTATTTGTTTATCTTGTATGTATGGATTTATTTATTTATTTATTTCAGACTTAGAAGACAGCACTAAAATATCCTAAAAATGTGGTCCTTACACGTCAAACAGAGAACTGTTCATGTCTTCAGGAAGGTTGTGGCTGGCCACACCTTACCTGCAATGGGAAGCTACAAACCAGCCACATTTATGAAGGTATGGATTGTCTGGTTATGGTACTGAGCGCCTTATCTCATAGGTCTCTTAGCACTTAGGAAAAACTACTCAATGGAATAGTTACTTAAACTATGTTTTATAGATTAGAAAACTGAGATGATGCAGAAGTTAAGTTCCCTTAAGCTTGGCAGCTTCTATGTGGCATAATGTTGGCATAATCCTACTGCAGACTCATTCTGGGTACAGATGACATGGCTCCTCAGACCACTGCAGCATATTCCTGTGTTTGCATAAGCAAAGCATTTTAAAACCTCATTTCTCTTCAAATCACAGTATTTCTTCTAGTCAAAAATCTCCAATCTCCAATATTATGACCACATTTCATACATTTTTATACCCCTATTAATTATTTCCAAGGGCACTAGATTAATAATAAAAGTTTCTTTAGAGACAGTCAGATGGCTTAGTGGTTAGGGCACTTACTGTACAAACCCAGGGGCATGAGTTCAATCCCTGGAACCCATATAGAGGTAGAAGGAGAGATCTAACTCCACAAAACTGTCCTCTGACCTCCACAAGGGGCCGTGGCACAAGCACTCCTGTCACACACAAGTTCACAGTCATTAATAATAGTTTCTGTGTCTATTTTAAAGGGATTTTAAATTTATAGCTTCATCATAGGTTTTCCAACAGAGGCATACTGCATCAGCATAAAAATTGTGATTTAAAAAAAAACCAATGCCATACCGTATGTGTGTGCATAATATATTTCATGCTATGTTATCTGCGTTTTTGGCAGACACTATTTCATTGAACCTAAACAATATATTATCTCATACAGTTTTGAAAACAAACCCAAATATTCATAGTAGCTGCATTAGAGATAATGTTTTCTCTACATTATTTAAAGTTGGACTATACTGATGCTATTAAAGAATTATTTTTATTATTTTTTAATAGCATGTGCGTGTGTGGAGGGGTATGTGTGTGTATGAGTGCAGATACCTACAGAAGCCAGAGGCATCAGATCCTCCTGAAAGCTGGAGTCCCAGGTCCTTGTGAAGCCACCCGAAGTGGGGGTTGGAAGTCTGACTTGGATCCTCTGCAAGAGGACAAAGTGCTCTTAACCACTGAGCCATATCTCCATCTCCAGGACTATTAATTTTTGATGTATGCATGCGAGGAGTATTCTTTTTTAAGACAATTAAGATTATGGAGGAAAACTTCGAGATTTAGTAAATAATTGCTAAGAGAATGTATTCTACCAAGGTCCTTGCTTGCATGTCCTTTAAAGTTCTTGGAACTCATTAAGTCATGCAGCTCTAACAGCATACCTGGGCAGTTGGTGTGGGTCTGCCTTCTGCTTCTCTAAGTTCAATTGATTTAAGAGAAACAGGAGTAGAGGGTTAGTGGATTAGCCACAACAGGCCATTAGTCTCTGCATTCTCAATTGTAATCCCGCCTCCACCAACGTGACTGGGGGGGAAGAAAATCTCACACAAAGCCTGACTGATTAGAAAAATCTCTAAAATAGACTCCCTAGAGAAATACTCAGGCTACAGTTTACTTGTCTTTCCTTAACATCAATGCAGGCAGCATTTACCATCTGTCCTTTTCCTTGTTGGTTTTTCTTTTATGCCTTTTTGCTAAATCTTTCAGACCTAATATTTAAAAATGAACCATGTCACAATGCCAGCACCAGCCCAGCATTTAATTATCATTTAAAAAATCCTTCTCCCAAGTGAATATTAAGCACAAATCAAAGCTATGTTTTCATTTGCAAACCGATTGAAGAAAACATGGTTAAGGTTGCTATGTGTGCACATTAATACTCAGAGAGAAGCTGGCAAGACTGAACCATGAGCAAAAATAAAGAAGTCAGTTTGTTTGCAACAAAAAGTAAGTGACAGCAGTCTTTGAGTATGTAAGATTAAGTATTCTATTTTCTATTAAAAATGGATTGGCATATGATACTTACTTTATTTGTTGTTCTAACCAACAAGTCAACATTTACTAAATAATAATAGTAATAATAATAATTAATAATAATAATAGAACGGTATGAAAATCCTTTGAATCATGGTTCTGTTTATGCCTCTCCTGTCCAAATTTAGTTTTTACAGGGTGACATGAGACAAAACACACAGAAAACCTTGATAAGTTTAAAGCATAGTTAAAACTGAAAATGTGCCCGTTAAGGAAACAGAAATAAAGAAAAATGTGAGTTAGACACAGTAAACTGTCTCTGAAGATCATTCTAGGGAAAATCATGATTGTGTTCCCTCTTCTTACCTTTAAAATATTCCCAAACATCCTAGTTTCCCTAAGTGAATCAAATTCAACTAACCTTAACCAGTTATGCTCTATGCACAGGCATTGTGCTAAGTACTTCCACATGCATTGGCTCATTTAATTGCCATGTTTCACATAATATTGTCAAATTCCTAATTTTACCCAATGTATCTTTTGTTCTTTTAGCTTCCACCATAACAATTAGCAAAACCTATCATGTACCAAGTGCAGTCTACAGCCCAAGCAGCATGCTGCATTGTTAAACGGCAGTCTCCCCTCACACCACAGACAGAGGCTATCCACTCATGAGGTCACTAGACTTCCTAAGAGATGAGGTCACACAGTAGCTATCAGCAGAGTTGAGTGTAGGGGTTAGATAAATTAGATTTAGAAAATATATAGGAGTTTCTGATACTGTCTCTTAATTCGGGGCCTGAAGAGCATTATCAGCATGAAGTCAGCAAAAACAGGAAAGACTCAATAGACTGAAAAACAAGTTTGAAGTCAGGAAAACAGGAAAGACTCAATAGAATTGAAGAAACAAAGTATCTGGCCTGACATTGTTTTCAGCTGCTAAGTGGGCGGAGTCCAAATTAAGCTGAAACAGAGTTCCTCCTATTTGAGGACAGTGCGTGGAGCCCAGAAGGGAAGAGGCCCCTGATGCTAGAGAGCTCCAAGAGTCCTGCTGAAAAAAAGGGCTGGCCATTGATGGCCAGCTCTCTCCCTGAAGCAGAAAGAAGCCGGTGAGCAAAGAAAGCCTGAGCAAGACACCAAAAGGCCAAGGACTGGACCCTGTGGCTCAGCTTTTGCCTAGAGGGGTTTGATCTGTCCGATCAGTGGCCTAGGGGAAACGGTGCCTGGCTTTAAGGACTGAGGCAGAGCAGCTGAGTTCCTGATTCAAAAGAAGTAAGTTGGCCTGCAGACGGCTGGGGTCTCCCACAGAGAAGAAAGCATGAAGCCTTATTTAAGGTGAGACTGCAATAACCAACTACCCTGACGAACCTGCATCTGAGAGATCCAGAAGAAGGACTGCTAAGTGTGTTAAAGAATCTACAACAAAGACTGTGTTCCTGACGACTGAGGACCTGCCCCAGAGACTGTATCATTCTAAAAGGTTATGAAAGTGGTTGTTAGGATTATCAATAGGTTTAGTGGATAGGTTAAAGGGGTTGTAGGAATTTGTAGGATTAATAGTTAAGAAATTGTTGGTGTTTGTTATAAGTGAATTTAGTAATAAATAAATATCTTAAATAATAATTTAAAAGTTCGGTTACAGTTGAGGGTGAATTTAAAAATAGAAGAATATGCAAAAAATTATCAACAAGCATTTTCATGTAGCAGCCAGAGTATGCCCTTACATTAGTCCCCAGGGTCTTGCTAAGAGACTATAATGTCATGCAGTATCACCATTCTATAAATGTAGCTCAGGCTATCCTCTTACGATTCCTATCTCATGCTTTCCTATCTAGAAAGCCACTTGTCACTTTTCTGTTTACAGTCTCATAGTTCTGCCTGGGCTTAGGAAATGGCCCAATGGGTAAAAGTGCTTGCTACACAAGCACAAGGACATGAGTTCAAATCCCCAGAACTACTTCAAGGCTGGCCAGGTAGTACACATGTCTGTAATGCTAGCATTCCCATGGGGAGATGGGAGGTGGAGACAGGAGAATCACCTGAAGCTGGCAGCCTAGCTAGCCTGGCATATGGAGTAGAAAAGCAATAATGAGACCCCATCTCAAACAAGAGGAAAGCGAAGACTGATATGCCAAATTGCCCTATGACCTCCACACTGTGTGTGTCATGGTAGGTGCATACCCTCATTCACACACACACACACACACACACACACACACACACACACACACACCCTATTCCCACCCTCCCCACCCCCACAATAGAGGTCTTTCTTTACTTTAAGCCTCGCTACTTTGACTTTTCAAGAACTGCCGAGGTTCAGCGTCAACCAAAACTTTTAGCCACAATGCCCATGTTTGTGAAACAGGATCCTGGTTGAAAAGGAAAACCCTGAGAGTCAAAGTAATGGTGGGTGACTGACTCCACCATGCAGAGCTTGCAAGCTAACAGTAATTATGTCAGGCCCAAACTCCCATTCTAATAATATTTTCTGCGAACCAGCTTATTCTCTCACCCCCAGTAACTTAATAAAAATATGTTCCAGGAATATTACCCAAGTCCCAAACTTCTAGACCTAAGGGAGGCATGTGCTCTTATGTGCAATTTTCTGCCTCTGGTCTGACTTGTGAATTGCGGTGGCATGTTAATGCCAGAGCTATTTGGTTTTGGTAAGGAAGGGGGTATCACTGTTAAAATGAACTATGGAAGTTCACCATACTATATACACACTCTCTCAGCAAATTTGGGAGTTTATTCAGAAGGTTAAAACAGTTTATACATTGGGATATCACAGTAAAACCATGTAGAATTTTATGAATGAAAACTTACATTTTGTTAGAATTATTTTAAAGAAGTAATTCAATAGAAGTAATTATCTATAGATATCAAAATCTAGCCAAAAAAGACATAAATTTGAAACAGCATGTCACCAAATAATGGAAAATAATTATTAAAATATGCTAATTTAGATGCATAGATTATTATGAAAATATAATAAGAAATAATATTAGCTAACTGTGGTGACAGGAATGAAAATGGCCCTCATACACTTATAGGGAGTGGCACTATTGGGAGGGGTGGCCTTGTTGAAGGAAGTGTGTCACTGGGGGTGGGCTATGGAGTTTCATAAGGCCAAGCCAGGTCCAGTGTTGCTCTCTCTTCCTGCTGCCTGCCTATCCAGATGTAGACCTCTCAGCTCCCTCTCTAGCACGATGTCTACCTGCACCCTGCCATGCTTCCTGCCATAAGTGATAATGGACTAAGCCTCCGAACTGTAAGTAAGTCCAAATTAAATGTTTTTCTTTATAAGAGTTGCCATGGTCATGGTGTGTCTTCACAGCAATCAAGTCTTCACCCAGGTACTGTTCAGCACATCTTTTGCTTTTAGCTGGGCACAAAGCTAGGCTAGGAGACCCCAAGCTGCTACACATCCATGCTGATGGCATCTGGACAACTCATGTGAGCAAAAACCTTCTAAGTGTCATGTCACTGACTTTGAGATTTTTCTGAGTCCAAGATTTCCTGAATTGCTACAGTAAAGAATCCACATGAGAAAATACTTGAGATATAAAGTTTTCAAAAGTACGTGTATATATAGAGGTTTGGAAGTTGTAACTTCAAATTTTGGTAAAAATAAACTTTGGGCATAGAGGGCCAAATATGTTTTTCCTAAGTTTTTTGATACTCTTACACCATTGGCATTAAATAAACACAGTGAGCCACAGCATAAGTCAGGCTTATGGCTACAAAACACTTTTGCAACTTCTGCCTTGCAAGTAACAGGGCTGAAGGAAGAACATCTCATTTAAAGACACTATTAGCCTAAATAGTAGATGCTTAATAAGGATTTACTCATTCATTCACTCAACATGTATTATCTGTGAGTGTAGCAGAATACAACACTTTGCTTGACATAGGCAACCTCTAGTCCCAGTAATTGGAAAAGCAGGAGAAAGAACTTCAAAGGGCACGCCCATCATATCCCCAGGACTGCAGGAAGCTTAGCTGTCATTTAGGCACAACACTGCACTAATACAAACTAAAAAGCCAAAAAGAACTTCTCCAAATGGGAAAGTCAGGGATGGGAATCTGCTGTAAATATGGAAAAAAAATTACTTTCCCAATTTGTATTTTGTTCTACAGGGATTTGAGTCACAGCGGATGAGGGCTGGGTTGTGATGGTGAATTAGATGGTAAAGAACACATCACTACTCATACCCGGGGCAACAATAGAACAAGAATGCCATCAGATGCTTTGCCTCCTGACCAGTAGTGTAATTTTCAAACATGGGAAAATTAGGGATCAGACACTAACAACAAGAATACTTTGTCTCTAAACTATCCCCTTTCCTATAACTAAAATAGCAAGAAAATAAAACAGAAATTATCCAAGTGATCATTTCCACGCACTTGCTAAGATCGATCAGGTGAGGAGGAGGATGTCTGCCCCTAGTAACAGCAGCTCCATTCTGTTCCTTCATCTCCAAGGTTCTTGTTGGTTCTTCTCTCTCCTAAGAAGTTATCAGATACACCATTCTTGCTTACAGAAATACAGAGAATTCATATGATGGTTAATATCAACTTGACAAGATTTGGAATCACCTAGAAGAAAAACCTCAGCAGGTGTCTGTAAGAGAACATTTAAAGACTAGGTTCATTGAGGTGGGATGGTCCCATCCTGGATGAGGTCAGCACTGGCCCATGGATTAAATTCCCATACCTAACAACAGAAGAAAGCAAGCTGTGCGTCAGCCTTCCTTGCTCTTTGGGTCCTGACTACAGGTGCAATGTGACCAGCTGCCCCACATTCCTGTTTCCACGGCATCCCAGCTGCGGTGCACAGTGTCTCAGAACCATAAGCCAAAATAACCTCCTCTTTCCTTAAGCTACCTTGGTCAAGCTTTAGACACAACAATGTGGAAAATGACATAAGAAGTAACATTTTTTTTGACACAAGTCTGAAAACACCAGTTATTTCCCATAATTCTCTGTATTGAGTCAAGCAGGACTACCTTTCCCTTGAATACTCTAGTGATGTACTAACGAAAAGACAGTGAGCTCCCTGATGTGCTATGTTCTCCCACGATGGAACCATGACATATCATGAAATCTCCTTTACCAGGGACAGAAAGGATGCAAATAAAGGAACAACACCTAATTCATGAGTTCATGTTTTTACTATGGTGTCACAGAACACAAACATCTTAAGCAAATGTGAATGCCTGTCTCAAATAAGGATGGTTTGTCTAGCCAACCTGTGAGTTCAATTTGAAAAAGAAACACAAAACTATCTGACAGGTTGCTCATTTTTTCCTCTAACTCCTTTCTGTTCATTTATGTATTAACTGATTTGCTCATTATTGAGCCTCTTCTAAATGTCAGGTGCTGGGCAATGGGAAATGCAAACTACAATGTTTGTATATCATTACATGTGCATTCTCCAAGGACCAAGATCAAGATTTTTGTCCAGTACATTTTACCATAAGCCTGGACATTGTCTACCTCACAAAAGGGATCCTCTCATTAGCTTTTGTTTAATGATTTGACAAACATATTAAACACTGGGAAAAGAAAACAAACCCCAAAACACCTGCCATAGACATTTCCTTATGCATTGATTTCTTGCACCCTATGAGTCTTTTGTTGTTAGTCCCAACTTTAGAGGAAAGGGCTGAGCTCACTCAGTAAGTACTGACATCAGTATTATTTTCACTTAGGGTAACAGCTAGCAGTATATGTAGTGAGGACACAGAGGGGAGGAGCAGAGTGGAAATATGTTGACTCACACCCTCCAGTAAATGTGTTTATTCCTATTCTGACATCACTGCCAAATGTGCTGCAGAGCCAGCAAAACTTGGCTCTGAAACACTGAGCTGAAAGTCACAAGCTTCATTTCCTACTGCCAGCCCCTTCAGCCACTGGGCATGAAGGATTGGACGGAGTTAAGGATGGATTCTGTATCTGCTGTGACAAAACTGTCACCTTTCCCAGACCAGGAGGGAAAGACATTTGTAGGCTGTCTCCTTCATAACTGTGCACAATCTCTCCCCAGCCATCCTGATGGCTCCTTCATGCAAATGTAATCAACCCCAAGCCCTGGAGACCCTATTAACAGCCCAATCCCACCAATAAAGAACAATTATGGTTTTGTAATAAAGGTGGTCCAGGACCATTTCTCATTACTGGAAGATCCTTCCCAAAACTCTGCATGCTGGAGACCCTTTGGTGTTTAAAATTACTTGGAATAAAAACTGCAAAAAGAAAAAAAGGGAAAATTTTAGTAATATAAAAAATTAGGTGATACTTGAGACTTTGCAAAAACAGGGCAAACTAATAGATTTCTGGCTGTTTTCCCTAATATATAGAAGCCTAGTAATAAACTACATAAGGAAATTAAATTCTGTACTCTATACCTGAGTTTCTTCAAAGGCTTCTGGGAAGCCATCTGGAACCAGAGACAACACTGGAAAATGCTTAGTGACCTCAGCTAAATGGAGCATGGCTGGACCACTACCACAAGCATTTTCTTGACTTGTCTGTTTCTAATGAGGTGAGTGATCAAACATCACACTCACCTCAGTCTCAAACAGAGAGCTTTTGAACACAGAGTGGCACATGACAGTTTCCTCCAGCATGATTATTCACCAAGTGTCACTGTTATTGAAGCCATACTTCCTGAACACATTTCTGTCTTGACCTCGTCCCCACATTCCACTCTCTAGTTGTCATATTCCCTTTGTGACACCCACTGAACTCATAGTGACCGTCTCATTGCTCTGCTTTTTTGGATGCTGGTTCCTCAGACTACTGCTCCATCTCACCCCTCCTGGTTAATCTGCATGAATCTTCCAAGCCAACACTTAACATTCAAACTCAGCCCAAGCATCCCAACAGTGAAGACCCTCTTCTCCCTACCAATACTACCTGAGAAATGAGTCAGATATTCCTTCTCTGTTCTCACTTTCTTTATCCTTATTACAGTACATACCACACACCTTGAAAATTCATCTCCTACTAAATAATAAGTTCTTGTAGGGAAATTTCAGTATTTGACTTATTGTGATTCCAAGTGCCTGGAATGATTAGGGTATGCTCAACATTGTATTACTAGGTGGACAAAGAAAACTATTTCATTTTACCTCTGTATATTCATATGTATTTATCAATCTGTAGATAATTAATGATGATAGATAAATTGATAGATATAGATAGATGATTGATAGATAGGTACATAGGTGATATAGATGATAGATGATTGATAGATGGATAGATGATAAATAGATGACAGACAGACAGATAGATGGATGGTAGATATCTTTTTTAATAGTAACTGTACCCTAAATGGTACAGTGATTATGGATCATAAACAAGTTTTCTCAAGTGAGCATGCAATATACTAGAAACAAGAGTTATTAAGAGTATAGTTATGTAAAACTGCAAAATATTGGATAGAGGCTTGACCATCTGTTTCTTGTCGTGGCTTGAGAGACCTTCATTGTGACTGCATGTTAGTTTGTAACCCTAGTTCCAGTCAATTATTTCAACCCTTTGAGTCCATATGCCCAGTTCACCACACTCTTGACATTTTTGCTTTGTGCTATGAGCATATTATTTTTTCCTTATGGATTTCCTCTTCCCTTTTGCCCTTTACTTTGAAATCTCATGTATTTTTCCAGTTCAAATATTTTCATCTTTATAAATCTTTCCCTTCCCTGCTTACACATCCCAAGAGCTAACTGCTTTTCCTTCACATTCCCAGTATAGTCTATACACCTCTATCATACAAAATGTATTCTTATAAAACATTCAGAACCAATAATTGTTCATTTGTGTGTGTATACATACATACACACATACACATATATACACGTGTGTGTATACATACATATACATATATTTATGTGTGTAATATATATATATTATTAAACACAAAGAAAATGGCTGAAGGATTACTTGGCATTTAAAAAAGTATAAGTATTAGTAGCAATGGTTATTATTCATATCAGTCATGAAAAAGTATGGTTATTTATGGGGATAACTTCAATTCACTGTGCAACTACTGCATGCCAGACACAAGGGCAGATTGTATATGCATTTCTCCAATCTTCACTTTATAAATGAGAAAAGGGAGTCTCACTGAGCCTACTTTACTTCTCCAACACTACTAGATAATGACCTACCAGAGAATTGATGACAAGGTCCTTCTTCACATGTGAGCTTGTGTTTATTCCAAAGAGTATGCTGATTCTCCCCCTCACACAATTTGACCTATTGTTTTATTCCAGATAATATTTTAGGCATTCACTCAATCCTGTTTTGTTATCCTCATAGTTTTCTTGTTGTAACTACAGCCTTGAGTAGTATTTCTCCATACATATGAGAAAGCTCAACTCCCTCCCATCATAAAACCCTTAACTGTCTACAATCCCAAATAGGTAGAAACCATGCCAAGTACAGCAGTACCTGGAAGTGGTCAACACTAACTTGAAATCCAAAGCAGTTATTGGCATATCTTAGAAAAATTGGAATAGCTCTACCTCAAGACTCAGCCATACCACTCCTGGGTATACATCCAAATGACTCCTCACCAAACCACAAGGACATCTCTTCATCTGTGTTCATAGCAGCCTTATCTGTAACAACTAGAAACTGGAAACAACCCAGATGTCCCTCAACTGATGAATGGATAAAAAAAAAAAAAACACCGTGGTACATTTACAAAATGGAATACTACTCAGCTATCAGAAACAAGGAAATCATGCAATTTGCAGCCAAATGGATGGAACTAGAGATGCTCACCCTGAGTGAGCTAATCCAGACCCAGAAAGATGCACATGACACCTATTCACTTTTAGTTGAGGATAACTATGCTACAACCAGTACACCAAAGGGAACAGGAACATAGACTTTGTTACCTGTGAGTGGGACACTTTGCCCTAGTGGTGCTGCCATGTAGGCCCCCAGTGTATGAGGAAGCTCTTAGTCCTCATATGACTGCTGAACTGATGGGGGGACTGATATGTAGGGACACCCCACTCTGGAGCAGGATAGGAGGGAGAGGGGAGAGGGTAGAAGAATGGGACTGTAAGGGGTGGAAAGGGGGCACTTTGTTGGAGATGTAACTTGAAGTAATAAATAAATATAAAAAATGAAAAAAAGAATTGCAAACAAGTATGAAGTGAGTTCAATTCATTGAATTAATGTGATGCTACATAGCTTTTAAGAGAATCCCATGGAACTAGAAAAGATCATCCTGAATGAGGTAACCAGACAGAGAAAGATCCATATGTATGTATTCAGTCATAAGCATATCCTAGCCATTTAGTACAGGATAACCATACTACAATACACAGACCCAAAGAAACTAAGTAACTAAGAGAGCCTAAGAGAGGATACTTGAAAGTCACTCAGAAAAGGAAAGAAAAAAAAAGATAGTGGAAGTAGATAAAGATACGGAACTGGATAGGAGAGGGAAAGGAGTGGGGGATCAGCTATGGGGAGAGAGGGGGCATGTGGCTAATGGGCTGAGTGAAAGACTGGAAACTGAGGGGGGGGTCATCTCTCAGACAAACTGGAGACCTATGGCAATGTAGGCCCCTGGGAGGAGATGGGGATAACTCTGCTGAGACTCCTACCAGCGGGAGATATGGAGACTGAAGAGGCCTCCCACTAGCTAGGTAGGACTTCTAGGGGAGGAAGGGGATAACCAATCCACCTCAAAACCTTCAACCCCAAATTTACCCTTCATACAAGATGTGCAGGGATAAAAATATAGCAGACATTGAGAGAATGACCAAGCAATGATGGGCCTAACCTTAGACCTACCCCAAGGGAGAGAGCCAACCCCTATCACTATTAATGATAACTCTGCTATGATTACAGATGGGAGCATAGCATAACTGTCCTCTGTCCAGCAGAGGATCCAAACAAAAGTGAGACTCACCACCAATCATTATGCAGAATGCGCGGAGGGGGGGCCTTGTGGAGGAAGAGAGGACTCAGAGGAGATAAGAACTCCACAATAAGACCAACAGTCAACTAACCTAGGTCCATGGGGGCTCAGAGAGTCTTAACCAACATTCAAAGGGCATGCATGAACTGGACCTGGGCATCATACATATATGTAACTGATGGGCAGGTTGGTCATCATGTGGGCCCTTTGTAAGTAGAGTGGAGGCTATCTTTGGCAAGGAAAATGATGCCTGCTTTTTTATCACGTCCCCTCAACTGAGCTGTGGTGCCTGGCTTCAGTGGAAGAGGAAGCACTCAGATATGATGTGACTTGATATGCTGGGGAGAGATGGGAGGGAGTGGGAGAGAGGGCTCCCCTTCTCTGGGTGAAGGGGAGGGAGGGTGGGAGAAGGGAGGAGAGGGCGGGACCCAGAGGAGGGGAAGGAGGAGGCTATGACTGGGTGGTAAAATGCAAAATAAAATAAAATAAAGAGAATCCCAGATTGTATTTGCACATGGTATTTTCTAGTATTTTAGCTTGCTAAGAAGGCTCTTCCTGACACCCCAAAGCAAACCTTGGATTTCTGTTATAGTAATTTTTGCTAAGAGTTCACTCATTCCTGCTCCTTTACTTTTGCTAATGTGATCCCCATCTCATTTATTCCAAACTCTAATATAAATATAATATCTTCATTTTCTTTCATGGTAATGTTTTCCCATCTAAAGTATTTATACCATGTATTAGACAATAAGATATCATTTCTACTGCTTTCTAACTTTAGACAAACTAATGCATTATACTAAACTACATCTAGGCAATTAAGCATTTCCATATCATTTTATATCACTCCATATTCTCTGCATGCCTCTCAACTTTGCTTTTATAGCTGTGTTTTAATCTTGGCTCATCCAATGATATAAACAATTTACATATTCAAAGCATAAAAGATACTTTATCATGTCTGATGTTGCTTCAAACAATTCTTCAGAAATACACAATACAAATAAAAACTTTGTTTTGCAGATGAGGGACCAAGGACTAAGAAACTAAGGCAATTGCCCACACTGTATGCAACTAGAGCCTGGTTGGGTTGTGAGATGAACCATCTGACATCCATTGATACCTTACAGATCTATCACATTTGGATTCTTCTGAAATGAAATCTCAAATCAAAATATGATACTTAATGGAGGCAATGAGACAGGTATTTGGTTCTGGTATCTTCAGATGTCAGTCAATGTCTGCACCCAAGAGAAGATTTCTCCACGTGGACATTTCTTTTCCCCTCTTGGGATTTTCTGAGCCTTGGTTAAGTTCTCTCCACTGTCTGGAGATTCCCATCTAGGATGATGGTTGTCTGACATTGTCTATGATGATGTCACACAGCAAAAATAATTCAAAGCGGTGGTTCTCAACCTATAAGTCACGACCTCCATAGAGGTCATCTATTGGATATGTACATTACAATTCATAGAAGTAGCAAAATTACAGTGATGAAGTAGCAACAAAAATAGCTTTATGGTTGGGGTCAGCTCAACATGAGGAACTGTATTGAAGGGTTGCAGCACTATGAAGGTTGAGAAGCATTGCTTTAAAGAAATATTGCTAATGATACAATTAGCCTGTTGGAGAGGGGCTTGATTTTATTTAATCAAATATTATATTTCAAGTCATAGTGAATGCATACACAGTTTGGAAGAACTTTAAAGAGGAGTCTGTGCCGATCTATAATACAAAAGAAGAACATGGGAAAGCCTGTTGATCTTGGTAAGAAGCATTACAGGTGATTAGGTGATGTATAAGACTTCCCAAGGATTGTCTCACTCAATATTGAGTAAAAGGAATGAGTATGGAACATTCCTGATGATGCACTAAAATCTAATGCTACTTGTCTTGTTTACATGAGAAGGTCAACCAAGATGCGGTCCTGGTTTGCCCAAGACTTTCTTGAAAGTGGGATTCATGCTGTATGTTACAACATGTGCTAATGAGTGTGTGTGTGTACGTGTATGTGTCTCTCTGTGTGTATTATATGTATGTGTGTATTTGTGTGTTTTATGTATGTATCTAGGTATTCATATGCACATGAAGGCTTGTGTGCATATATGTGGATGTCAGAGGTCAGCATTGGGTACTTTCATCAATAGCTTTCCACCTTATTTTTTGAGACTTGATCTGTCACTGAGCCTGGAGATCACTGATTCAGCTAAGCTGCCTCACCTGTGAGCTCAGGGATCTGTTTGTCTCATTTTTTCACATAGGAATTACTAATGTACACTGGTGTGCCTGCCTTTTACAGGATTGCTGGTGACCTGAACTCAGGTGTTCACACTTGTGCATCAAGGACTTTAACAAGTGAGCCATCTCCCTAGACCCTGACTGATGATTCTTTTTGGCTTTAATGAAGCCAACAGGGAAGAAAGTAAAGTTCTACTCTATGTGAATCAAATCTATATACAGCTACATTTGTAGAAAATAAATAATAGTTACTATTAGTGTATGCTTGCTAGGTGCCAAATACTACACTAAATGAAAAATGATTAAAAACCATTTATCATCTTGTCTAACCCATATAATAATGTATTAGCCTACTATTGTTTCTTCTCTATACATAAAATAACTCTAGCTTTTAGGTTATAAAAGGAGTATATGAAGTATGAATATCCTTTCCTTATAGTGAATGATGATTAAAATATGCCAGAGATACTTGGGTAATAGTTTCATCTAAGAGATAGATTTAAGTCCAATTCAGGTGTTATGTTACTGTATTTCTAGCTTTACAGAATAATTGCCTTAAACTTTTACTTTCAAGTTCTCACAGAATAACATTCATTTAACATGATTTATTCTTTCAATTAGACATATCAAAATTTTAAAAATCAAATAAATAGAAAAATCAAACTTGAAAAGTCTTGAACCATAACTTAAATGATATAAGGATATTTTTATTCAGGCCTGGATGTGAATTGTCCAAACCTCTGTGGATTTTGGTTGCTCCCACCTATAAAATTACCCTCCACAAATTCTAAGAAGGAATAAATCAAACTATCCACATTAAATTAAAAATATGTGATGGTATCTCATTTTCTATATTTTATAATATAACTAAATTATATTAAAATAATCTATAATCTATATTATACATAATATAATAAATAATATAAATGACATAGTATAATTTAAATAAAATTAGATAGCTATTGCTGTTACTATGGCACAGAGGGAACTTACATAAGTGAGGAAGTGGAGTATAGCATATGAATTAAATCATGCAACTGGTTTTTGACCAGGAAATTCCATCCTTCTGCTTCTCAGTATTCACTCTCACTGATCTGAGCTGTCTTTGCAGAAAGGGAATGGTCCTCTAGCTAACACAGGGGAAAGGCATATTCATTCTCATTTCTCTTTCTCCCTCTCAACCTTCTTTCCCTTTTATCCCTTCCTGGTCTCTTTACAGACCCCTGCCACCTTACATCTTTAGCTAAATGAGATCTGCTTTTAATTTCCAGAGCATGGCATTTCTTTTTAAGCCTTGTGCTGTCACTGACTTGCCAATATTGGTATGATCCCACTAGTGGAAGATATGTATGCTCCTTACTCAGCAGCAAGGAGTAAGCTAACCCTAGCCAAATGGGCTCTTAATCCCTTTGCCAACTAGATTATTCCAGCAGAGCTATCAAATAGACCAAGCCAAGGTATCTATATTTTATATGACATAGCTAAATTAAGCAGAGAGGAAACTCTTTGGTGTGTGTGTGTGTGTGTGTGTGTGTGTGTGTGTGTGTGTGTGTGTG
>CAJQZJ010001558.1:2388031-2410063 GCA_907164525.1 Lophiomys imhausi
GTGTGTGTGTGTGTGTGTGTGTGTGTGTGTGTGTGTGTGTGTGTGTGCTGGAACATTGGGTTAACAAAATGCTGGGTTACAAAGCTCAGTGTTCCTGACAACAAAAACTACCAAATGAAATCTATTACACAGACTTCCCATAGGCAAAGGTTCTACCAGTATTCTCCTCCTGCAAAATGTTTATACTGCAGATTTTTACTGACCTTTCCCAGCCTTATGCTCCTCAGTAATGAAGTGCAGCCTAGCAATGAACAATCCTTCACTGTCTGCTGATGTAGTATAGATTAGCACCCATTTACTGGCCAGGGAAGCTCATCCTAAGGTGGTGAAAAAGTGACCCCACCCCCTCCCCATTATTTTTTTTTAATATATGATAGTGTATTCTATGATCAGAGGATTTTGTGCCTTCTGGAACTCATTCACAAGTAAATTAAAACTGCAAATCACTGGAACAGAAATGAAAGACCCACTAAGCCCTCTCTGAGGGATGATTATTCAACCTCAGTCCATCCCATTCCTACACATCCTCAGGCTGTCAGATGGGAAGAGAGAAGAGCTGAAGTCCCCAAACTCTGGCAAGTGTGAGTCATGATTATATCACTAGTCATAATTTAGACATACACGATCTTCACTGAAACAAGTAGTTATGCTGGTAGGAGGAAAACCCCTTGACTGCAAAGGCAGAATGGGCTTCTAAATGTAAATGTGTGATGTATAAATACAAAACATGGGAATGCTGCGTCTTTGCCCACGTATCCACATGAAGTGCAAATCAATGCAGATGCTAACTATGCACTTGGAGTGGTAACCTAGTTTTCTGCTTAGTTAATAGCCACCAGTTTTACTTACACTTTTATCCCCCTCATTACATCACATTGATGATTATTTAGTAAATGCATGTGAAAGGCCACACACTCCATCACACTTCCTCTGGGGTGGAAATAACCTCCTCGTTTTTCTAGCTAAACAGTTTAGCTGCTGACACACCAAGTAAAATGCAGCCGTGACAGATATCCCACTAGTAACTCATTTTGAGACTAAAACCAGACTCTGGTTCAGTGTATTCTCTCCTGTGTCTACTTCCTGGCAAGAATAAGGGTCTGGCTGGGGACGAAAAGGGTTCTTAAGGAAGTCCAGCCCCTCACCCAATGTTATACTTTATCCAATCTTACAGGAACTCAGATGACTCTTCTGAAAATGATTTCTGATGCTGGAGAGAGGTAGGAAAAGTGCATTTTCTACAAAATATATGGAACAAGAGAAAGAGGGAGAGATACAGTAAAAGATGTATGGTGTGGTCTTGTGAGAAGCCACCCAGTCCATCCCTGGTCATAGGACTCATAAGCCCTCACAAGTCACCTTAATATTTATACTGAAAGACATACAAGAGAGTAAGAGAATTCGTACTGTGTGTGTGGAAGGGAATGACCCAAACTTCCCTTGTCTACTATGTGGATATAACTCAATAAAGTATTACAGCAACATTGTTTTGTGGGGTGGCCATGCTCCAAACATGATTTCACATAACAGATTCTCCTTCCATCTTTAGAGAAGATTGAAATTAAACCAGTATTTAGAACTGGGTCAAAAGAAAAGACAGGCGGGTTTTTAATAGCCAGAATCAGGTCTGATTTAGGGGATGGATACTGGCAAGGCTAAAAGAGGGGGCATGAAGCCTGTCCCTACTCCTAAGGCGCTCAAGTGGGTCTGCTCATAGAGGCAGAGCTCCTGCTCATCTACCTATGGAGACTTCATGGGTAGTTGGCTCAGTCACTAATTCTGCAGAGGGAATGCAGGCAGAAGGGAGAACTGCAAATGGGGCTACACCCTGAGTGCTTAAATGGCAGGTGCAAGGGAAACAGAGGGTGCTGGTCAATGGGAGGAGCCAAAGAACTGGGGAATATCTACACAGTTCCCTCCAACCTTAAATTCCTTCCCCAAGAAAGATGTGTCTTGGGAATGACAGTCTCTTCCAACACAAGACACTCAGGTACAGGCGGCACAAGCCCTGCCTCAGTCACTTCAACACCCTGGATTCTCAAGCTGGCACAAATAGCCTGTGACCAGCAACTGAGCCAGCACATGCTTGCTGCTGGGAATTAAGACCTTACTCTAAAGCACCATTTCTAATATCGTATTGTTTCGGGTGTGTTTGGGGTGGGAGGCCTGTTTCCAACACCTCAACACATTCTTCAGTATCTGGGGAAGGCATGGGGTGGGGACACGGACTTCATCACTCCACTCTCTTGTAGTACTCCCCAGTCCCGCATCTTCCCGTCTCTTTAAAGTGCCTAGATACCGGAGCAAGGCTTTGCATCCATTTTGCCAGCCAGGAATCACTGAGTTTGGAACTTTGGGAGCCAGGGGTTGGGGGTGGAGGATGCCAAGGCTCAGATTTCGGCGCCAGAGTTCTCAGCCAGAAAAGCAGTTGAAAATCAACACCCATCTGCCTCCTCTCTTTTTCAGTCTCCATCTCTTCTTCCTTCCAGGACGCCACAAAGATCCTACCCACAGCGGCACACCTACACACACACACACACACACACACACACACACACACACACACACACAGAGAGAGAGAGAGAGAGAGAGAGAGAGAGAGAGAGAGATTCACACACAGAGAGACACACTGACACACGGACACAGGGACACACAAGCCCATGCACACACCTCCAACACCTTGGGCTTAGAAGGTTTTTGATTTGGAAGACAGCAAAGCCACAGAATGAAAAAGGGCCGAGGCACCTCCTCGCTTCCCGCCCTGTGTCGACACATGATAAAACCCCCACATTCCAAATATCTCCAGAGAACACACCACCTGCCCGTGACACCACCAGCACGTCCCATACCTGATATGCAGACGATGAAATTGGCTTGAAGAAGAAAAAGCACCTCCCAGACTATTTCCATCCTCTGATTCTCATTCCAGGTGCATCACTCGACGGGAAAACAGGGGGGAAGGGGGGGAGCCCGACACGGCACACTCATACACACACGCACACACTCTCCAGAGAGCGCACACTGGCGCTCCCACCCGACAGCCGCCGGCCAGGGACAGTCGCCTCAAGATCAATAACGCAGTTTGAATTGTTTCGGCAAATCTCCCCTCGGGCTCTTCGGATGTGCTCCCCAGATGTGCTGACACATGTCCGATGTCCTGTTGCCTCGGAGGACTCCCCGCTCTTGTGCCTCTGCCCCTCTGACTAGAGGTGGGAACCGCACTTGCGGCAACCGCGGCGGCGGCGGCAGCCACCTGAAGCCACCAGCGCTGGGCTCTTCCTGCAGAACCGAGACCCCGATCCGTCGGGCGCCCCAAGAAGACATAGACAACAGCCCCCCGCCGGGCCAAGCTGTGTAGTTCTGGGCTCTGGGCCTCTTCCCGTGTGCTAGCTGAGCCCAGGTAGTCCGCGACAGGTTGCCCTCGAAGTCCTCCCCACTTCACCGGGGCATGGTCAGAGGGTAGCCGCTGGCTTGGATCCAGCCGGTTTTCCTGCTACCGGAGGGTAGAGGGAGAGGAGCAGACACAGCACACAGAAGGGAAAGAGAGAGAGAGAGAGAGAGAGAGAGAGAGAGAGAGAGAGAGAGAGAGAGAGAGAGAGAGAAGCGGGGATTATTGCCCGAAAACACCGGTCACCAGCAGCCTCCGTTGACCCTCCCTGCTCCCCAAGTCCGCGCGCCGCCTGCCGCCTCCCAGCTGGGTTCGGGCGATGTTCCCAGGACGCCCAGCCCAAGGCTGAGCTCCCGGGGCTGAGGCGCGTCGGGGGGCTCCCAGACGCCCCACCTTGCACGCGCGCTTTCTGCTTTTCTGCTATTTTCCAGGGCTCCCCAGACCCCGTAGTTGCCTTGCTTCCAACCGCCCGCAACTAGCGCGGCCGCCGAGATTTTCCGCAATGCAACTGCAGGGGTCGTTATTTCCTCGCCTACAGATCCCGACGCCTTCCCACTCGGAGAGGAGGAGGAGGGCAGCTGGGGGCGGGAGCAGGAGGAGGTTGGGGGGGGGGGGCGGGAGGAGAAGGCTCGGCCAGGTGAACCTTCGCGCCGGAGTCCCCACGTCAGCGGGGCGGCCCGGCACCCGGGGGCGGAGGCAAAAGTCCATCCCGGATGGGCAACGAGGCTATAAGGAACTGTCGCCGGGCGTCAGCACTTCAGACCGAGGTAGCTGCTGCCTAGGCCGGGACCCCCAAGCTCCAGCCTCGGAGCCCGCCCCGCCCGACTGCCCCTGCTCCCCTCCAGGAGCTCGGAGTTTCTTTTCTCCTTAAAGAGAACTTCGCGGCTGCTCTCCCTGCAGAAAAGCCGCCGTGCGGGACTCATCTTGAAAGGACTGTGCTGTGCTCTCTCCTTCTGCAGCGGAATTTGAAGGATTTCTTTTTTTCTTTTTTCTTTTCATAATCCATTCTCTGCCCTCTCCTTTTCGTCCCTTTCCTGCTCCCTCCTCCCTCTTTTCCCCTTCCTGCCTGGATGCCAGAAGAAGGCTACTTACCCCACAGTTCTCTTTGCAGGTTCCTAGATCAGGTGCAACTCTTGCCTGCCAAGTCCTTCACCTCTCTCCTCTCTCAACGGACGCTCTAAGTCCGGGTACCTGAGGCCGCCAAGCGCGCCCCTACCACACCAGCTACGGGAGGATCCGATACCATCGGAAACCCAGGCCTCCGGGGAAACGGCTTTCCCTTCTTGTTTTTCATTCACCGTTTGTCTTTAGGGAAGCTCTGAAACGCTTTGGTAGCTTTTGCTGGACCCCGGGATACCTCTCGGTCAGAGACACTCAGCAGCTTCCAGGGAAGAAGGTTTCCCCCAGCAAGCCCGCGCGCGCGCACTCTGGCCCAGCGCGCGGCTCTCCCAGGCCCCAGGGGAAGGAGGGGGCGGCGGGAGCACCACCCACCACCCAGGCGGAGCTGGAGACAGCCGGTCCGCAGAGGTTCTAGCCCGGGAAAGGCTGCCTGGGAAGGCAGTGCGGCTGCAGGGTAAATGCTGGGAAACCCGGCGCTCCGGACTGTTCGCCTGAAAGGGCTAGAAGCGAACAGGGGAGGAAAAAACTGCAGCAGATTTGTGTGCGCCTGTCAAAGCAGGAGTAGCTGGCGGAGGCCCCAGACCTACCTACCTCCTTTTAGGATACTAAAGAAGAGGAGGGCAGAGCAGAGGGAATCCCTGGAAAGATCTTGGATTTCTTGAGGAGCTTGTCCGGATACCCAAATGTGACGTTGGGAGGTTTTGCATAAGCGCGGATGGACACACACACACACACACACACACACACACACACACACACGTACACACACCCCAAACACTGGCACAACCCGCGGGGAATATTTTCGTACTTTAAAATTTCTAATGCTTAGAAGCCATTTCACTACGAACCTCGGTCTAATAAGCACAGAAAAGCGTGGATAAGTGGAAAGGAAGGATGTGGGAATAAAACAAACAAACAAACCAAAACCACAAAACGTGTTGTTAATCTGCACAGTAGATCCAGGGAATACAGTACAGTGAATGAGGCATCCAGACTTCGTGGCATCTCAGGGTGAGGAATAAGAGCCAAAGTAGTTACACCAGAGGATTCCCCGGGTTCTTGAACGGAGTCTAGAGATTCTTTGTTCAAGGAAGTGGAACGGTGTGGGGTGGAGGGTGCTGAGAGAGGAAGGAAAACTGCAGGCTGACTGCAGGAACCAGAGTGTGCGGTTCTGCTGCCTCCGGGGATCCTAAAAAAGAACCACTGGCAGACTTGCCTACTCTTTAAGAAGGAGGTGTGGCCGAGGGATTTTTTTTCCCCTATGAGATGACAGCCAAGGACTCCAGGTGGCCAACACATTAAAAATCAAGGCTCAGATGAAATAAATCCATGATTTTTTAGGTAGAGAAATTTGAGGCTCAGCAGGAAAGATATTGAGACTTGAGAATCTTAAATGAATCAGAGATGGTGAGAATTAGCCCATTTGGGAAACATATGGGGGAGTGTTTCTCTCCGTGCCTTGAAGTAGACTGCATGAAAGGGATTTTGAGTGGATAGAGAAGAAAGCAGTTTGCCAAATATGAACAGATGCGTCCTAGGGAGAGTTCAGCACCACGGACAGCGACCTACCTTCTGTTCTTCTGAGCTGATTTACTGCCAGCAGCAGTTTTCTCTTCGAAAGTCCAAAAAGGGTTTTTAATCACAATCTATTCATTTATTACGGGATTATGCAAATATCAAGTGACTGACTTACTTATATTAAGCATTGTAGTACGGTGTTGTGGTTTCAGGATTGAAAAGCATAATGCACCCATTTTCAAAAAGCTTAGGGATTATGCCTCCCTCTACATTTTGCCTTAAGACCAATGCTAGTAAGTAATAATTCTTCCTTTTCCTTTCTGTTTAAACCTGCCTTTACCGCTGTAAAAGTTTAATTTCTCCCTGTTTACAATGTATTTTTGAAAGAATAGCTCATGAGAGTATTTGTTAGTTTAAAAAATATGTATTGATTGATTTCTGTAGAGCATGCATTGATGAATCCTAGCATAAATTATTTCATAGTCATCATTAGCATCCCGTCTTAGTCAATTTGTTCTGCTTTCACAAAATAACACAGCCCACGAAATTTATAAATAATTTCTTACAATCCTGGAGGCTGGGAGAAGGCCAACGTTGGGGCATTCCATATTTGGAGGAAGGCCTCTTTCTATGCCCTTACATAACAGGAGATGGAAAGGCAAAACATATTAAAGTACTTCCCTTGATCCTTTTGTAAGGGTAAATTCCTCTGTTCATGAAGGTAGAAGCGTTATGACTTAATCACCTCTCATACAAGCACACTGATGATTAAATTCCAACATGAATTTTGGAGGGCACACATTTGAGCCACCATTTTATGCAGACTCCTGTGTAATAAACATCTTATAAAACAATCTCAGAGTTTCTATTTACCTTATGTCTCATAGCTATTAGCAGGTAGTGTAGAGACAATAGCTGGACAGTACAAACCGCACAGCTTTGCTACAAGCTTTATAAAATGAAAAGCGTCACTGTGGGGGACAGCACTGAGTACTTAGAAAGAGTGTAAGTGTACATGACACACATAGAGTCATTCAAAGACGGGGTGAAAGTGGACTGGTAGATTATGTAATTTCAAAGTTATTGCATTAAAATTGAAAAAAAAAGATTACTGGTAATTGGGAACAATCCAGAGCATTTCTAACAAGGAATCCAAAGGCCAGTTCTCTTACATTTGCAATCTGGTAGTCCCCTAATATTTTGGTTCCTTACTACTGTTTTCTAAAAGAAATAGTAATAATTTCTTTTTGTTTTCTAGCCTAATCTATATGGTTTTTTGAAGCTGTGAAATCCTCTCATTAAATACAAATAAAAAAGAAGTGAGAAATGTTAAGTAAGAATCTCTAAATCAGAGTATGATACTCATTACGACTTTCATCCCAACTCAAAGAAAAAAAAATAGGATGGAGCCAAAAATATTTATCTTCAGTACCTTAATGAGCATATTCTCATAGTTTTTAAGGTTGTAATTGTGTGTAAGTGGTGTGTGAATATGTGTGTGAATGTTATACTCTTCAGGCCCAGAAGAGGGCATCAGGTTCCCTGGAGCTGTATAGGTGACTGTGAGCCATTGGATGTAGGTGCTGAACACTGAATTCAGGTCTTCTGCAAAAGTTATTATGGCACTGAACCATCTGTCCAGACCCTTATGTTCATATCTTGGTATTTTTAAAAATTGCCTTCCAATACTGCTTTCATCTTATCTCCTTCCTATTCCTTTAATTTCCCCATACAAATTCAGTGCAAGTGTTTTACAAATTCAGCAGAGGTTTAATGAAGCCTAGTTGTGTGAGACAATATCAGTTGCCTTGTAGACATTACTGTAATGTCTACAAGGCAGGTCCACTTCCTAGGAAAGGATAACACTGAAATTTTGTGGGGTTTTTTGGAAGTCATTATCTTTTCTTTTATTCACTTTGTTAAAATGATTGACTCATTTGATTGGTCAAACATGTAAAGACTTAACACTTCTTTGGGCATGCTTCTTTAAAACACTTTTTATGGAACTAGAAGGTGAAGGCAATCAAGCCTTTTATTATTTTTTGCTCTCTTGACTACCTTGCATTCAAGCACAAGGAACTCACTATGTAATTATGGCTTCACCCCCATCTCTCTCTCTTTGAAAAAAAATGTGATGCCATTTTGCTCACACAGGCTTGAAACTTACATTGCATGTATGTTTCATTCCCCATGTGCTATCTACTATCTCTAGAAGAACAGTGTCAGAAAGACCTTTGTTCTGTTGCAGTGAGTGCATTCTGAGGTCAGTAGCAATCAACCATGTGTGTGGAAAAGAATATTTAAAGCCTACATTCTATAACCAACCATCTCTATGGGTGATTTCCTGGTTCTGGATTTGAGAGAAGCAATTAGAAAAACATCGTTTTAATTTTGTATTCAAATATTTTTATCTAATATACATATACACATAGAATTCCTATTAAAAGTTGAAATTCCCTAAAGGAAAAAAGGTATAGCATATTCATAAATTAAATGAAAAACTCAATAATATTAAAATAATGGTTTCATGTAGGAATATTATGAGTTAATGTGGTCCCAATCACAACTGCAGAAAATTCAAGCATGATGGTAAAAACTTGTAATCCCATCATTCCAAAGGCTGAGGCAGGAGAATTGTGAGTCTGAGGGAAACTTAGGCTGTCTCAACAAACAAAACCAGACTCCAGCAAAACATCCAGGAAATGAACAAACTGTTTCTGAAGTCTATATGAAAATACAAAGGACCTAAAATACACGAAACACATTTGAAAAAAGAAAACGAAACTACAAGATTCAGACTATCTGATTTCAAGGCTTATAAAGCTATAATAATCCAAAAAAATGAAGCGGCTGCATCAGGACAGAGAAATAAATCAATGAAACAGAAGAGCAGAGTGTCCAGGAATAGAACATCACACATTAATTCAGCTGATTGTCACTGAAGTGCAAAGTCATTTCCTTAGAGAAAGAATGATTGCTTAGGTGTGGTGAGCCAAGGAAGTTCTGAGTGGATGTGTAAGGAGTAGTTGTAGTGAATGTGTATGGTTGATTAGGATATGGCCATGTTAAAGACCAATGCCTTAGGACCATGGGATTTGATGCTTTGTCACTGCCCCTGTGAGTAATGCTCAGAGGGACAGCAAATTATTCTTCTGGTCTGAGTGCAAAAATTAAAAGCATGTGCAAGTATGAATGTTTACAAATGATTGACAAGTGTGTGCAAAAACTGCTGCATCTTAGATGTTTACAGCCTGAGACTGCTCTCACAGAGAGTTCCTACTAAAACCAGCCAACCCCTGTCCCTATTCCATACAAAGTAAATGCTCTGTGGTTCTGGGTTGCTGTATGGTCTGTCACTCCATCAGAGTTCACATGCTCCACCTGACTCCAGATTTTATATATACGTGTATCTATATGTCTGTCTGTCCTTTTTTTTTATATCCCATTGCCACCCCTCTTAGATTAGGTCTCAGCTATGAGGATGGGTCTCATTTAGGGATGGTGTCTTTTTCACATTTGTTAATCTATAATATATATTTTGTGTCATGTAAAGTGACATATGTCACAGTAACTTGTAAACTAGACATACAAAGCAAGAAAAAATAAGTGTGCATAGTATGATTCCACTTATATGAGATTATCAAAAATGTACACTACTCCATAAAGATATGTGGCAACTATAATTGGGCTTAGGAAACTAGTGAGGGGCAATAGGGAGAGACTGCAAAAGAAAAACTTTGTAAAATATAAAATGCATATTTGTTAGTTTGATTTTATTAATATATTATAGATATATAACTATATATGTCAAATTTTCTGATTATATGCTTTAAACATGTTCAGTATGCTTTATATCCATTATACCTTAACATTATCTACCCAAATGATTCAACATTTTGGAGAAATAAATAAACATAAAAATAATAAATGCACATATCAGCAAACTGTTGTTGGATTAGGTTTAGATTAGCTAATGACCCTATTGTTCTATGCAAACTGTCAGTTAACATTGACTTATCCAGACAAATATTGAAAATTGGAAGGGTGACTGTAATTGAAAAGGTTTTCTGTAAAGATCTAAACCTGACACTGTGCCTCCATCTGTTTTACTTGTGTTAGGTTGTTATGTTATAATTATCCTTTGGGTTCCATACAACCTCTTATTATTGATTGGTGTAATTTTTCTTGAAGATGCTAGAAATTACAATGCCAGTCAGACTTGGAAAGAGGCCAGTTTAGGGAGACACATGAAGACTTGAAAGATGAGTTTTGGAGTAGGTAGAGAAAGGATTTTGTCTGCAGTTTTAGGCTATGTTTGAAGGTGCTGGGAAAACTGGGTTCTGTTGGTGAGATACAGAGTGAGGTAACCAAGATGTTCGTCTTGCATTAGGCAGGAAGGTACATTGAAAAGTCCTGATAAAATTGGCATGCAATCCCATGATCTAAGAAGAATCCTATCGAAACACCAGTTAAATGTTAATCTCTGAATGATATTTGTTGCAATGCAGCTTGTGAAAATTCCCGTGACAGCACTTGGACTGCAATGATAAGGGATGTTTCAGCAGATCCGAAATATATTCTTTTGTGGTATCAGAAGCAGAAGAAACTTCTGATGCTAGCTCAAACTGAAGGCTAGATTAGATAGTGACAATGGGAAGACCCACATCAGAACATAATTCATGGTGAGCAGTGATGAAGACCCCAGTAAGAACATAGAGTTTGAACAGATAGGTCCCTCCTGCAGGGACTCCCCAAGAGTTCACAGGAATCAATGAGCTTCAAAGGCAGGATTTGAGGTCTGTGTTCAGCATGCAGACTGTGGATATCAGGCCTGTGAATTAGTCTGTTACTGATATGACAAATTGTTACAAACTTATTGACTTAAAACATGTATTATTTGGGAGTTCTTTAAGTCAGAAATCTAAAATTGAGCTATGGGGAGACATTCTTTCAGGAAACTCTGGGACTTCTCTAGTTTTCAGGACTATCTACATTCCTTGGCTCAAGGCTCTCTTTCACAAATGTGTTCACTTCAATTTCTGCTCTTCTGTCCTAATGTCTTTTTATTCTCCACGGAGGAGTATTTGGGATGCAAATCAATAGTAGAGTAGCTATTGAACCTGGTGAGTCCCTGGGTTCTATCTCCAGTACAAATAAGTAAAATTTCTCAATTTCCACATTTATAAAAATCTATTAGCTATGTAAGGCACCATGATCCAAGTTCCAGGGATTTGGTGTGAACATCTTCAAATGGATATTATTTTGTTCATCATAAGCAGATAGATATAGGTCTTGTAAAGAATGGAAAATAGACAAGAGTGGAGCTGTTTTTGAAATAATAAGAAATGGAAAGCTTGCTACTTTTCTAACTATATAATACTATATTATATATATATTTTTTCAATAGCAAGTTCATGTGGGTTCTCGAAGCTTTGGTTGAGTCAGTCCAGCAAGAGGGACGGGGACTTATTTCAAAGGATGCAGCTTGCTTATCTCAAAAAATGCCAGATGTTGAAATGGACATATGCCACCAGAACATATTATTGTCATTTCATTTATTAGATGATTAGTGACCTCCGGAACTCATTATATTTCGAAAGGAGACTTTCTTCTCAACCATAATTAAATTTGTCATTAATCTAGAGCATTTTTTCATTAAAATAATATAGTGGGAATTTCACCCATGTTAAATACTATAATTTATCTTCTATTTATAGTTTGGTAGATAAATAATGACTGAGACAATACTCATCTAGATTGTAATATTTGGCCCTTCATTTAGGGCATCATTTCTGAGGTAGTGAAATTCATTCTACATTTTTCTTTCCTTGTTTACTGTTAATATCTTCCTTTGTTTATCTGCCCAAACTGAAATTCTTACAAAAGAAAAATTTATTTGCAATAAGTAAATAACAGGCACTCTGTAAATGATGGTTTAAAATTAAAAATAGACATATTTGCTTATATTGATGAATCCAAATCTCTCGCATTTGAGTCATAGTTTTGATGTCTGATTGCTCACAGAACATTGGGAGAGCACATTAACATACATACGTGGGTGTCCACAGAGGCTTACATAAGGGTAATGTGGTATACATACATAGTGGGAAAAGTTTCGGCTGTAAGGAAAGTGACATCATGAAACCAAATGGGTGGAGCTGGAGATAAGCATATTAAATGAACTAACCTAGTCTCATATATTGTATCTGTTCTCTCATTTGTCATTCCTGGATTTTGTATAGTTATGTAAAATCATGTATGTATACATGGCATGAAATTAGAAAAGGGAAAAAGGGAAGGATTCAGATTAAGGAGTATGAACAACATTTTCTAAACACACACACACACACACACACACACACACACACATATATACTTTAAAACATAAATAAATCATATACATCCACTCCTGATCTAACTCAATCCCCTAGCTGATAAAGTTGAGAATAAAGCAACTTAAGTGGGGTCAAGTGATATGCAAAGTTCAAACAGAGGCATGAACAGAGACAGTTGAGGAACTTGAATCCAGCCTTTCTAATAACTCCTCCTTTGCAAACACCATTTAATATAACAGTTATTTTTATTACTACACAATACAGTGCAATGCTGAAACACAAGGTAAATTCATTACCCAAAGCCATATATCTTAGTAAAAAATACTTTCCTTAAATCTTTTTGTTTTTGCAATCCTAAAACCACCACCATTTCAGTGCCAGGGGGGCTCAGACAGGGAGCTAGCCTGTGACAACTACCAGTCCATCATCGTCCATGTACCAGTGGGTTCCCAGGACAGGAAGCAAGCCACAGACTCGAAGAACCCTGCCTGGCACCACAGATCCCAGGAAGATGGCCACTCGAGAGAGCTAAGCAAGGACAAGACAATCACCAGACTGGTACCATGGGACCTGGGCAGGGACCTAGCCTGAGATGAACACCAGTCTAGTGCCATACTGGCCTAGGAGTCAGACCATACTGGAGATGACCCGTGCCAGGCACCATAATGTGCAAGGCACAAGTGGGACATGGCTTGTCCAAGACTACTCCTGAGACAGACCTAGACACTTAGAGACTCCAGACACTACTAAGTGGAGCAAGTAAGTGGTGGAGAAATGGAAGAGAAAGAGAAACAGAAGGATGAGGACACAATGAACAGAGGCAGAACTCGAGACTTGAGGGTAGTTAGGAACAACCTGATGTGAACAGCCAGTGATGCCACCTGGGACCATGGTGGAGTCCTGACCTTTGCTGCCAATGGGGACCATGTCTGGGTCTGTGGTCCTGCAGCAGCGGGGCTCTGTTACCACCAAAAGCCAAGTGGACATCCCTGGCCTGGGCTGGCACCGAGAGACATATTGATGTCTGAGGGCTATGCAGAACTACTGCCTCCAACCTTGGCATCATGGGAGAACTGGCCATAAAGGCATGAGAGCAAGAAAGCTGACCACACCCCTAGACAGCTGCAGTGCTCGGGACAGCAGGGCCTGCACATTTTGGGAGTTGTGAGTGAGCTGGTCTCAGGATGTGAGTTTGGGAGAGCTGGCTCTACCACTTGTCTCCCTGTGGTGGCATGAACAAGAGAGAGGTCCTTCACCCCTCATCACCTGTAGCAGGTGAGAGACATGGCCCTGGGGTCATAAAAGCAGGAGAGCTGGTCCTGTCCTTCACCAACTGCAGCACTCAGGAAAGCAGACCCTGCACCTTTCCTGGACAGCACAGTACAGCTGGCCCTGGATGTGGGGGTTGAGGGTGAGCTGACCCCAAGGCAGTGAGGTTCCAGTGTTGTCAAAATAACAGAAGCCAGAGGCCTCGTACCAGACCAAGAAGTCATTACGATGAACATTTGCAAGCAAGGAAATGTGGGCAAAACAGAACACAATGTGACACACTACAGCTTCCACAATGAGATTTATTTCTCTGTTGGGAGAGGTTCTAAGGGTGGAGGGTGGGTCTGAGGGGAGATGGGAGATGAGTGTGAACTGGGTGCATGATGGGAAATTCACAGAATAAAAACAATAAATATATTAAAAAAAAATCTTTCTACTTTTTTCCCAACAGGGTTTCAATTCTTTGCTACCATTCGTGTGTGTATGTGTTTGTGTGTGTGTATGTGTGTTTATGTGTATATGTCTTCATATTGTGTTTATATGTATATATGTATGTTTATTCTGTATATGTTCATGTGTGTACATGGATGTGAATATGTGTGTATTTATTTTACAAACACTTTTCCTGTGAAATTTTATCCCAATAGAGCCCTTTCCCTCTTCATGAACCAGCTGCAACCATCATCAGGTTGTAGTTATAGATCAATATAGAGAATTTTAATTTCATAATGGTTCTCAGGTTTAAAGAAAGGCTTTAATTAGGACAACCGTCTGCTCCCAGCTTAGTCTGTATAATTTTGGAGTTAGCAATAGGCTTTTAAACTATTTGCTAAGATTTTTTTTTCTACATTACCATTTAATATTTAGCCCCAAATCTACATTGTTGTACTTTTTATTTTGCACATGAAAGGCACCTCCATGCTCTCTACTCAGAAACTTCTTCATGCTGGACTGTAGAGCCCTGTGTATTATCCCATCATTGGCAGAGTCCTATGCCCCATTCTGCTTCTTTTTCTACTGCTGACCGCAGCATGCCACCACCAAGAGCTTCTTTTGAGATCTTTACTGGAGATCTTTCTTGCTTGTTTATAAATTCATGCCTGGTACTACTAATTGGCAAAACAAAACAAACAAACAAAAATAAACAAACAAACAAAACCCAGAAAAACCAGGTATTTGGCTAGGTCATAGGTTCTAAGGGAGAACTTAGCACTGCTAAAGCTGCTACGTGGTCACAGTATTAAACTGCCCCCTGAATTCTTATGTTTATACACATAGGTTAGTATATCTCTCAGTACTCATCAAGGAAGCTATTTTTGTACTACTACTACTACTACTACTACTACTACTACTACTAGTAGTACTACTAGTAGTAGTAGTAGTAGTAGTAGTAGTAGTAGATAGACATTGATATAGAGACTCGTAACTGGTCAACATACAGAGAACAAGAGACTATGGAAAATGCTCAGCTCTAAATGGAATATCTGTATTGTTCTCTCCCCCAGGGGATCAGGGATCCTTTTATAAAAAGGAGCAGAAAGACAGTGAGAGCTATAGCAAGACCCTGTTGGCTGGACACAACACACCTGTTGCACACACAGGAGGTCCCACTCCTATCTTAACTGTTAGCAATTGATGGCTTCTGGGAGAGTAAGAAGGTATATTTTCTTCAGGGATGAGTCCACTGACAAGGTACCCATGCTCAAGTGGATGTTCTTCTCTTTGGGCACATACAGGCAGCACCAAGTAGACTCAGTGTGGGGAAAAAAGGGTACATGAAATTGAGAGGGAACGGTGATGGTTAATAGGTATGGGGAATGTGTTGGTTAGTTTTACAACAAGTTTACACATTCTTGTGTCATTTAGGAAGAAAAACTCTCAATTGAGAAAATGTCCCCATAACATTACCCTATAGGCAAATCTATGGGGAATTTACCTGATTATCGATTATTTCGGGTGGGCCCAGCCCACGGTGGATTATGCCAACCCTGGGCAGGTAGTCCTGAGTTGTATAAGAAAATAGGCTGGGCAAGTCATGAGTAACAAACTAGTAAGCAGCGAACCTCCATGACTTCTTCAGTTCCTGCCTCCAGTTCCTGCCTTGAGTTCCTGCGCTGACTTCCTTCAGTGAAGGCATGTGTCATGAGAGTTGTAAGCTGAAAGACTCTACTTGTAGAGCTGGTTTTGGTCATAGTGTTTTATCACAGAAATAGACTACAACAGAGAAGGAATAGGAAGGGGGAAATCGGGTGGGGGTGGATTTGACTGAAACACATTAGATACACATATGGCATTATCAAAACTAAAAAATAAATACAAGAAGTACAAGGATGACTCTTAATACATTGTAATTTATTTTTAAAATACAGCTTGAATAAAAAGGAGCAAACAATTCAAGTATAATGAAGCTACATAATGCATACTTTACAATTTCTCTAGAAAACTATTTTTTCTTATGAAAATGTATTTCCCTAGAAAACATATGACATTCTGAAAATTTTCTACATGTACTTTGTTTGAGGCACTATAGAATAATGAAGACCTTTTGGCCAAATGTTTTATATAGAATACTAAATACATTTCTCAGAGTTGAATAACATATAAAGAATAAATTTTAAAATATTTAACAAATTAAACCATAACATGTTCAACTATTTAAAAAAAAAAGATGTTTCAAGGTCACTTGCTCCACAACCATGCTGCTTCTCCACCTCTACAGAGGTAGTTAAACTGCCATCTTTACTCTCACCTTCAGTCCTGCATCTTTAGTACTTAGCATTGTGATATACTTAGGGGGAGAGGATCTAAGACCTACCCTTTATATACATAACATCCATCATTCGGTGCTGACTTGGAATATCACATGTGTCTCTCTTTCATTCAACATACTGAAGTTTTCAGTAAGTGAGGCATGTTACAGCAGGAAGGACCTAGGACAAATTCCTCTTTTTAAAAATATATATAACATATTTATTAATTCAAGTTACATCTCCTCTCTGCTCCCCTCTAGGTACCACCCTTTCACCCTCTACCCTCTCTCCCATCTATCCTTCTCCTGCACTGTGGAGAGCCCCCACATATCAGCCCCCCCCCTCAGTTCATCACTCACATGAGGGATAAGAGCTTCTTTTTGCTCTGGGGCCCAACACTGCACCTTAGCTAAGATAAAGTGTCCCACTAACTGGTAACAAAGTCCATCACTGAGACTGTCCCCAACCACTTGCTAAGAGATCTATATGATGACAAATTTGTTTATCATCTATATTTGTATAGGGGGGGTCTAGGTCTAGTCTAAGCTTTCTTCTTCTTCTTCTTCTTCTTCTTCTTCTTCTTCTTCTTCTTCTGCTTCTTCTTCTTCTTTTCTTCAGTCTCTGTAAGCCTCTAGGAGCCTAGATTGTTTGGTTCTGTTGATCTTGACACCCCCCCACCCCATCTCTCTATTCCTCCTCCCTCTCTTATATAGGTCTCCCAGAGCTCCACCTAATCTTTGACTGTGTGTCTCAGCATTTGCTTTGTTCTGTTGCTGGGTGAAATTTCTCTGAAAGACACTTGAAATGCTTATCATCCTTAGTCATCAGGGAAATGAAACTCAAAACGACTCTAAGATTCCATCTCACACCTGCCAGAATGGCTAATATCAAAAACTCAAGTGATAGCACATGCTAAAGAGGAACACTCCTCAATTGCTGGTGGGAGTGCAAACTTGTATAACCACTTTGGAAATAAGTGATATCTCAGAAGACCAGGAATAGTTGTACTCCAAGATCCAGCCATGCCACTCCTGGGCATATATCCAAAAGATTCTTCACCAAACTGCAAGGATACCAGCTCAATGATATTCATAGCAACTTTATTTGTAATACCTAGCTCTTCAACCGAAGAATGGATAAAAAACATTTACGCAATGGAATGCTACTCAGCTATCAGAAACAAGGAAATCATGCGATTTGCAACCAAATGGAGGGAACTAGAAAAGCTCATACAGAGTGAGTTAACCCAGACCCAGAAAGATACACATGACATGATTTGTTTATAACTGACTTTTAGACATATAGTACAGGATAACAATCCTATAACCCACATACCCAAAGGAACAGGAAACTAGCATAACTATCCTATGAGAAATTCCACCCAGCAGAAAAAAAGAAAAAATTCCCTATTTTAAATCAACACAAATCCAAGTTATTTCTTTCTATCAACCAATGAAATGGGCTTTCAAAATTTGTATCCAACTTCAACAACAAAAGTTTTCTACCAATAAAAAAGTTGAGTGAGTATGGCAGGGAACTCTCAACTTTCTATGTCTATCTTCAGATTTCGGCTAGACAGAGAAAACTCATTAAAACCAGAGAATCTCCTGCCAAGCAGTACAGGAGAGAGCTGAGTATCCAAAACCCCATGACAGAGTTAGCAACAGGGAAACCAAAGGAGAGTCTAAGGCTACAGATTTTCTTACAAAACTATGAAGAAGCCATGGTCAGGGACCACAGAGCATCCAAAGTGCCTTAAATGCCCCATAACTTATCACCAAGTAATGACCCTCATCTCACTAGTTCAAGTACTTTCTTCTAACAAATCTTTTAAGATTCTTATGAGTCGATTTGACCTGATGCCAAATTTCCTCACAGAGGGGAAGGATGTAAATATTACATTTGAAAATATATTTCATTTTAATCTTTCATAAATTATTATTTCTTTAAGAACATACATTTTAAATGAGCACAAATGAAAATTTAAAGATAGTTTAAATGATCAGTTATTAAAATAAAATTGTATTCCTTTCATTTGAGGTCACCAACTTTTTCATAATAAAATGGAAGTTTCTGGTGACTAGTTCTCACTTTCTTTCTGATGAAATTAAATGGGAAACAAACTGGTATCATGCCCTTTGACTTCAATTTTTTATTGGAAGGAAAATGAGAAGAACCAACTCAATTTTCTTCTCTGCATAAGAACATTTCAAAAGAAGATACTGGGTCATTTTGGAGGATTTTTTGTTTTTGTTTTTGGTGATTTAAAGATTCTTGAATTCTGCAATCTTAACAGAGACAAAAGCAGCTTTCCTAAAAGTAGCTGGTTTTGTTTGTTTGTGTATGTGTGTATGGGCACCTGAGTAGAGGGGCTCTTGAAGATCAGAACAGGGAACTGGATACCGTCTTGGCTTGGTGTTACAGGCAGTTGTGAGCTACCTGTTGTGTATTGATACTGGGAACTGAACGAGGCTCCTTTGTAAGAGCAACAAGTACCCTTTACACTGAGTCATCTCTCTAGCTCCAGAAGAAGCTCTTATTAAGCAGAGAGTGTGTGATACTTCCAAAGACTCCTCATGTGACTAAAGAAACGTAGTTACATTTTCAAATAAAAATTAACTTTAATATATTTTGATAGCAATGACCTATATAGACAGACATGCAGAATAAAAAGTTGTGAGATTAAGTCTTCAATATTTTAGACCAGACTTGTTGGTGCAAGTACCTATAACAGTTTAGAGATTGACTTTTCATACTTGGCTTTGGACTCTGTCAAAGTAGCCACTTTGCATATTTGTCTACTAGTTGTCTACAATTAAAACAGTGGTATACAACCTTGAAAAAGTCTTGTTTACTCTAAATGAATAAGCAATGGCTGAATTTAAAATGAAGGTAGACTAAACATCTATAGGTAAGGGAACTTCAGAACTTCAATCAAATCACTTACACCAACATTTCTAGTTATCGTACTAGAAAATCAACATAGACGATTTAAATGCAGAAATCTACAGGACAATCCTGGCAGAAACACAAAACCGGGTAGTAATTTTTCTGAAATAATTTAATGTAAAGAATTGGTTGATCAAGCATCATAGCACCAGTAAGTCTACAGGAAACATCAAGCTGACACCGAATCACCCTAGAAAATAGTTACCATCAGCGTACCTGGGAAATCAAACAATGATGTAAGGATTATGAGAAGATGGAAGCCTGCTAGGGAGTGCATGCTGAGGACCTGGCACATACGGTAAAGAAAATTTGTTTCACAGAGACTCTAGTACTCCGAAACCCACATGAGGAGCTGTAACTTAGAGACCTAAAGTTGGTACAGTGCTCAAATGTACCACAACCAAGCAGAGTGCTGATAAAAAATGACTGGAAAGTGGAATCAAGCACTGCTTGGGGGAAGTAGAGAGCTCCTGATGTGGAGGCACTTGTAAAACACTAGATGCAAACTTAGAGAGACAAACTTCTTCCTCCTTCCTCCTTATTCTCTTGCAACATGCCCTGTGGACAAAAAAGGGTGTGCAGTTGACAAAGAGGAAATATGTATTGTGAAACAACATCTTAGAGTAAGCAAGGACTAGGAGCTAAAAGATAGCAGGCTAGAGCTAGCACACCCATTGATTCCAGCAATGATTTGACTTGGGTAGGGACAGAATGATCCATCCTGTTCTGTTACTGTGGTTCAGGATTTTGAAGGTGGAGTGCTCCTAATATGCTTTTCATAGTACTTGATGAGACTAAAGGGATACTTTTTTCCCATTCACCAGCAGTTCTCATAGCTAACCCATACTTTTATATGTATTTGACTTTTTAAAATCTGTTCTTGTGCTAAATTCTTGCTGATCTATGAACTGAATAGCCTGACTCATGGTATCTTTTACTTTCTTCAAATTTTGTATCACCCAACACTTATCCCATTGCAGTATAGTATGTTATGAGCCTTTCCTTTTAATCATGACTGAGATTCAAAAAGCTGATGATACTAATGATACTGCCTTTTCCTCCATGTTGTTAAATAACAAGATAAAAATGATGTATGTAAAAGTTCTTTCTTTTGAAAGAAAAAAAAACCACATGATAATCTTGCTAGATGCAGAAAAAGCATTTGACAAAATCCAACACCCCTTCATGCTAAAAGTTCTGGAGAGAACGGGCATACAAGGACCGTACCTAGAAATAATAAAGTCAATATACAGCAGGCCAGTGGCCAATATCAAATTAAATAGAGAGAAACTTGAAGCATTTCCTCTAAACTCAGGGACAAGACAAGGATGTCCGCTTTCACCATATCTCTTCAATATAGTACTTGAAGTTCTTGCTAGAGCAATAAGACAACTAAAGGAGATCAAGGGGATAAACATTGGAAATGAAGAAGTCAAATTATTCCTATTTGCAGATGATATGATAGTATACATAAGTGACCCCAAAAATTCCACAAGAGAACTCTTACAGCTGATAAACACCTTCAGCAGAGTGGCTGGATACAAAATTAATTCAAAAAAATCAGAAGCCCTTCTTTATACAACAAACAAATGGGCTGCAAAAGAAATAAGGGAAACAACCCCCTTCACAATAGCCACAAACAACATAAAATACCTGGGGGTAACTCTAACCAAGCAAGTAAAGGACCTGTACAAGAAGAACTTCAGCCCTTGAAGAAAGAAATGGAAGAGGCTTTTAGAAGATGGAAAGATCTCCCATGCTTATGGATAGGTAGGATCAACATAATAAAAGTGACCATCCTACTAAAAGCAATATATAGATTCAATGCAATTCCTATCAAAATAACAACACAATTTTTTATAGACTTGGAAAGAGCGATTCTCGATTTCATATGGAACAACAAAAAGCACAGAATAGCTAAATAAATCCTGTACAAAAAAAAAAAAAAATCTGAGTTATCACCATCCCTGATTTCAAGCTGTACTACAGAGCAATAGTTGTAAAAACAGCATTGTATTGGTATAGAAACAGTCCAGTAGATCAATAGAATCAAATTGAAGATCCAGAAATAGACCCACACACTTATGGGCAACTAATTTTTGACAAAGAAGCCAAAAGTGCACAATGGAAGAAGGACAGCATCTTCAACAAATGGTGCTGCTCCAACTGGATGTCCACTTGTAAAAGAATGAAATTAGACCCATACTTATCACCTTGTACAAAACTTAATTCCAAGTGGATCAAAGACCTTAACATAAGTCCGGCCACACTAAATCTACTAGAAGAAAAAGTGGGAGAAACCCTCGAATTCATTGGCACAGGTGACAACTTCCTGAACAGAACACCAATAGCTCAGGACCTGAGATCAACAATCAATAAATGGGACCTCATGAAACTGAAAAGCTTCTGTAAGGCAAAAGACACTGTCATTCGAACAAAACGGCAGCCTACAGGCTGGGAGAAAATCTTCACCAACCCCACATCTGACAGAGGGCTAATATCCAAAATCTACAAAGATCTCAAGAAATTAAATGCCAAGAAACCAAATAATCCAATCAAAAAATGGGTGACAGGGGGAGCGAAGATGGCGGCGACCTACACTGACGCATTCTGAATGCGGGGAAAAAAAGAGCCATAAAAAACACAGAGTTATTGGGCACTGTGCAAAAACCGGAGGGGCTAGACCCCCCCCCCCCCCGGGACC
>CAJQZJ010001558.1:2410163-2431688 GCA_907164525.1 Lophiomys imhausi
GACTGTTAAAAGTCCCAGGGCAAGGCTCTCCCCATCTCTCACAGACATGGAGGCCACTAAACCCGGGATTCGGGAACTCCCATTTGGTGAGGCGCCTGGTAAGATCGATCCCAACTTACAGCAGGCAGAATCAGGGTCCACTTGGCCATAGATCGCTGTCCTACTGGGCTCCCCACACATCAGGTTGAACTTATACCCACTTAAAAAAGGTTGCGAGATAGTGGAAGCCTTAGCAAAGAACAAACAGGGGGCTCAGCGGGTGGTCTGCAGTGGCTCGTGAAGTGGAGGGCAGGAGGTTCCGAGAGAGCGCGGGAAGCTGGGAACACAAAAGCAGGCGGGAGGGGCCAAATCTCGCACACTCAGGCTGGCGCAGCTGGGGAGGGAGCATGGCTGGCAGGGCCAAATCCCCGCCAGTCCACGGCAGGTCATCTGGGGAGAGAGACAGGCGTGGGCGGGGCCAGGGGTCCGTGCACCCATGGCGGAGCTGCTGGGACGAGAGGTGCACTCAGGCAGCCGGAGGATCCGGGGCTTGGGGTACCCACGGGATCCGTGGCGGCGCAGACAGGAAGGGAATCAGGGACAGGGTCCAGCCCTGTGGCGAGAAGCCTAGAGAGAAACCAGAAATCGGGACCATAGCTGTATCCTGGAAAATCCAGACATATCAGGTGTGGAGCCAGACCCTGTCAGCCTCCGGGACGACAAACAAAGCCCACAGAATCTGTGCCTGGGCAAACAGGCCCATACCATCAGAACCATTACAGGCTGATAACTCAGAGTGCAACATAGAGAAGTCTGAATTGGGAGCAGTGAAACAATCCTGGTCCATTACTCACAACCTGGGAATAGGCTGCACCAGATCACAGTGCCTCTGGCGATTAAAACCACAGTGACCTTGAAATCCCCCTGTAAGCAACGACAGATAGCCAAGTAACTCGTCCCCTGTACCAAATCATCCACTGTGGTTCCAAGCACAGAAAACAGACAGCTAAATGCATCCAATGGTGAAAGGTCAAAAAAAAAATAGAAATCAAGGAATTATGACTCCAACAAAGCAGAACCACCCTAGCTCATCCAATTCGGATGACCACACACCAACAGAAACACATGAAAACATTGACAATTCTGCAATATGGAAAGTGATAGAGTCCCTGCAAGAAGAACTTAAATCTATGAAGGAATTCAAAGAAACCACAATTCTACAAATCAAAACAAGGAACAACACCATTAAAGAGCTCCAAGCCAAGGTGACAGAGCTTGAACAGGAAAAGGAAAAAGCCATGAAAGATTTTCATACAAAAACAAGCAAGCTGGAGAAGGAAATGTACAAAACGAACAAAACCATACAAGACATGAAAATAGAAATAGAAACAATAAAGAAAACACAGTCAGAGTTAAAAGAGGAAGTGGAGAACCAAGGGAAGAGAACAGGAACTACGGATGTGAGTATCAACAATAGGATGCAAGAGATGGAAGACAGGTTCTCAGGCATGGAAGATTCAGTGGAAGAAATCAGTACAACATCCAAAGAAAATGAGAAGGCTAAAAAATCTCTCACCCACAACATCCAAGAAATCAAGGACTCATTGAAAAGACGGAACCTAAGAATTATAGGTATAGAGGAAAGAGAAGACTCCCGACTCCAAGGTCCAGGAAATATCTTCAACAAAATCATAGAGGAAAACTTCCCAAACCTGAAAAAAGAGATGCCAATAAAAATCCAAGAGGCATACAGAACACCAAACAGATTAGACCAGAAAAGAAACTCCTCTCGCCACATAATAATTGAAACCCCAAATGTACAGAACAAAGAAAGAATATTAAAAGCTGTAAGAGAAAAAGGTCAAGTCACATACAATGGCAGACCCATCAGAATTACACCTGACTTCTCCCCAGAAAAGATAAAAGCTAGAAGGGCCTGGTCAGATATACTACAAGTCCTAAGAGATCATAGACGCCCAGCCAGACTACTTTACCCAGCAAAACTCTCTATCAACATAGATGGAGAAAACAAGATATTCCATGACAAAATTAAATTTAAACAATATCTACCCACAAACCCAGCCCTACAGAAAATCCTAGAAGGAAAATCCCAACCCAGAGAAGAAAACTCCACCCAAGAAAACAAAGGGAATAGAAAACCCATCAGCAACTAAACCAAAAGAGGAACAGGACCAACGCCTATACCAAACTAATGGGAAATAACAACCCCAGGTCACTAATATCCATCAACATCAATGGACTCAACTCCCCAATAAAAAGACATAGGTTTACAGAGTGGATCCGCAAGCAAGACCCTTCTTTATGCTGTATACAAGAGACACATCTAACTACAAAAGATAGACACTGCCTCAGAGTAAAGGGCTGGGAAAAGGTTTTCCAAGCAAATGGACCCAGGAAGCAAGCTGGAGTAGCCATCCTAATATCAAACAAAACAGACTTCCAACTGAAGTTAATGAATAAAGACTAAGAAGGGCACTATATACTCATTAAAGGGAATATTCATCAAGAGGAAATCTCAATACTGAACATCTATGCCCCAAATACAAAGGCACCTACTTTCGTAAAAGAAACACTTCTAAAACTTAAAGCGCACGTCGATCACAACACATTAGTAGTGGGAGACTTCAACACCCCACTCACAACAAAGGACAGATCATCAAGACAGAAGACAAACAGAGAAATATTGAGTCTAACAGAGATCATGAAACAAATGGACCTAACAGACATCTACAGAACATTTCACCCAAACACAAAGGAATACACCTTTTTCTCAGCACCCCATGGAACCTTCTCCAAAATCGACCACATAATTGGTCACAAAGATAGTCTCAGTAGATACAAGAAAATTGAAATAACACCTTGTATCTTATCAGACCACCACGGAATAAAGCTGGTCTTCAACAGTAAAAGAATCAACAGAAAGCCTACACACACATGGAAATTGAACAGCTCCTTACTGGATGACCACTGGGTCAGGGAAGAAATAAGGAAGGAAATCAAAGACTTCTTAAAATCCAACGACAATGAAGACACAACATACCCAAACCTATGGGATACATTGAAAGCTGTGCTACGAGGAAAGTTCATAGCACTAAGTGCTTTCAAAAAGAAAATTGTGACAGCTCATATTAGTGAACTAACAGCTAAGCTGGGTGAACTGGAAAAAAAAGAAACAAACACTCCCAAGAAGAGCAGAAGACAGGAAATCATCAAACTTAGAGCTGAAATCAACAACTTAGAATCAAAAAGAACTATACAAAGAATCAATGAAACCAAGAGTTGGTTCTTTGAGAAAATCAACAAAATAGAGAGACCCCTAGCCAAATTAACTAAAAGGCAAAGGGAAAGAACCCAAATCAACAAAATCAGAAATGAAAAGGGAGAAATAACAACAGACATTGAGGAGATCCAGAAAATATTCGGACATTACTTTAAAAATCTATATTCCACTAAATTTGAAAACCTAAGCGAAATTGACAATTTCCTCGATAAATTCCACCTACCAAAACTAAATCAAAATCAGATTAACAGATTAAACAGCCCAATAACACCTAAGGAAATAGAAACAGTCATTAATTATCTCCCAACCAAAAAAAGCCCAGGGCCAGATGGCTTTAGCACGGAATTCTGCCGGACCTTCAAAGAGGAACTAACACCATTACTTTTCAAACTCTTCCACCACATAGAAACAGAAAGATCACTGCCAAACTCATTCTATGAGGCCACTGTCATTCTGATTCCTAAACCACACAAAGACCCAACAAAGAAAGAGAAATTCAGACCAATCTCCCTCATGAACATAGATGCAAAAATACTTAATAAAATACTAGCAAACCGAATTCAAGAACACATCAAAAGTATCATACACCATGATCAAGTAGGCTTCATCCCTGGAATGCAGGGATGGTTCAATATACGAAAGTCTATCAATGTAATTCACCACATAAACAAGATGAAAGAAAAAAACCACATGATAATCTCGCTAGATGCAGAAAAAGCATTTGACAAAATCCAACACCCCTTCATGCTAAAAGTTCTGGAGAGAACGGGCATACAAGGACCATACCTAGAAATAATAAAGGCAATATACAGCAAGCCAGTAGCCAACATCAAATTAAATGGAGAGAAGCTTGAAGCATTTCCTCTAAACTCAGGGATAAGACAAGGATGTCCATTTTCACCATATCTCTTCAATATAGTACTTGAAGTCCTTGCTAGAGCAATAAGACAACTAAAGGAGATCAAAGGGATAAAAATTGGAAATGAAGAAGTCAAATTATCCCTATTCGCAGATGATATGTTAGTATACATAAGCGACCACAAAAACTCCACCAAAGAACTCTTACAGCTGATAAACAACTTCAGCAAGGTGGCTGGATACAAAATTAACTCAAAAAAATCAGAAGCCCTTCTTTATACAACAAACAAATATACCGAGAAAGAAATAAGGGAAACAACCCCCTTCACAATAGCCACAAACAACATAAAGTACCTGGGGGTAACTCTAACCAAGCATGTAAAGGACCTATATAACAAGAACTTCAAGCCCCTGAAGAAAGAAATGGAAGAGGCCTTTAGAAGATGGAAAGATCTCCCATGCTCATGGATAGGTAAGATCAACATAATAAAAATGGCTATCCTACCAAAAGCAATATATAGATTTAATGCAATTCCTATCAAAATACCAACACAATTCTTTATAGACCTGGAAAAAGCTAGTCTCAACTTCATATGGAACAACAAAAAGCCCAGAATAGCTAAATCAACCCTGTCCAATGAAAAAACATCTGGAGGTATCACCATCCCAGATTTCAAGCTGTACTACAGAGCAACAGTAATAAAAACAGCATGGTACTGGTATAGAAACAGACCAGTGGATCAATGGAATCGAATTGAAGACCCAAACATGGATCCACACACCTATGGCCAACTAATCTTTGACAAAGAAGCCAAAAACGCACAATGGAAGAAGGACAGCATCTTCAACAAATGGTGCTGGTCCAACTGGATGTCCACTTGCAAAAGAATGAAATTAGACCCATACCTATCACCTTGTACAAAACTTAATTCCAAGTGGATCAAAGACCTTAACATAAGGCCAGCCACACTAAAGATACTAGAAGAAAAAGTAGGAGAAACCTTCGAACTCATTGGCACAGGTGACAACTTTCTGAACAGAACACCAACAGCTCAGGACCTGAGATCAACAATCAATAAATGGGACCTCATGAAACTGAAAAGTTTCTGTAAAGCAAAGGATACTGTCATTCGAACAAAACGGCAACCAACAGACTGGGAGAAAATCTTCACCAACCCCACATCTGATAGAGGGCTATTATTTAAAATCTACAAAGAACTCAAGAAACTAAATGCCAAGAAACCAAATAATCCAATCAAAAAATGGGAGATGGAGCTAAATAGAGAATTCACAAAGGAGTAATCCCTAAGGGCTGAGAGACACCTGAAGAAATGTTCAACATCCTTAATCATCAGAGAAATGCAACTCAAGACGACCTTGAGATTCCACCTAACACCTGTTAGAATGGCTAAAATAAAGAGCTCAAATGATAGCGCATGCTGGCGAGGGTGTGGAGAAAGGGGAACCCTACTCCATTGCTGGTGGGAATGCAGGCTTGTGCAACCACTATGGAGGTCAGTCTGGCGATATCTTAGAAAACATGGAATAGCTTTGCCTCAGGACCCAGCCATACCACTTCTGGGTATACACCCAAATGCCTGTTCACGGAATCATGAGGAAGTTTCCTCATCTATGTTTATAGCAGCCTTATTTGTAATAACTAGAAACTGGAAACAACCCAGATGTCCCTCAACCGAAGAATGGGTTAAAAAACTGTGGTACATCTACACAATGGAATATTATTCAGCTATCAGGAACAATGAAATTATGCAATTTGTAGCCAAATGGATGGAACTGGAAAAGCTCATCCTGAGTGAGCTAACCCTGACTCAGAAGGATGCATATGGCATCTATTCACTTATAGTAGGATTTTAGCTATATAGTAGAAGGTATCGATACTACAACTAACACACCAAAGGGAACTTGACATAGACTTTTTATTTTTTTATTTATTTTATATATATATTTTTTCTATTTTTTAGTCTTTTTTATCTATTTGTCTGCTTATTTGTTTGTTTGTTTTTTAGTTCTTTCTCCCGGGCAACGAGACACTTTTCACTGATGGTACTGCCTCGTAGACCCCCAATGAATGAGGAGGCTCTTGGCCCTCATACGACCTCTCAAGTGAGATGAGGGACTGTTATATAAGGACACCCCACCCCAGAGAAGTGGGATGGAAGGGATAGGAGGTAAAGAAAAAAAATGAAATGTGATGTTTCAGCCTCTTACTACTAATTTTCATAAACTGTTTAGGATAATTAAGAAATGCAAACTAATAGTTATGCAAGCCGGTCATTTTGTTAGGTACTATGACAGCCTATTATAGTTATTTTCTAAGCTAATCAGAAATAAAGCTGCTAAGAGACAAGAAACATCTGCTTATCCTAATATAAGAGATAGATAGGGCCTCTTCAAAAACCTCAAGAGATCTGCAGAATATGGCATTCAAAGATGTGTTCGTAACTTTAGATTTTTTTTTGTTTGTTTGTTTTTCGAGACAGGGTTTCTCTGTGTATTTCTGGCTGTCCTGGACTCACTTTGTAGACCAGGCTGGCCTTGAACTCACAGAGATCTGCCTACCTCTGCCTCCCGAGTGCTGGGATTAAAGGCATGCGCCACCACGCCCGGCAACTTTAGATTTTTTTATATTGAGACATATCAACTCCTGACAGCACCCCCTATTCTACCCCAAGTAGAAGATGAGCATCGAAGAATCTCCAGTGGAGATGATTGAATTATTCGCAAGCCTATCTCTTGGTAGGAAAAGCCCCTTGCTCCAACTGTAGAAAGAATGCTGTCCAAAAAGGACAAAACTTGGAAGCAGGTAAGTCGATAGCCTAGCTCTGCCAAGACAGGGTAGGCAAGTCCTTCATAACCCCTGCTCTACAATCAATGTCTGTCAGAGAAACGGGGCCAAACGACTGAAGATCGATGCTGTAATGTATGGAGAGAAAATGGGAACTGTCCTGGCAGCCACTGGTATGTCATTTCTTAGTTTTGGAAGCTGCAGGCCCTGTACTTCCTATAAAATCAGATATATTAATCCCTCTCAGGTCTCTGAGGTGGTTGAAGAACAGATAACTAGAGCCTCATAATTAAATTTTGAGTTGTTTAGGAGTCAAGAGAGTGTTATAGATCTAAGAAGATGCTTTTAAAATTGTGTTGCAAGTTAGTATGAATGTTAAATTAGATATAGAACTTTAAACTCATGGAGATGGTTATATAGTAGAATGTTAAAGTCAGGTGCCAAATACATATGGACTGGACATTGGGAATGTACGCTAAGCCATATAACCGTCATAACTGTGGCCTAATTACCTCTGTTGTTTTGTATTGTATTTATTATTATAAGAGAAAGTGCCATTTGTTGGACTAAAAGGGGAAAATGTAGGGGGAAATAAGATATACCTTAAACTTAAAAAAAAAAAAGGGGGAAGAGGATGGGGGGTTGAGGGTGGGAGGGTGGGACTGGAGGGGGGAATAGTGAGGGGTCTGCGATTGAGATGTAACTTGAAGAAATAAAAAATAAAGGAAAAAATTCTTTCTTTCTTTCTTTCTTTCTTTCTTTCTTTCTTTCTTTCTTTCTTTCTTTCTTTCTTTTTCTTTCTTTCTTTCTTTCTTTCTTTCTTTCTTTCTTTCTTTCTTTCTTTCTTTCTTTCTTTCTTTCTTTCTTTCTTTCTTTTTTCTTTGTTTAGAGACCTGACCCTGAGGTCACCTGAGTTAAAGAAACAATATAGTGTATGTACTGGTTTAGAAACCATGATAAATATTCAGAGAAAGTATGCTTAATATAAAGTATAGCAGACATTCAAGGCTTGATGGCAACAGTAAGTCACTTTCAATTTAAGATGTACCAACCTCAGGCATGGTAGACAATACTGCTCTGAACCAGAAGACTGGTGTTTAAATATGAAGCCTACTGTTCATCAGGTCCAGTGTTTCAAGTCTCTTAAATAAGTGCTAGGGGCATAATTTCTTTGACAATGCAGAAGGAAAATACAAAAAGATTATTGCATCAATGACATAGAGTAGTATATTTAAGATGAATTTGACATAATTTAAAGTGTTTAATAATTATTAATTAATTTAAAGTTATAGGAAGTTTAATTGGAAAACACAATTTGCTTATAAAGTATGTCTACCAGAAATTGCATATAATACTATATAATATGTAACATATAATACATAAGCAATTGTAACACACACACATGTATATAAGACTAGGGTTGTTCTGTACCAGATATTTTCACGTATTCTCTTAAAATTCATCAATTTATCAAAACAGGTATATAGCCTATTTGCAGGTGGCAACTTCTTGGGGAGGGAGAGTCATCATTTTTTGGGGTATTTTGTCTGGTAGGTTGCCCATGCACAAGAAGACGGTCCCACATCTGTTTACATCTGTAGTCATTGGACTTGATGCAATACCTAAAAATATGGAAATGAAGAGAATGTGAGGTTGTCAGGGAAATTGACAGAATATCTTGAGGCAGATGGAGGAAGACAATGGGAATATATATGATTGAAATATATTGTATATATGTCTGAAATTCTTAAAGAATAAATAATACAGATTATTAAATTTTTTACTTAATTCTCACTACATTCTTACTCTAATGGATCCTGTTTTACGTCCTTTTCTCCATAGCCTAGGCAAAGATGTTTGTTCAAGTGGGTAAGGACAGAAGTAAGAAAGGTGAAGTCCAAGATAATAATGCATTTAAACTGCTCCAAGAAATAAATAAGATAATACACAAAAATTGCCTGGCACTGAACATCCCTTAAAGCTACCAAGGCCATTATTGATAGCTTTCAAATATTCAATGTAGTGAACTTTAATGCAGTAAACTTTGACATCAGTGAGGTCAGGATCTCCCAGTGTGTTTAATCTTTAGTAAGTCACTTAAAAATTTCAGGTGTTTACTCTTCATCTTTACAATGAAGAAATACTAGCTTGCACATTCATGTTTATCACTGGTTTACTCACATAACAGGAAATAGAATCAGCTTGATGTCCATCAGCAGATGGATGGATAATTAAAACATGATGTATATGCACAATGGTAATATACCCACAAACAAAAACAAAGTTATAAAATTCCCAGAGAAGTTGGCAGAACTGGAAAAGTGCAGTAAGTGTGACAATTCAGGTTCAAAAAGACATGTGCTGTGTACTCTTTCTCTCACATTTGGATCTTCATTTCTAATTGTTTTATCAGTATATTTACATGGGAGTACGTGTGGATTGAGGTCATGAAATTAGAAAGAGAACCATGGAGAGGAGGTAAAGGTTTTAAAGAAGGGGAGGAGATGGATAGGCCATGTTTGACATAGAAGAGGAAAGAAGAATATAAAGAAGGGGGTGAGCAGAAAGGTGCAAGCATGGAGGCAGGGCAGGAGGTGAGGAAGAGGAGTGGGAAGCAGGATCAGCCAAAACAAAGTACATATGAAACTGTCATAAGGAAACCTGTTAGTTTACAAGCTAATTAACAGAACAATTTTTAAAAATGGGGAAATGCCAAGTCTTTCTACATTACATGATTCCTAGGAAGTAGTCCTAATAAAATACTGCATACATGTATATGCATGTATGATGTGTGTGTGCATGCATGTAGTACATTTTATGTATGTATATGCATGTTTGTGTGTTGTGGTGATCTGAATGAGAAGTCCCTCCACCTGTTCATGTATTTTAACATTTGGTCACCAGTTCGTAGCAGTATTTGAGGAGCTTTAGGAATTGTGGCCTTGTTGGAGGGACTATGGCACTGGGAGTGGGCTTTGAGAGGTTAAAGAGTAACATTTCCAGTTTACTCCCTCTGCTTCCTCCTATAAGTTGCCTTGGTGGTGGCATTTTATCACAGAAAAATAAAAATAATACAGGAGTAAGGAAGATTATACCTGGATTAAAGGAGATCCTTTGGGTTGAGTCTTGGTGTTATCATATCCTGTGATTAAAGTCAACGGGAAACTACAACAACCCAATACAGGCAGCATGGCAGAGGATCTAGACCCTTCAGGGATGAAAGTCACCCCTCCAGGAAAAGAACCAAGACCTATTAAGGTGGTTAATGAAGGTAGAGGAATTTACAAATGGGTTGTCTAGAAAGGTAGTTATAAATACCAGTTATAAAGACCATATGATCAGCTGTAGAAATGAGGATTATAATACACTTGGGTATTTCTGTCCTATTTTGTTAAGAATGATATTTATGCACATATACATTTATATTAATCAGATGTTTGTATTCTTTCCTCTTTTTTTATCATACAGTATAACATTGATTAACCATTGTAAATCTATATTGTCATATTCAAGTCATGAGACACTAAAAGACTGAATATTCCTCAAGGAACTTTGCCACCAGTTCTAGAGGGGAGTAGAGGGTGGAAGGGAGGGACCAAGAGGGGTGAAGGGAGGGGGCTGTGGTGGAGATGTAACTTGAAGTAATAAATAAGCGTTGAAAATTATGTAATGTGTTTGCAGTTTTCTGTAGGGTAGTTATAACATATTGGGGGAATTATGATCTGGTTGTTGTCTTCATTTGAAAATTAATTGTGACATAAAAAGACGTGATTGTCAAGTTGACAAGGGGGACTTGTGATGTCTCATCTTGGTTGTCAACTTAATTACATCTGGAATCCACTGAAACCCAAACGTCTAGGCATGCCTGGGAGGGATTTTCTAAATCAGAATATTTAAAGCACAAAGATCCACCCTAAGTATTGGCCACAACAGTGATGTCACCCAGATAAAAGGACATGGGAAAGGGGAACTTTGCTTTTGCCCTGTTCACCCTCACTCTTGCAGCCAAGTCCATTTTCCTGTTGCTGTGGCCAGTATTAAACTCAACTTCTTCAGGATTCCAATATAGAATAAAGACAAACAACTCTTCAGGAATCCTTCAGGACCCCAGCACTGAACTGGGATTTCTGAGACATCCACCCTTGTCGGTTCTCAACCTTTCTGTCAACACACAGCCATTGTTGGACCACCTAGATCACATCCTATAAGCAATAATAAATCCTTTTTTTAATATAAAAATTTATTTATTTAAATAAATCTTTTTAAATATACATATGTACATATATATTTGTATTCATGCTTTAAGTTCTGTTCTTTAGAGAACCTTAATACATATATACATTTATTATGCACATGTATATATTTGCATATTCACATATGTATCTACATATACATTCATTCATATATTAATATATGATATAAATATGCATGCATTTATAATTATACATAGACTTATTCTAGAGTCTTTCAGTATTACACAATGTAATACAGGGATTGGAGTTTGCAAGTAAGACACCCACATCCAGGTTCTGCTGTGATAATTGAGAGAAGCAACTGTAGCTTTTTATTTGTTACAGATAAACATTAATATCTTTATTTGATTCATTAATAATTTACTGGACCAAGCTCTGATTCTTATATAATTGTACCTTATGAAAACACACAGCAGAGAACTACTGTGCAAAATGCAAAACACCAATTTTATCACGAGTAATAAAAATTCAATTAAAGTTAGAATAAATGTGCGCGTTAGTAACCCAAGCTTGACATAAAGCCATGGAATGTAAATAGATTTTAGCAAACAGAATAACAAGGGTGTGACAATTTATAAAGCATATTGAAAATCCATCATTGCTTTTCTCATGCTGGCTAGAAAAGGCCCACATTACAGGAGAGAAGAATAATTTTTGACACTTTTATTGTGTTTTCTAGCTGGAACATTCCAACAAGGAGGCTGAACAGGAACCCTTCTGAACAGAGGCAAGTTAAAGCAACCATTTAAGACATGTTTTTTTTTCCTCCATGTACTTTTGGAAAGCTTAAGATTCAGTAATGCTGGGGAAGGCTTCATTCTAGAAGATGCAAAATGGCAGTGACTTGGAAGTGGAGCTTTGGACCTGGCCTGTATACTCTCTTTTACTTGTTGTTTAGCTGTGGGCCACGCAACCTAACATCTCTTATCTTTAAAAGACCAGAAGCAACATTGAGACCTTAATGGTGTTTAATGCCACAAAGCAGGTTATGAGAGAATTAAAGGCAGATGTGTAGCTACGGTGCCTTGCCTTGTTAATGGAATTAATAAATGCTGAGCAAGGGATGAGACCACAATGCAACTGGTGAATTTAGAAAGCCTTATTGCATCTTTCCCTTTTGCTCACACAAGTCAGAATGTGCAAATTCAATTAATTTTTTTTTTCTTCAAAGGGAGAACCCTGGAAAGGACTTTTCAATAATCCTAGCATTTCTCAAGATAATATTGGAATTATTTTTTAAAATGGATTTAAAAAGTCATTCCAAATAAAACAGCTATATTACAGTCACAATTATTTTTAAAGGAAAAATATATCAATGAGTTTTATCACTTACTTTCTTAGGTAAATTAAATTGGTTAATATTAATATATTCTTAGGAATGGGCCATAGACTTTGAAAGCAAGTTAGAAAAATATTTTCATAAAAAATATTTTGAGTAATTATAACATGGGTAGTACATACCTGCATTATAGGTTCTTGGCACTGGACCAGGCCAATCAGTCCATCCCATGAAGCTACTTAGAGTTAAAATACTTTCTAGAGCTGAGCCCATCAATGTTTGGCTAACACATCTAGACAGAGGAGGAACCTACTACTCCTCATGGTACTCAATTCTACCTTTGGTTATTTGTGTCAACTGAAGTACTTTTCCAGAACAGATATAAAACTCTGTTTCTTAAATTTTTAATTCCATAATTTCCATCCACTTTGGCTGTTCTTATCTTCTATTTACTCTTCTTCTAAATAGCAGATGCTTTTAAAAAAGTTTTTTAAATGTTTTCATTGTATTCTCTCTGGATCACTTTTTACAAGATGTATAGATTTATTTTATATGTTTAACCTATTAAAGTATAGTCAGAGTTAAATATCATCGTTTAAGTGTGGTCTGTGTGAAGTGTGTGAGGGTCTACTTTTTTCCAGACAGTGAAAGAACCAGTGGTGTTTACTTATTCATTGACTATATACTAATTAAAGTCTTATTATGTGACAATCACAGTTGCACATAAAACAGTATTAAATTATACTAATGATATTAATGGTCATCTCTGTTTTCTTGTTTACATAAAACACATATTGTAGTTGGGGAGTAATATCAGATATATTAGATCATAATCAACTATCAGAAAGATCCACCCCATGGGAAAGATTAAAGCAGAACAAGGGAGAGAGTATTGGTATGATGATGAGGGTATGGCTCTTCGAGATTAGCTGATGAAGATGGGGTTTGCTAAGGGAGTGACATTTAAATGAGGCACCTGATCAAACAAGGCAATGAACCAAAGTGCTTGGATGCAAGAACATTTATGGCAGATCCATGAGAGCAGATGCAAAGATCTGGCGAACATTGTTCCTGGTATATGCGAAAACCACCTGAAATTTAGAGTTCTTTTTTAAGGAGCAAGAAGAAGCCTAGTGGTGGATGAAGTTAGAGATATCCATTTATCAGACGACAGCTAACCTTGTATGCAGGGACAGCATGTCTGTACTCTGTTTCAAAAGCACGACAGCATTCATAAAGTCTTCATGATTTTGAGATCATTGCCTTTGGCTTTCATGTACATATAGAACTCAAGTGACAGTGGAGAGGGGCCATGGGGAATAAAGAGTGAGAGGCGGTGGGGAGAAACCATAATTACAGAACAGTCCAAGAGATGTTGGCACTTGGAATGAGGAAAGACTGTTTTATTTGGGATTTATCTCAAGGGATTTGTCTGCAGGACTTGCTGAGAGATACTTGGGGGTGGACTAAAAAGGTTTTACTGTGGAATTTAGACAAAATGCTACCCCATTCACTCTCTCCCTTAGGATGGATTACTGAGAACAGAAGGAGGAAAAATTATTCCAAAAATGTCGCCAAATTTCTCTTATAAGCTTTTTAACTCTTTCTGAAAAAATGTTAATTTTGATGCTTTCCATTTTAAATCACCTAGATACACTGTCTTGAATTTAATTTCAAGATGCTTTTTCATGATTTTATTGATCACCGCTGTAGTGATCATAGCTCTTACCCATGGAGCCTGTTGAGAACCACTAGGGTAGTTTTTTCTGTAGGTTCAGACTCAGTATGGCCTAGGGGAGGTCTTCCACCTGCTTTTTAAAAGAGTGTCCACACAGTTGATCCTGACACAGGCAATCTATAGTCCACATTTAAATCATTAGATTTCAGAGCAACAGTGTATATAGCCATGCTCTTTATTTAATTGCATTGTAATAGAGTTTCTGTAAGAAGGATATGTTGTCTGGTTTGGGACATCAATCCTGCAGAAACTCTACAGACAAGAGAGGCTGTCCCTGAAGCTATTTCAGTAAGCATGCTGATTGGATTAAATGAAGATTTTAATCATATGATATATTTTTTAAATGCATAAAGGAAAGGAAGGCAGAGGTGACAAGTTTTATTCTAGCCAGGAGGATTTCAAGAAATTTTAAATGGAAAATAGCTGGTTATTTTGCACTGCCAAACACAAGACTCTAAAAATGATATGACACCAAGAGATAAAACATGAGATATATTTGAACGTGTAAACTTTTAAAAATGAAGAACTTTATCTTAATTGCCTTTTGTGTGTATTTGTTAGTGTGAGTATGTTTGTGTGTGAGTGTGAGTGTGTGTGTGTGTGTGTGTGTGAAGGCATGTATAGAGGCACATGCACCGTATGTATCCACATGTAAAGATCCAAGACCAGTGAGTATTCTCTCCTGTCACTCTCCATTTTGTTTTATTTAGATAATCCCTCTCTTGAAACCTACAGCTCATCGATTTGGATGAAATGCCTGCCCAGCAAGCCAGTCACGTGACATGCTGCCTTCACTTGAGTGCTGGGGTTCTGACTCAGGCCCTTCTTCTTGACAGCTTATTTGGAGGTTCTAGCAGGGAGTGCAGCTACTCGTATACCCTTGACCAAAGACTGGTTCTCCTCTATTTGGGGAAGGTCATCCTCTTCGACTGACTGAAGGATGCACATGGAGTGATGAGGGAGGAAGGGGACACCCACCTAGCCAGACACATCAGCCTAATCAACCCTGGCGATCTATAGGGTGACAGATGTCACAGCCAGATCACCCTTACATCCAGGTCCTTCTTCTTGTATAGGGCACTTTATCAACTGAGTCACCTCCCAAGATGCCCAAAGTTTTTGCTTTTAACAGAAGAGGTTTTACCATGTGTTGTTTTGGCCATACAATTGAAATAATATATTCCATCAGTTTTGTCTGTATTTAATTTCTGTTGAAGGCAACATGAATTTTTATTGATTTTAGTAAAGACTAAACATTACTTTATGCTTAGTTAACTTGGTATTTAAAAGAAGGGCATAGCTTGTGAACAAAAGCAAGATTAACAAAACAATTTTTATTTAAAACAAAAACTAACATGGGAAACTAATTGCAAACAACCAAGACTTCATTAAGAGTGTATAGCAGCGATTTTAAGTCAGAGTGGATTTCATCAGGTTTTATGTTAATGAATAGTTTTATCTTTTTTAATGGATTTTGTTAATTTCCCTCTTATCTTCCTTGAAATATGATATTTACATTTATCTATAATGCATTCCTGAATTGTGTGCATATTGTGTGTGCCTGTGGCATGTGCTGTGTGTACCAAAGAGGAGGAAACTACTGAATGGTTGCTGATGGGTTCCATGCCCAGAACTCTTGGAGACAGGGATGAGCAGGTGTGGAGTCAACGACCCAGACTCCTGGGTCTAGTAAGTGGTAAAAGCAGACAGTTTATTTCAAAAAGAGGGTGCCCCCTTTATAACTTCCACCCAGAGTCCCATTGGTTTCCAAATTGAAGGCTGCTGTGGCTCTTCCTCATAGGCTCCTGTGTCATTACCTGGTATGGCGTCATCAATCTCCAGGCAGGTCCAGGCAGGTCTCAGATAAATTGTATACAAAAGCCCAATCCAGCCACTCATTCACTGTTTAGCAGCAGGCCTTGTTCCTGGTCAATGGCAGGCCTTATTTCTCCTACAAATGATAAAATAGTCTTAGGAGACAGAGCTTAGAGGAAGGGCTTTGGACATTGTGGACATGCTCCTGACAGAGTTTATGGGTCCTTAGTCCTTTCCTTTTTCTCCTTTGATTCCTGACTTTGAGGTGGACAGAAACGTTTAATGTCCTTAGTTATCAGGGAAATGCAAATCAAAACAGCTCTTAAGATTCCATCTTACACGTGTTAGAATGGCTAAAATAAAAAAATTCAGGTGACAGCACATTTTGATAAGGATGTGGAGCAAGGGGAACACTCCTCCATTTCTGGATGGGAGTACAAACTCACACAACCACATTGGAAATCAATCTGGTGGCTTCTCAGAAAACTGGGAATAATTCTACCTCATGACTCAACTATGCCACCCCTGGGCACACAAAGGATGCTCATCCATACCACAAGGACACCAGTTCAAATGTGTTCATAGCAGCTTTATTTGTAATAGCCAGAAACTGGAAACAACCTAGATGCCCCTCAGCCAAAGAATGGATAAAGAAAATGTGGTACATCTACCCAATGGAATATTACTCAGCTATTAAAAACAACGAGATCATGAAATTTGCAGACAAATGGATGGAACTAGAACATATCAACCTGAGTGAGGTAACCCAGACCCAGAAAGACGCACATGTTTGTACTCATTTATAAGTGGATATTAGTCATAAAGTACAGGATAAATACGCTACAATCCACAGACCCAAACACGCTAAGTAACAAGGATGGGCCAAGTAAGGATGCTTGAATCTCACTCAGAAGGAGACATAAAATAGACACCTGACTTTAACATTCTACTATCTAACCATCTCCATGAGTTTAAAGTATTGTATTTATTATTATAAGAGAAAGAGCCATTTGTTGGACTGAAATGGGGGGCTGTTGGGGGGAAAAAGATATACCTTAAACTTAAAAAAAAAAGAGGAAGGGGTTGCGTGGGTTGAGGCGGAAGAGAGTGGGAGGATGGGACTGGAGGGGGGAATAGGGAGGGGATTGTGATTGAGATGTAACTTGAAGAAATAAAAAAAAATAGACATCTGAACTAGATGGAGGGAGGGACCTCGTTAAGAGAGTAGTTGGGGAAGGAACAGAGGTGGGGATCAGTTTTCTCCATAACAATGCTTCTCAACATTCCTAATGCTGTGACCTTTTAATTCTTTGTGCTGTGGTAGCCCCAGCTATACAATTATTTTAGCTGCTACTTCATAACTGTAATTTTGTTACTGTTCTGAATCCTAATGTGAATATCTAATCGCAGGGTATCTGATATACAACCCTGTGAAAAGGCCAGTCAAACCCAAAGGGGTCATGGCCCACAGGTTGAACACCATAGTTATGTACCATGCTATGCCCCCCATATACTTGTGCACACTCACCAGGGGCCAAAAACAAGGTCTACCATAGCCAGGAACCTTCAGAATGGGTAAGCCCAAATAAACTTTTAAAAAATGTTCGTTATTTCAGGTATTTCCTTACAGTGAATAAATCCATTTATCATAAGAGTTAGATACATATTAAATTAATAATTCCAGTGAAAATTTAGGATGAATCTTGACATCTCCTCTTTTGATCTCCATTTCATTCTTTCACTAAAACTTTGCAAGTTCCATGTCACAAGTAGAATTACTAATTTTTGAAGTTCCAGGATTCAGCACAGAAAACAACAAGATTATAACAAATGGATACTTGGCAAGATATAAAATAAAATACTTAATTGTCCTTCAGATACATTTTATTGGTTACATTTGTGTAAAAAACATGTTTTAAAATCTCTAGAAATATATTTTCTGTATATAGTTATACTCTCAAACTCAGTACACAAGTCTTTTTCATTAGAGCTTAAGTTTTAGAAACATTTTATGTTCTTATTTTTTAATTATTTAAAATATTTATTTGATTCTGAAGTTAAACACATAAACCAAGAAATTTTCAACTTGTCTTTAATCTTTACAATGTTTCTTTCTAGTTTGCCACGTAAAAATTTTAATTTATGTATATTTTTAAAGTAGCAAAACACTCTCATGTGCACACACACATACCTCACATTTGTACCTTATGTATACACTCACATATACCACACAAACACAACACACATCACAATCACACACTCAGCTACACTCACATAAACAATCACATACTTAAGCACATACATACTCTCACATACACATACATTCACACACACTTAGAGACATCACACACAGATACACTCACACATGCATACATAGTCTCACACACATACTCACACGTATTCACACACACTTTCACATACACATACATTCATACATACTCTTATATAATACACTCACATACTTCAGAGACATCACATTCCTACATACTCATACTCACACATGCTCACACTCATATTCTTTCACACTCACACACACACATACACTGCTACATTTTCATCTTCATCCTTAACCCTTTCCTCCACCTTGGCTTTTGTCTTCACTTAATGATAGAGGATAAAGAACTCCTCTAGCAGTATATAGAGAAACTACTGCATTGGGTGCACAGAGTATTATAAATTCTTCTCTGTGGTCTGAGTATGGTGATGTATTTCTTTATCCCCGCAGTCGGGTAGATCTCTGTGAGTTCAAAGCCAGCCTGGTGTACACAAAGGGTTTCAGGACAGCCAGGGTGACACAGTGTGACCTTGTCTCCAAGAACCAAACAAAAATTGTAAACAACCCTAAGTTCCTCTGTATAACACAAATAAACCTCAGATCACCTAGTTCTTTTCAACAAAGGGCTCTGAAAAAATTCCAGACCTCAGGCATTAATTAATAAGTGAAACTTCATTAGAAAGGATCAAGCCTTGTACTGAGATTCATGCCAAGAAATCAAATCCAGTTTGTAGGCACTTTTACAAATGCACTTTTGGATCAGAACACCCTCTTTACTTATTTACTTTCTTTGGCACTAACAAATACTAATTGAGAACTTTATGCCAAGATTAGGTACACAAGAACACACAGGATGCTGTGTTCTGACACAGGAGTTAAAGAGAGAGCAGGCAAGACCGAGTTATCAGCGCCTGTGCAGTATATGAAGTCCCTTCTGACTCTGTTCTGTAGCTGTTGCCCTTGATGCTCTGGGTGATGGCCAAGGTGACAGAGGCTTGTGAACTTGGATCCCTCAAGTGGAATTAAGCTGCTCACTGAAGGTCAGTAGGTATTTGTTGACAGCTGACTTAAAGGGGAGGTGAAAAAATGCAGGAGAGACATTTAATAAATATTACCATTTCTCTTCTCAAGCCCAGATAATTTCCTTCCTGTAGTCCTAAGTGTTATCTCATCCTCTGACTCACACCTTTATTGTAACAGTCACACTCTCTGCATTAAGCACAACTCTCTCAGGCTGTCACCATCCCTTAATTTATCATTTTAAACCTCTCCTTTGAATGCTTCCCCCATCCTTCTCCTTCCCCCTCCCCCGCCATGAGTCTGTTTTATAGCTTCCCAGTCATCCCTGCTGTTTACTCTTTTTATCCTGATGTAACCAATCCTCCTCAGACAAACCCAATTCATCCCGAAAGGAGACTTAATGTGCCATAAAACTAACAGGGAGATTGCTCTCAAGGTGGGCAATAAGCTGACACAGCACACAGGTAATATTTATACGGCAATCCAACTTCAAGAAATACCAGCCAGTGCACGGCTTGCAAATCACAGGGTAATTATCTGCTTTAGGTCCTTAATCACTGGAGCAGAGGCCTGCATAAGTAAACACAAGCAGTGAATGTGCGCCTGGATACAAAAAAACAATGAGACAAGGGAAAGACACCTTCTGCATAGAGCTGAGGAGGGGGTGGAGGCCTCTCCCTGTGTCTTTTTACAGACCATAATGGCTACTGGTTAGTGCTGGGGTCTCTCATCTCAGATTGGCACTGGTCTCCATAATGTGATCTGAAGCCTGATATCTAACCCATGTATTATGGTTTTCTTCCACGGAATGGGGCAAAAAGTACTCCTAACTCACGTATTTGCCACAGGGAAACTACTGATATCACCACTATGGAAGCCAGCATGGAGATTCCTCACAATATTGAATATACAACTGCCTTGTGACCCAGCTGTACCAGTGATGATCATATACCCAAAGGGCTCTATGCTCTCTCACAATGTACTTGTATTTCCATGTTTATCACTCCATGTTCCACTTAGCTTTCTATGGCTCTGTTAAGACACTGAACAAACCAACATGGGGAGGAAAAGGTTTATTTATCTTACAGCTTACAGCCCAGCACAAAGGGAAGTCAGGGCAGGAACTCGAGACAGGAACTGAAGCAGAGACTTTGGAGGAACACTGCTTCTTGGCTTGATCCCCATGGTTGACTCAGTTTACTTTCTTAGTGTATCCATGACTACGTGCCTAGGGGTGGAACTGCCCAGTGTGGGCTGGGCTCTCCCACGTTAGTCATTAGTCAGGAAAATGTCCCACAGCCTTGTTTCTAGCCAATCTGATGTAGACATTTTTTTTTCAATTGAGATTCCTTTTTCTCAGATGGCTCTTAGCTTGTGTTATATTGTAAAAACAAAAGCAACAGCAATAACAAGAAAAATGTAACCAGAACACTATGCTGTTCAAAATAGCCTAGAAGTCTATCAGAAGAATGGATAATGAAAAATATATGGTTAGCAAATAATTTTACTTAGATGATAAAAAACTGAGATGATGAAATTTGAAGAAAATGGATAGAACTGGAAAGTATAATGTTCAGTGAGGTGATGCAGTATCTGAAAGACAGACATCGCATGTGGATCATGTGGATCCTAACTTCAATGATTTTACATAAAAATAAGGGACTATGAAAACTGGTACAGACTCTAAAACTAGGTAAGTTTTTCTAGTGTGGATCCATCTTTGCAGGCTTACTTTGAAAACACCCACAGAAAAATATAAATTGAACATGTGGTCCCACCAGTTTCTGCAAAGTAGTCCAAGACAGCAGGATTCACCCTAAAAATGGTGACATGCGGTATTGTGCCAGTCTGTTGTGCTACAGACTTGGAAATATGGATGAAAGTTTAATGTTTGAATGAAAGAACAAGGGAACATTTTCTGAGGGTACAGTTAAATTCTGGACCTCATATCTCTAGCCTGAAACCTTCCCTAACCATCATGAGCAAACAATGTCCAAGGAGAAGCAGAATAGGTAAATATTGTCCCCACTTAAAACAATCCTTCACCACACAGGATCACAGGTCTTTATTTTGGAACCAGAAAAATTTGTTCTGAGATATCCAGGTCTTTCTGAAAGTTAAATGTATTATTAAAGTGCATGTACAGAAAGAAAGAAAGAAAGAAAGAAAGAAAGAAAGAAAGAAAGAAAGAAAGAAAGAAA
>CAJQZJ010001558.1:2460167-2473693 GCA_907164525.1 Lophiomys imhausi
TACTACTCAGATGCACTGCTCTATGGTCAGCGCCATCTTGGATCCTAAATATTTATTCTTATACCTGCAGATAAGTGCAGGTCTCACCTCTCAACAAGGAAGCTTCCCTTTGCATCAGACAAAGAAGATCATTCATATGGTACCTGTTAAATCTCAAACCCTGGGACAAATGGCTAAGGGCTGAGGTTCCTATTTAACATATCAAAGTGGACCTGGCCACCAGGTTCTCCCAGAGTTCCTCAGTCTCTGCCTGTTACAGGGCCCTCTGGGCTGGCATACCCTGATATCTACTCTGAAATCTCCAGCCCAGGGGCTGGGATGCTTTTCTCCCAAAGGCTCTTCCATATATAATTGGGGTATTTTGGTTACCCAACTTTTTTACCTTTTCCCTTCTTGGTTGTAGCACTTGGTTCCCCCTGTCAACTTTCTCTTCCCCTCTCCTCACATGGTTCAGGATCATGTCCACTCTGGACTCTCACAGATGTCTCTGCCTCTGGCTGTGTTCTCCCCTTTATGTACAGTAAACTTTCTTCTCCACCATACCTAGAAACAGTCATGTCCTTTTCTTATGATGTCTTTTTTTCATTCAGTACCCAGCCCCAGCTCTCCCATCTGCAACCCAACTCCTGTACCTATGGCCCAAGGAACATCATGAAAGAGGTGGCAGAGACAGCCTCAGAACCAGCAGAGCAGGGTGTCTTCTGTGAAAATACTAATATTACAATGAAGTTGGGTACAAAAGCGTCTTCTTTTGTAGATGACATGACCCTACATGTTCAATACGCTTAAGGTTTTTACAAAATAAAAAAGCCTCTTGAACCAATAATTGGACTCAGGAAATTGCAGCACATAAAATCAAAAGACAGAAATCAGTTGCATTTCAAAGCATCAATTATATTCAAAAAGGATATTAAGAAAAGAAACTACCTACATTGTAGAAAAACGAGTAAGACACATGCAAGATAACACTAATTAAAGAGTAAAGGACTCGCTTGCTTAAAATAAATAAGAAACACTGAAAATATTAAAGGAGACATAAATAAGTGTAAAGACATCCTATGAAAGGGAAAATGTAATATGGTCAAATGTTCATACCACCCAAAGTGATTGCAAATCCAATCGCTATTCAAATCAACATTACATTATTCCCAGGAACAGAAGATGTTCAAAACTGAGTACATTAGAAACCTAGAGTAGACAAAGTGAACTTGAGAAAGAAAGGCAAAGTTGAAAAAATAATACTATTTTATTTTCAGAACACACTCTTAAGTTATAGTGATTAAAGCAGCATGAGGTTGACATAATGTTAGACACACATGAAGTATAATAGTTAAAAAGTAAACCAAGAGTGCCAAGAATGTATAATGAGGAAAAGAAAGTGTTTTCAATAAATGTTGTTGGGAAAACTTCATATCCACATTAAAATATAAAATTAGATCCCTATATCACCCTTCACAAAGAAACAAAAAAGGAAGTGAAAGACTTAAATGCAAAACCACCAACTATAACACCCTAGGAAGGCATGATACCATTGAGCTACATTTCCAGAGAAGTTTCTTCATATTGCCTTTCCAAAGATTTTTTGAATACGAGATCTAAGGTATAGGTGATGGAAGGAAAAGTAGACAAGTGGCTTACCACACATTTGAAACAATTCTGAAAAGGAAATCAACAGAATAAAAAATATAGTATATAAGAAAATATTTGTAAACCATATACCTGATAAGGGATTCACTTAAAAATATGGAAAGATATTTGGAAATTCTTTAGCTAGAAAGGGACTGACAATATTGCTCAGTTGGTAGAGTACTTGTCTAGCATGCACGAAACACTAGTCTCAGTCCCCACCATGGCATATAGTTCAAAAAATAAACAGACATATTGGTACCTGTCTATATTACAGAACTAAGGAGGTAGATACAGCAGGATCAGAAGTTAATGGCCATTTTTATATACATAGTGAATTGTGGCACAGCCTGTGCTACATGTGCCCCTGTCTCAAAACAAAACAAGACAAAAAAAAAAGAAACAACACAGAAACCAACCAAGAAACAAAAAAGAAAATGAGCAGATATTCCAAAGGAAATATATAAATAACAAACACTTAGACTGAAAAGCTGCTCACTGTCATTGGCTAATTACCAATGAAGTGCAAATCAAAACTCTAAGGAGACATCATTCACACTTGGGATAGCTATTTTAAAAGAAATTAAAAGGTAAAGTGCTTGCCTGATTAGATCCAGGAAAACACATGGCAGAAGGTGAGAGTTTACTCCCACAAATTTTTATCTGTCTTCTACTTTTGCACATATATTCATTTTCAAATAAGTAACTAAAATTATAAATGTAAAATAAGAAATGCATATATTATCATCTGTCATGTAATTCATGGAAGAACTTCTTGCAATTTTGTAAAGTATTCGGAAGAGTTGTCTCAAGAGTAAACCATTCAATGGTGGCAATTTATCTAAAAGACTGAACAAGGAGACAAGTTATTTTAAAACAACTTTTACTCATTCATTTGTAAAAATAAAAAAAGGGAACAGAGCAATTGTATCTTATTCATGGATTTCTGTAATCAAATGAAAGTAAGAATGTGTTTGTACTAGTGCCCCAAAATCAGAAGAAGAAAAAAAAAGATGTACTTGTTATATAAATGCTGAGATTCTAAGCATGGACCACTTGACTCCCCTGTAATACATCTCCTTTAAAAATGTCTTCCATGTTTGTGAACAGTGCAAACCTTTTGGTGTCAGTCAGTATTTTTAGTAAATAATTCTGTGGTATATAAAAAAAATAACAAAATACCTTAAGGCATTGCAGATGTGGCTGCTGTGTCACATGTGTATCAGTAAGTGGCAGAGAGGAGAGAGGCTTGTCTACATTCAGTGTTCTGACCTATGAACATCTGAATGAATAGTAGCCTAACATTCCTGGGGGGGGGGAATCAAGTGTGATACCAATACCATTTTGGCACCATGGGGCCCAGAAGGGGAGCTAGCCTGATTGACCACCAGTCTAGAACCAGGTAAGCACCAGATGGGTTCCCAGGATAGGTAGCAAGCCAAATAGTAGGATAGCCCTGCCTGGCCCTGGATGAGGGGATGTGGATGAGCCAGTCTTGAGGGTGTGAGTGTGGGAGAGTTAGCCCTGCCTTTTGTCTGCTTTGTGATGGTGTTAGCAATGGAGAGATCCCTTCCCTTTTGCCCTCACCACCAGTATATAAAGGTATAGCTGAATGTGAGACAAGAAATTCTAAGCTTAGAACTATTATATGATCTACATGATTAAAAATTAGGATCCCAAAGAAATGTCTACAATCTCTTCCTCACTGAAAGACTGATAATTTATAATGACTGATATATGAAAACAATGCGAAGGCATGGAATAGATAAATGGATGAGAGGATGTGATAGACATATATTGTAATAGCATCCAGCTTTAAATAAGAGAGAAACTGCCAGAACTGGGAGCAGTATTGTAACATTCAAATTCATAGCAGTTGGACTCCAGCATGGTTGTCAGTGACTGTTATGAAGCAAATGTTCAGTTGTTCTTTGGGTTCAGAGTCTTTGTTATTGCAGATGAATGCATTCTAAAGATCTTCAGTGAGATATAGTGCATGTAGTTAAGAAGTTATCTTCTCTCTCTCTCTCTCTCTCCTTCCTACTTCCTCTTCCTGTCTCTCTCCCTCTCTGTCTGTCTCTCTGTCTCTGTCTCTTTCTCTGTGGGGTGTGTGTGTATGTGTGAGTAAGTATGTATATATATATATATATGTATACATATTTATAAACATATATATGTATGTATGCATGCATGTATTCTCTATGTGTGTACACTAGAGGTCAACCCCAGGTGTTGTTTTATCAAGCCTGGGGCTGAAAAGTCTCAACCTCCCCAGCACTGGGATTACAAGTCTGTGTCACCACAGCCAGCTATATTGCAGGGGTCCTAGGTATCTAGTTAAGATCCTGGTGATTGCATGGGAAGCATTTTATCAACTGACATACCTCCTCAGTCCCTGTCAATTAATCTTTAATAAAGCAGTTAAAATGTTTAAGGTATGGTAGAATGGTAAGCTAAATTATGGTTGCAATGTCAGCAATTCATCAGTCTGGTGAGATTAAAAACATAATTATAGTGAAATGCATAAAACAACTGACATTTATTGAAGGCATCTAGAGGTCAGCACCTTGTGAATGGTTTGCTAAGCCAGCCTTTCTCTATACCCACTAACTAATGCTTTGCAAGCTTCTTTCTCAATGAATTAGAAAGACCAGTGCCAGCTGTGAGTACAGAAATACCTTGCAGGCACCGTTGCCAGGGGAGTTCATGAGCAGGGACCAAAATAGGGCAGACTATTTTTTCCTGGGAGTCTGACTACCCAGAGGGCTGCTTTCTCTGCATTGAAGTCTCTTTTGTTCATTTCTTAGTGACAAGAGCCTACTGGCTGTCAGGACAAGATCCTTGAAAGCCCAGAGCTGAATTAGAAGACAGTCTCCCTTTTCTAGGGTCTAATGGAATCATTGGATTCTGAAAGTTGTTCTTAAACAAGCTCCTAGGGACCACCATTGGGCTGTAACAATTTGTGGTAGACCAGAAGGCTATTAGGAGGAGGGCTAATGATACCCTGAATGGGCAGCAGATGTTCTCAGCCAACCCTGGGGATGCTTCCTCTTCTACAGATGGAACTGCATACAATTCTTTTGTCATCTGTCTCTCTCCACAACTGCTCCCACCCTCCATCTCTTACCACTGATCAGCCCCTTGAAGTGTCATGACTTTCTGACTCTTTGGTGAGTTACATGTGAAGGGAAATAAGTCCTTGGAGGGGAGGCAATTTGTCAGTGCAGTATTAAAACAAAGTGTGGGGAAGGAACATTTCAGCAAAAGCCAAGCTCACTAACCTTTCAGAGATAACTGTATTTAATTTGAGCTGAATCAGGAAAACCATTTGGATGTCTTATGTATTTTAAAGTTTATGTGCAGGCTCCATATTAACCCAAAGACTGCTTGCAATCTCTGCCCCCTTCACAACATCTTTTCCAGCTATAAACTGAATTCTGAGTTGCATTTCCTCTATTGATGGAGCTTCAGTCACTCGTATGAGGAGGTACTCACTACTTGCTAGCCCCACTGAGACTAGTTCCCTGAATCTTACTTCTGTTGCCCCTTTCATCAGTCCCACACCACAAAGGAAGCTACTAAATAGATCTCAGAGAAGTGTATATGTGTCTGTGAGTGTGTTTGTATGTGTGTATGCTGGGAGGGAATACATATGCACATGCGTGCATGTAAATGTGCAGGCCAGAGAACAACCTAGACTCTTGTTTTCAGAAGTTCCTCGCCACCTACGTTTTTGAGAAAGAGTCTCTGATTAGGACATGGAGATCACCAATTAGGCTGGACTGGCCACACAATGAGCTGATCAACCTGTAAATACTTCTCTGACTTTGACCATGTCTAGAATTTTACAGAGGTGCTGGAGACTGAACTCATGTCTTTATGCTTGTGTGGCAAGTACTTTTACTGTTGGAGTTACCACCCCAGCCCTCGAGATAGGATTTTTAACATAGCATACCAACTTAGTCTTTCTGTGTCCATTTCCTACCTCCCTTGCCTAAAGTTAACCAACTCTTCACATTGTTGTCGAGTGATCTTTCAAAACTTACGCTCATCTGTTTTCTTGCTTGAAACTCCCATGGCCCATAGAATCAAGTTCACTTACAGTGAAATTCATGGTGTTTATTTCTGTCTACTCACAGCCAGCTGCTTCATGGCTTCTCTGCCTCCTGTTGCCTTAGTAGTAGGGGAGGATGCTGAAGCCTGAAGGGGTGGGGCAGTTGGCCCAGATTTACACAGTAAATAACAGCATTAGAACTTGATTCTACATTTTTCTTTCTATCAGACTGTTATATTATTTGTGTGAGTATTATGGTTTCAAAGATGTTTATGCCTAATTTATGATGAAAAGCACAATTTTTAATGAATAGCAATTTTTTCTAGTTGGACTTAGCTCAGAAGTTGTTCTCTATAGTTGAGAACTAAATTTCCCCAAACCTTCTTCCCCTATCCTAAACATCCCAGTCTTCAGTACCCATAGTGTAAGAGAGTCTCAGGCATAGCCTGTGGGGCACATAGACTCAAGAGAGACATGTTTTCTGCATTTAAAGATACCTTTAATAAATAAAAACACAAATAGCATTGGAAATTCAATTTGTGAGAAGAGGCTTGCTGTCGACACGGTTGGAGTCTTGCCACTGTTTTCCAGACCTCCTCACTGACAGCCTATTGACTCTCTTCTTAGAGTTCACTGTGGTGATGAGAACGCATTTCAGCCTATTAGCAAGGATATCTGAAGAGAGTGGGATTTGTTTTGTTCACTAGGGACTACAAGTTATTGGTGGTGTGTCTGTTCTCCAATGGGGATCAACCCAGGGGTTTGGTTGGCACCATCTCTCAAAGTCCTCCAGGGAAGAGAAAGCTCAGTTGTCATATATTGAAATATGCTAGTGTGCCTCACATTTTCCTTCCTCTGCTCAGCCATATATATATATATATATATATATATATATATATATATATTTAATTCCTTCTGTGACTTCCTAGGGCTACCACCTAAGCAAACCACTGTAGTAAATTCCTTTAATCTTGAGTTTTACTTCCAGAGAAAGCTGAGTTAGTAGCTTAATACTAACCTTTTGAAAGGATGATCTTGGGATTGTATACATTTATATTTAGAGAGAACAAGGGATGGAGGCAGGGGGAGGAAAGGGTAATGGAGGGAGGGGGAGGGATGGTGGGGAAGGAGATAGACGATCAAAATATCAGCTTGAAATAAGAAGTTAATTGATCCGTGTAAACTGGTTTCCCACCTGAAGAGGTGAGTGTCCCTGGAGATCAATGAGCAAAGGATAGTATTGAAGTAGGACCATGGCCTGTGTTGTTAGGTACACACTAATTCACATTTGTCGTTTCTGTGTACATTCATTGTCCACTTCTGCAGTTGTGTCCACTGCCTTGCCAGAAAATCTCAGAGAATGGCTTGTTCTCCACTTGATCTCTGATTCTGCCTTATCTCACCTTCTTGGGGATCCTGGTATGTCATCTTCATCCTCTCTTTGTTCTTGAAGCTTCATCTGTATACTCTTTCCCAGAAGCTACAGTTTTCATTGTGTTATAAAATGACCCCTGGAGAGTTCTCTATTTCCAGAAGAGCTTCTTGGAATAACAGGGTCCTCTTACTGCTGCCTACTGCTTCCTCTCCTACTGTCTTCTCAGCCTTCTGCAATCTGGCTTCTACTCTCACCACTTGAATGGAACCTTTGCTTCTAATACTTTTTGGAAATTGCCATGTCAAAACTGTACACGTTTGTAGGGTACCAACTGATGTTTCCTACATATATATGTTTTTGTAATCTTCAAACCATTCTAAACCTCTCTATGTCTTTGAATATTTCAAATGTTTTTGTGATAAAAGCATCCAAAGTCCTTCCTTCTTATATATATAATATGTGTGTGTGCACGCACTGTCCTTTCTACAGTTATCCAGCAGTGTTCTAGAAGTTATTTCTTCTCTCTAACTATAACCTTGTACCAACTGATCTATCTTTATCCCATGTCCCTTGGTGAGGGTTGGTTTTAATTGTCAATCTGACACACTCTATGGTATTCTAAGAAATAAATGTCAATGAGTTTCTATGGTCTAGATAACATTGACTTGTGGACATGTTGGGTATTATCTGGAGTGCCTTAATTGAGGTAGGAAGACACACCCACTGTGGTGTACCAATTGCTGTGCAGAGGATTCTGGATTGTGTAAAAAAGGTGAAAGAGATGAGCACAGACCTGCATGCATTGATTCATTTCTCTCTCTTTTTGACTGTGGATGTAATAGGACTAGTTATTTTAAGTTCCTGTTGCTTTGAGTTTCCCAAAATGGTGTGGTGTAACCTGTAAATGTGAGCCAAGATATACCTTCTGTTTTTTTACGCTGCGTTTATCAGAGCAAGCAGGAAACAAAAGAAGATATCCCTTTTCCCCACTTTCTCCCTAACCTCTGAGAACTACTATTCTACTCTCAGCTTCCATGAAACTAGCTTCTACAAGTGTCTTGTGGAAGTGAGCTCATGAAGGACCTAACGGGTGTTTTGCTTGTTTGCTTGTTTTTTGAACCCAGGACTTAGGGCTCATGCACCCTAAGCAAATGTGACAGCACTGAGATCTACCAAATGTGATAGGATTACACTAATATTTTGCCAAATAGTTTTCTGCTGTGATTACCTTGATACAATCACTATTAATTTATTAGATGATGGACACTTAAGCCGTCCACATTTCTTGGATATTGTGAATAGTTTTGCAATAAATATGGGGACAGGGGTCAGATGTTTCTTCTACAGACTAATTTCATTTCCTTTGGATAAATACCTAGTAGTCTGATAGCTAGACCATATGGTAGTTCTATTTTCACTTTTTTGAGGGACTTCCAAACTGTTTTCCATAATGGTGGTACTAAATTTACACTCACACCAACACTAAAATTTTTTTTACATCTTTAAGAGTACTTGTTTTCTTTAATTTTTTTTTGAGGGTGCCTACTTCTTACTGGAGAAATATGGAATCTCACTGAGATTTTCATTTGTGTTTCACTGATGAGTAACTATGCTGGGTCTGTTTTCATATACTCAGTGTCCACTTGTGTTTCTTCTTTTGAGAAATGTCTATATTATCGCCCGTTGCTAACCAAACCAGATTTATTTCTAATGAGTTGAGTTTCTTATACATTTGGAAGATAACCCCTTGTTATATATGCAGTTCACACGTATTTCCATATCATTTCACAGGCTGGCTCTTCAACTCATCAATTGTCGATTGCCTCTTTCCTGTGTAGAAGGCTTTTCCTGTGCAATGCTTTCAATATTTTGCATTTGTTTTTTTCCTCCATGCTGTTTGAGTTGTATTCAAAACTGTCTTGCCCAGTCTAATGGTATAAAATACTGTAGATTTAAAGAAATGCTCTGGTTGCTTTAGGTTTTTTTTTTTATTTAGGTTACTGATATGTTTGTTGAATATAAATAGAGATCTATTTGCATCATTCTTCATGTGGGAGTCCAAATATCTAAGCGTTATTTGTTGAAGAGATGAGCATTTCTTCATTGTGTATTCTTAGTACCTTTTCAAAAGACCAGCAGGCTTTAAATGTGTGTGTTTATTAACAGGACTTAATATTCTATCCCAGTCTTATACCATTACTATGCTGCTTATATTATTGAAGTTTTAGTTCTTTTTTTTTTTCACAAGATTCATATGGTTATTCAGCTGTGGTTTCTTCTGAATTTTAGGGTTTGGTTTTGCCAGGTATATGCCTGATCTGTGTTCTTCAGTCTGAAACTCCTCCATTTTTTCTTTTCAATAACATGGTCAACTTGAGGCCACATTCAACTGCAAATGCTCAGCCCTTGTTGTCTTCACTATAACTGACAATACAAACACAAACAGCAATGCTGCATAAAAGGAAAATACTCAATAATGATACATATTATTACTAGAATTATGATTACTCTTTCTCTTAAGACCTATTCCAGAATTCTCCAGGAACATTCTGCAATTTAGTTGTTATCGTTGTTGTTGTTCCTTTGTTCTCTGTTCTCTCTTGCTTCATTTCCTTCTTTGTGCCATGTGCTTTTGCTGAAATGTTTCCATTTATTTAAATTTTATTCTCCTCTGTTCTTTATCTCTAACACAAGCTCACAGTGAGATTTTATTTACCTCCATATTTTTAAAAGCCAATTTCTCTAATTCACAATTATTTATGGAATTACAGTTTTAATTCCATTTCCTTGTGAAAACATCTCTGGATGTTTTTAGGAGATACTGCCCACAGCGTAAACAATGTAATGTTGATTCTATTTCATGCTTTGTTCTCCTGTCCACTTCTCTTGTAGAATTTTCTGTCATGAATGACACTACCTCCTTAGAAGCCCAAAGCAGAAACTTAGGTTTAATCTTATTATTTTCTTCCTTCTCCAACATCAGCCACTCCTCCAATTGTGTTTGGTTTTCCACTCTAGCCCATAGATGGCATTATGTGAATATCTCTCCAATCTGCTTCCTCCCACAGACATTCCTTGAGTTTGTGGTCTCATGACATGTTGCTTGGATGATTGCCCTAGCATCCTACTCAACCCCTGCCTCCAGTCTTGTCTACTTCCAGTTTAAAGCTTAGTGCCAGAGAAATATTCTAAAATATATTTCTCTATGTATAACTTGACCATGTTTAAATCTTTCTCTTGATATTAACCACCCACATACATATAAAACACTGAGGCCATAGGAATCTTTATGATCTAGACATGACCAGCTTTGGATCCCCATAAATTATCACCCTCCAAAAATACCAGAACCTCACAAAACTGTGTAATGATGTGACTTGTGTGTGTTTCTGTCCTTTGTCCTTCCCTCATGGACACTTTTCTCAAAATTATTTCCAGATTATGTGAGCATGTACCCTTTATCCACATTCAATAGCATATTTGAAACAACTTGTTTATGTTTGTCTTCCTTTGTAGCTGTGACAACTTCCTTATGGCTATTTTATACTCTTCAGTCCTGAACTTATTGATTGCAGTGCCTTAGTTCACAATGCAGTTTAATGATTCAGTAATTTTAACATTTGTTTATTTATTCATTTGTATTTGTATTCTCTGAGGCAGTATATCATATAATTTAGATTGGCAGAAAACTTTCTATATAGCTGAGGTTAGCCTTGACCTCCTGCTCCCCCTACCTCTATTTTCCTAGTGCTAAAAGATAGTTATGCACCAAAATGTCTGGCCTCTATGTTTTCTTTTAAATGGCAAATAACTCAAATCATAGTAACTATGCAAATTAAAAATTTAAATTCCAACATGAGCAAACTGTACCTCATTTGGAACTGAAGTCAAAGGACAAGGATTTAAATAATAAAATATCCTATGTCCTTATCTATGCATTTGAGTAAGTTATTTAAATCCCCTGACCTTAAATTGACTTGCGTTTAAAGTTAAGATTATGATAACAATTTCTGGCTTATTATCCTCATGTGCATATTAAATGAAATAATGTATGGAAGAATAATAACTCTGTAAGATGGGAAGTGTTAAACAAGTGTACCATGTTGTACTTACTACGTGCAGATTATTAATCATGTGTCAGGAATATAAGTACTCTACTAATCAGAAAGATTTTAATTGTTAGAATGAAAATTAGAAAGATGACATTGCTTCAGGAGACTTTTTTTTCTCATCGACTAGAGATATGATGGTAAGTAGTTAATTCAGTTGGTTTAGCAATGTGACCAGAGACTTAGGGTCTTTTAACAGTCTTCTTTAGCATGTTGGCTTTTTTTCTAAACATTTTGACTTAAAGATGGCAGAATAGTTACAGCTCTCATGCCTGAATCCGAGGCAGGAAAGGGGAAGCCCATGCTTCATTTGCTCTTCACATTGGAAAAATAGACACACTTTTTGACAGTCCTCCCTCAGAGGACTGCTCTTGTCTCATTGTCTAGAACCCAGAGACTTGTTTTCAGCTCCTGGGACCTGCTGAAGAGAGCTTACCTTTCCTAAGGAGCATAGTGAAGGAGGAAGGCTAGAGAAACACTGTTGGGTTTGCCAGCTAACTGTCTGCATGAATATCTTCCAAAAAGAATTTCAGCTTCGTATCAATTACTGAGCAATAAAGCATGGAACCGTGTCCTTGAAGTTGCTGCCAGAAGATGAAGGATTAATCATTAAGACTAATTAAGAGTCAGCATGTTTTTTTCCAATGTCTAGTCTTTCCTTCAGATATCAATAAACATAAATAAAGACCATAGAGTCATGTATTTGGTGGACGAAAGGGTTACCTTCTTTACACAGTTTGTCCTTGAAAAGTGCACTCATTAGAAATTGAAGAAAAGCATAAAAGAAGAAATACTTTGGGAAACTGGCGTGCACAATGTAGAAAGACAAATAAATGATGGAAGATAGGTGAAGACGCAGCAACAGGAAGTAGATACTGAAAGACATTATTACAAAAGAGGAACAAAGGGAATTAAAATAGTTGTATCCCCCTCTCTCTACTCAAGTCCCAACATAGCACTTGCTTTACAAAGAGCAGAGCAATTTCCTCTGTAGCCCCACCTGCACGTCGAAGTCACTGTGGTGAAACCCAGACAGCCTCATGACTAGCCAGATCATTGGGTTATTTTTATCTTCTGATCTAGATAAATTAGCAGTCCCTTCTTTTTGTTCATTAGGACTGCCAAATAGCGACAAAGGACACCTTGACTGAACATGTCCCTTAATTAGAACTCTCAGGACCATGCTGTTGAAGCACCAGTTTGGTTAAGCCTTGGACTGTGCCTGTTCTGCTGGGTGGAGAAGCTCTTTAAAGGAGAATAGCTCTGTAGACCTGGCAGATGGCTACTTTCTGTTTTTAGAAGAGGCGACTTGGGACGCCGTCTGCTTTTCGTTTTACTGAAAGACATTCTGAAGGCTCGAAACCTATCAGTTGGTCTTCATATTTTCCAGTTAAGCCAGAACAAAAATACATTAACATTAATTTATTATTTTAAAATGGTAGGAGTGGAATGTATAATGCTCCTCACAGAGAATGTGGGAATTAACTTCCAGTAATAAATCTGGAACCAGACTGCAAAATCATGATGAACTGTTCTAAACGCCTGTACCTGTGGTTACGTGAAAAATTACCTGCTTGTGCATTCCATTATGCCTTTCTTTCCAGGCTGTTCCAGCTCCGTGTCTTTAGTTCATTTTCCCCTCTCCTTTCATCTGTGTAGACCTTAACAAGGGTGGCAAAAGGAGTGAGACTGGTGACTGTATGACAACAGTCCACCTGAAACATCCCATCATTTTCTTATTATAAGGTCTGCAGATGCTTTTATACACCATAGCTTGCATTAAAGTTGCAGCTGGCAAGCACTCTGTGAAGAACATGATAAATCTCAACTCTCTTTTTCTTTGTATAAAACAATGTCTCACTTTGTAGTACAGGCTAGCCTAGAACTTCCTACATAAACCAGGTTGACCTCGAACTTGTGTTAATCTTCTTGTTTCAGTCTCAGATGCCAACATTACATGAGACACCCTGCCAGGCGACATTATTACATACAATCTCCTGTTAAAAAAGAAAAACAAACACATAAACAAACAAAACTTCAAGACATCTAATGACATTTTTGTTGTTCAAACTAAGTCTCTAGTTCCTTGAATTGAACTGTGTTGAAATTGTATGTCTGGTTGAAGTCAAGGACTTTGCTATCTATCATCTATCTATCTATCTATCTATCTATCTATCTATCTATCTATCTATCTATCTACCTATCTATCTATATCTATCATCTATCTCTCATCCATCTATCTATCTATCATCTATACACCATCTATCTATCTATCATCTATCTCTCATCCATCTGTCTATCATCTATATACCATCTATCTATCTATCTATCTATCTATCTATCTATCTATCTATCTATCTAT
>CAJQZJ010001558.1:2473703-2491806 GCA_907164525.1 Lophiomys imhausi
TATCTATCTATCTATCTATCTATCTATCTATCTATCTATCTATCTATTCATATATCATCTGCATACCATCTATATATCCTCAACAAGACCTCAAATACCTTTCAGTGGTCAATTTCAAATACTATAGTTGCTACTTTCTTAGATTGTAAATAAATGAAATTGACTAAATTTGGTAGGTAGGCAGATATTTTGAAACCTTTTTCTTTTCTTATACGTTTCTTTATTAATTCAAGTTACATCTCAATCTCAGCCTCCACCCTCCTCCCATCCCCTACCCCTTCTCCCATCTATTCTACTCCTCTGGTGGGGGGCACATATCAGCCCCCTCTCAGTATATTAGTCATATGAGGGCTAAGAGCTTTCTCTTTAAAATGTGTTTGAAACTATTTTCCTCTTACGATTCTTTTACAACGGTTAGTGTGGAGGTTGGAGAGATAGCTCAGCACTTAAAAATATTTGTTGCTCTTGAAGAGAACTACAGTTTGACTTCATACTATCCACATCAGACATTTACAATGGCCTGTAATTCCAGCTCTATGAATTGTATGCCCTCTTCTGGCTTCCATGGGCACCTGCATGCGTGTACACATACTAACATGAGGACAACACTCATAAACATAAATTTAAAAAAGAGCACTAAAAATAAGTCTTAAAAAACCCTCAAAGTTTAGTATGGAAAATATATAAAGTAAATTATTGTTAAATGATTGTATAGTAGCCCAAGGAAGAAGAAAAAACTCTGAATATTTCTTTGCTAGTTCACACTTACTTTAGTAATTAAAGATATTTTCCCACAGAAATTAGGGCTTACAAAGTCATGTTACTCATTGACAAAAGATCTCAAATGTGTTTTTAATCAGCACCTATTCTCCAAAAGTTATTTTTATATTGACTTTTATAAAAATATATTGAATATACATTTAAACCAAACTCAAGTTTAAGGAAAGTGCTAATGTTTTAATTGGTTGTATTAAAGACTTACAAAATTATAAGAAAATTAATCATCCTTTCAAATATTTCTCTATGGAATATATTATAAGGTACACATATTTGTAAGTCTGACAGATGAATGTATGTATCCAAACTACTAAAATTTTGAGAAACTTATATCTTCTGGGAATAAGAAGAGCTATTTCTTCACTGTTATGAAAATTGGTTTTATATGTGAAATATTGAGCATAGTATCAGGCAAGTTCAAACAGTTTTTATAGAAGTTATACTGAAGGTGATATAATCTTTGGAATACAAGGGAGACTGTGGACTTGGTCAGCATCTGTATAAAGAGAATAAGCTGATAAAACCAGTTTATGCAAATACAGAATTATAAAATTGTTACATGAGTTTCCATTTCTCTGAACAGGAGTCAACTCAAATGTTGGAGGCTTTTTCAGCAACATGTACACACTGCCTAGGTCTTTATCCAAGACAAGTGGTCTTAACAATGGAGCCATCCCTCTAGCCCCTCTCTGTTGGAGGTTGGTCTGATGCTGTTATGTATTCAAATACTAAATACTGGCCCCCAAGATCTGGTTTCAACCCAGCTGAGCACATTCTCACATGTACCAAGTGATGTTGTATAAACTTTGCCAATATTCTCTGACTGGTTAAATAAAAGTTGCTGATTGGCAACTTTTGGGAGGGTAAGTGGGGCTTCAATTCCTAGGCTGGTGGTTTGATGTAGGGACCAGGAGGCCAGGAGACATGGCAGGAGGATAGATAGATAGATAGATAGATAGATAGATAGATAGATAGATTGACAGATGGATGGATGGATGGATAGATAAAGGATGGAGTAGGAGGGTATAGCCTGGTGGAGCAGATCCAGCATAGACAGGACAGTTGATTGACAAGTAACTTGGGGCGTGCAGCTGGGAAAGGGCCAAACTAGCATAGAAAAATATTTTAGGGGTAATTTTCCAGTAATTATGCTAATGCTGTTTAAATAAATCTACAGGACTCTGTCTCGATTATTGGTGGTCTGACTGGGTTACAGTAAGAGCCTATAGAGTTTAATAATATTCAACAACACCTCTCACCACTTTTTAACTGCTGTTAGTCCAGCTTTGGTCCTGAACTTCTGCTTCAGTGCCCTGATTCCTATATTTGAACCCAAGACAGTTTGTTGAAGCCTAGGCATGCTACCCTGTCATTTACTGCCTAGTTTAGAGATGGGCATTGTCATTTATAACTCTTGATGTTGACTGGCTTCTTCTATCATTTTAAAGCAGAATATTTCCACTGCCTGGGGACCACTACTTTCTGTAGAAGACCAAAAGGGCATCAGGATGAACTCCAGCTTTCTACATTCTTCCGGAGAACTGATTGCACGGGGCATTATTGCCACCAGGGACAAATACTCATTTTAATTCATTTATCCATCCTGACTTATTCCAGTGTGGCTCCTTTTTTTTCTTCTACTAATAGTTTTCTGTAACTTTCTGTCCCAAGTTTCTCTGAGTGAGCTAAAAAGTCTGTAGATGAACTTCAAGTACAACAATGGGTTGACAATAGCCATCATGGATGAAGCTAAATTGTATAGGGCTTTAATGTTCTCAGGTAACACATTTCCTTTGAGCTAAAATGTTATTCTTTAATGCAGAGTCACAGTAAAATTTTTATTTTAAAATTCTCAGAGATGTACTGTGGAGTTTCGCAGACAAAACTCTTCTCTTCCAAAAAGATTTGGTAGAATAGGCAATTATCGATCAAGGGAGTAATGCCCGGGCAGGTGCCCGTTTTACTGGTGTAATCCTGCTTCTTAAGCAAGGCTTACACACCCTCAATTTTCACCTTTGTTCTTTATTTAAGAGCTAAGGAGCCTTGTAGCCAGGCCTTCAAATACACTGAATAGCAAAGGATAAACCCAATAGGAGTTTATGGAACCTTAGTGCAACAATGAAAATAAATCATGTTACAATTTTGATATTTATTTACACAAAAAATATCAAAGACCTAAAGAGGTTTGGGTGCAGTAGGGGTACCAAGGAGAACTTGAACCAGAATGACTGCGGCATAGAACAGACTTCTGTGCTCAAGTGACTATGTTTGGGATGGTGTCTTTCCCAGGTAATAACTTGTGCCTCCATGGAAGACAGAAAGAAACATTACCAATAAAGGTCCCTGAGTGAAAACCATGTACTGTGAACTTTATCTTCCAGGAATCTACATTTGCATTGCTCATCAATACGGGTTCTTAACTTTGGTGCACTCAATTCTGTTTTCTGTAGCTTTAAAGTTAGAAAAGCAACTTTATAGTCCACTATGTCATCAAAAAAAAAAAAGAGGTGGGCGTGGTGGCGCACACCTTTAATCTCAGCACTCAGGAGGCAGAAGCAGGCAGATCTCTGTGAGTTCAAGGCCAGCCTGGTCTACAAAGTGAGTCCAGGACAGCCAGGGACACACAGAGAAACACTGTCTCGAAAAAGCCAAAAACAAAAACAAAAAAAGAAAAACCAACCAAAACAAACAAACAAAAAACCGAATAGATATAGGGCAACAGCAGTGCTGAAAGGCGTGCTTTTCATTCTCCCCCGGCATCATGAGCACAAGTGAATTGTTCCTCAGACTTTTCACTTGTCTCTGAATTCTCATTGCTATCAAATCAATTCTCATTACTATCAATGATATGATCTGGGAATAACCATGAGTACCCTCTTTAGTCATACACTACACAATTTGAGGTATACTAAAGGACTCAAAGATACTAGGATCCTAGAAAGCTGCAGAAACACTTCACACGTTTTGAAATCTTCTGGATCACACGCAAAAAGCAAGTTACCCTGGGAAGCTTAGGCAAAGTCAGTGATAATATACAATATCTTACTGAAATTTAAGAAGAAGTGGGGCACATGAAGGGAAGGAATCGGAAAGGGAGAAATACCTTATCAGCAGGTGTTCAGGGCCTTTGCTTGGTGGTGATAGCCAATTATCTCTGAGGACTCTTGGTTTTTAAGTTTGTCATTCCAAATGCCAAATTCGTTTGGATTATTTTGGTTATGATTCTTGAGCTGGAATTAAAATATCATTGTCAGTAGGGAAAGGTCACATAGAGAGGCCAAATCTATAGGAATAGAAGCCCATGCCCTGATGGTCAGTCTCAGAAAAATGGTATTTGTTTAGAGCTGGTAACTACTTCTTAGAATTGTCCATTATGCACTATGTATTCAGATATTTATCCTGATCATTATGGTAGTATAAATACTTATAGAGAGGCTCCCTGGAAAACAAAAACAATCTGCATATATGTACATGCATATAATCTGAGCATAAAAATAATTTGATGAATTATAGCACAGGTGATGACATTTTATGACTAAGGTGAAAGTTTGTCCTTCAACTCAGAGACTATTGATTGTGGTTAGGATAAGATGGATCCAAATTTCATAAGCTGTATTTCTAACCCATCATATTTTCAAATATGACTTTATTCAGAAGCACTGTTTTTAGGGAGATAAGCTAAAATGAGTAAATTAGGACTGAGGCTAACACAATATAGCTAGTGGTTTTAGGAAATGGAATTATCTGGGCACAAAGCACACAGAAGAAATGTCTTGTGAAGATAAGGGCAAAGAACCAGATGGAACATTTACAAGCCAAGGTATATTTAAGTTCACCAGACAACTACCAAAAGCCAAGCAAGAGGCACGAATAATATCAATATTCTTCATGGCCTGCATGCAAGAACCAGCTCTGCAGACTCCTTAATCTCCGAGCTCCAGCATCTAAAATGTGCAGCTAGAAATTCCTGTTTTTTAAGTCCCAAGTCAATGTTTGGTACTTTCTTAGAGCAGCTTTAACAAACTAATACAATGCTATGTCTGAAACATGAAAAGGCAGTGGTTACATTTTCAAAAGCCTGTTTCATGCCAAAGTGAACAGAGGAAAGACCAGGAGGTCTCAACCCTACAGAAAGAACAGCAGGCAACTAAGGAATGCTGAGAAGGGGAGAAATAGTCTTCCTCAGAGAAGAGCACACCATCTTGTTATCGAATACCAAATGATCAGCCCTGAAAACATACAAACAAGTAACATTATACAGACCGAGCAGGTTTTAGTCAGGAATCTACACATATGTACGTAAACACATATGCATATAACAACATTTAATGAAAGAAGAGGCCATGAATTTGAAAGAGAGCAAGAAGGAGCATATGGGAAATTTAAGAGGGAGAAAAGGCAAGGGGGAAAGTAGTGTAATTATATTATCTTAAAAATAAAGGAAAAATATCTCAAAGACTTAAATTTTAAGATAAAATAGTCTTATAAAAATGGAAACTTAACTACTATATATGTATATATATATGTATATATATACATAAGTAAGAGGAGTTTAAGTGGTGTGGCCCAATGTGGGGCTGCAACAATGTTTTCTTGAGACACCATAGGCTATCAAATAAAAACCCAGTGGTAGGAATGGGTTTCTTCTTTTCAACATTGTGGTCAGTGCCACCACAAAGATTCCCTTAAACATTACAGGCTGCTGCTATTTCTCTGGGGTACCTTCTAGAACTTGAGGGCAAGACTGTATTTCTGAAGACATCTTATAATTTAGTGTGTGGTGTGCCAATTGGGAAGCTTCAACCCGACTCTAACATTCAAAGTGCTTAGGAAGCCATACACACTGCCATGGGGAAAAATAATCAACAGATATATTTATCTGTGAATCCTGTGAGCTACAAAAACTGGCCTGGTAAGAAATCCCCACTGGTACAATAATGGGATGGCAATGTAGAGGTAACCAAACACTTTCCTATTTGCTTTAAAACCTACTTCACAAGATGGAACTCAAGCTTGGTACCTTTAACTGGCCCCCAAACCCGTGGCTGTCCAGATCATTGAATCTAGGTGAGAAGATAATATGATTATTCTGTTAAATGGATCTAATATTAATCTGCTTCCTAATTTCATATCTTACCCATAGATGAGTAAATCTCTCAGCCCTCATTAGAGAAGCTTCCTTTTGGAGTAGATGGTAATTAACCAGAGATTGCAACTGGTCAACATGCAGAGAATAAATGATTGCAAAGCTCTGAATAGCACTTCTGTATTATACCACTCTACCCTAGGTTCTAGGATCACCACATAAGAGGGAGCAGAAGGACTGTGGGAGCCAGAAGTAGTGGACATATGCAGAAAAATAATATTTACTGGACATGACACTCCCATTGTGCACATGAACTCACAAGAGCTATGACTGTATGCATAAGATTTGTACAAGATCAGTTCAGCCCAGAAACCAATCTGAATGGAGAAAGGACTCATGGTGTTCCACCCTGACTAAGTTTCAAAGTGCTGGGAGATTATGCACTTTGTATAGAGATATTGGTGTTTGCTGGGGGAGGAGAATGGGCTTTCTTCAGGAGTGCAGCCCCAGACAGGCTATTTATGCTCCAATAGATGGTCTTAGACTCATATCCATACAGGAAGACCAAGTGTATTCAGCAGGCTTAACAAAAGAACATATGAAGTTGGGAGGGGAAAGTGGTAGTGGGGGACAGCAGAGAAATTTGAGGGGAGGGAATGGAAGATAGATTTGATCAAAACACTTTTTATGTATGTATGATTTCAAACAATGAAAAAATTTAAATATTTCATGTTAGATGGTTGAGTTACTTCCTCACTGAGGATGACCTCCCTCATTCCTGTAGAATGTCGTGTGAGTATTTAATTAAATTCTGCAATGAATTACAGATCAAAGAAGATCAATTAAGTGAATTGCTAAGTAAATGGCCTATATATATGCCTATCTCTCTCTCTATATATATATAGAGAGAGAGAGGAGAGAGAGATGAAGTATAATATTTAGGGATTTTTAAAAGGCAATTCTTCTCCACTTCAATTATAACTAAGACTTAAGGTAAACAGTTACCAGAAAAGTTACAAAGGAATAGATTCTGCTGCACTTTCAGGTCAAGAGTGGACTGTTTTTCTCTGCAATTACCAACATTAGCTCAGCCATCTGTCCTTTTTCACCAGTGAACCCATACATTTCAAGACTCCAGCTGAGAAAAGCCTGACTGTTTCTCTTCTCCAGCAGAATGCAACAATTCTCAGCAATTTACAAATGTTCGGAAAAGCAAAAAAAAAAAAAAAAAAAATCTTGCAGACATCACAATGGTTTACGTTGGGGTAACTGAACCCTATATTCACCGATAAATGCTATATAGCTCAAAAAGGAAAATGTCGTCCTGTTACTGTAGTAAACAGGAACTTCCATAGAGCTTGGTAAGTGTGCTTGCCAGTGGTGGGCAGTCTGTCACTGAGCTGTGAGCCCCTGCACCCTGTAACCTGCAGGTGTTGAATCACCTGTGATGGCTGCTTTCACATTCCTATTGGTCATCTCCTTCAGAGAATGTGAACCTGTCAGGGGGTCATGTCTACATTTCTCTTGGTCAACATTGTGTCTCAATAAATCCAGCACAGTTTGAAGGTTTCAATTGTTCTCAAATATCAGGATAATTAAGCAAAAAAAAAAAAAAAAAAATCAGTGATTCTTTCCCTGTCTGGGCAAAGTATCAATTTGTTATAAAAATATAGAAATGGCTTTGTTCCGTTATTGATATCTAATCTTTTCTTAAGTGTATTTGTCAACTTTCACATGCTATAACTTTTCTTTAAAATGTTTAATTTAGCATTTTTTTATATCCCAATGTTCAAAGTCTATACCAGAACAATTATCTTTACAATTTGGCCCTAGCCATCCCTATTTCTTCCCACTCTCCATGTTTCTCTTTCTCTCCCAGTATGGTCTTTATGATGCAGCCATACCAAGTTATTCTCAACCTCATATGCTTCATGTACTTTCGGAACTATATGATGGAGGTCTAGCCTAGAGTACGGTGCCCTTCACTTCTTTTTGGTAAAATCTGTTAGGTGTGCAAGACTTGCTTCACTACCTCAGTGGAAACATCCATGGCCACACCCATTTCTTTTGCAGTATTAGCTCCTTTTTTACCTGTGACCCTTGCTCCAGAAAGAAATCTTCATTCATCAAATGCTATGACATGATTGTCACATATTTCTAGCATTTGACAATTCCTTCAGGAAATTTATCCCCCAATCCTAAGAACACATTTAGCATGTGGATCACAAGTGGCTGCTCAACTAACATTAAATGGGCTCTTCTTTTTTATCGAAGTTTTAGTTTTAATTTCACTCTTTGTAAAATATATAAGATCTAACTGGACTCACATTCATATGTTTAACCCATCGCTGAAAACTGCTCTGTTTGCTTGGTTTGGACTGTCCTAATGTATAGGATAGTGAAAGAGTCAGACCACTGGACCCTCACACCTTCTGTTCAGTTAGCTTTTTGTTAAAGAGACCTGTCCACAGTAGCCCCAAACTGTCAGACAGAGATAGAACATCTCAATATTGTGGGACTCTTCAAATTTTACATCCATCTCTTTCTATTTTTACAAAATAATCAAGTTAGTGAAATAATATAGCCTTTCTTTCCTATTATACCCTTAGTCTAATTGACTTGGATTCTCCAGAGTCAATTAAAACTGAATATGTAATCCCTCTCCGGCTTGGGAAATGGAAGAAGCTTCCTATTTTCTTTGTAGGTTAATATAATCTTCTGTGGGGTAGATGCTTAAGGCACATATATATCTGCAAATACAGTCAGTTTTCGGAAGAAGTGTGTGCGTGATGGGACTAGGATTCCTGTGGCTCACTAGGGAAGCTGCCTTGCCAGTACCACAGGGACTTTCCCATCTTGCTGCCGCTGTGCCAGTTCAGACTAAACACAGCAAACCTCCTTGGGATAATGGAGGGTCCACTCTTAGTTTTGGCAGTTGCCGAAACAAGTGAGCGATCAATCAAAATGATGCAGATGGAAAGCTGAATGTATATGCTGCTTTATACCCAAGCTTCCATGCAAGTCCCAGGGTCTGGGGTTGTTATAGATTATGCCTAGTACCTGCTGCATCTTTTATGATCCCTTTATTTGGCAAAAGACTATTTTAAGAACATTGTAATGTAAGCAGAATTGTTATAGAAAGGTGGGGGAGATTCATTTGGCATGCAATTTTGGCAACAGAACTGTTCTGTTGGTGAAATGGATTTTCTATCACAAAAGTCAGAAATCACTATTTCAGGTTCATCAGCTCAGAAGTATCAATATAATACTATATGTTTAAGTCTAATATCAACCAGTTCCTAAATTGTAATAAAGTCATTTAACACTTGCATATTGCTATGAAGACTACACATTATGGTTTCTTTTTTAAATTTATATTTGTTTCCATGATTTTAGATAGCATGAGAAAGAATAAGAGAAAGTTCCAAATAGTCAGGAACCATTTCAGACTTGAGGGAAAAATTGAGTTAACCCACACCTCATTCAGAAGGTAGATCTTTCCATTGGTCCCTAGGTCAGCATGGTTGATCCCTCAGACCTTTCGGAGGTGACCTCTACCTTTCTACTCCTCCATTATTCAGCTCTTCTGGAATCTTCCTTGAACTCCCTGTTGGTAGTGGTTGCTTCTTCTGCTTGTCACTCAGATTTTCCAGTTGTCACTCAGCATGTTCTCGGATCCTTTCAGTCATTATCTCCCCTCAGTGTTCCTATCTGGCCCTGACTTCATGATCCTTGTGTCTGTGCTTCACCTTCATGCTTTTTACAATTGATAGTACTCGTCATTTACAACGTGGTGTAAGCTTCTCTAAATTGTCATTTATTTGACTAATAGTCTAGGGTGAAACTCCTCATCTTTTTTATGTTTTCCAGTGTATTCTAATCCTCCAGAATACAGAACATCTAATTCTCTCAACATTTGTTGAATGAATAACATTCACAGATTGTTTTATCTGTGTCTCAAGCCTTTTCAAAGATAGAATTTCCATTAATTGTATTCAGTTCTGAACTTCATCATTTTACTCTGTCCTTGTAAGTGAAGAAATGTAGGTACAGGAGCTGGAGAGGTGGCTCAGTGGTTAAGAACACTGACTACTCTTCCTGGGTTGATTACCATCACCCATGTGGCAGCTCACAAAGGATGCTGTGCCTTTCTTCTGGTCTCCATGTGCACCAGACACACACATGGTGTACAGATTTGCATACAGGAAAACCATTCATACACATGATATAATAAAATATGTAGAAATGCAATGACCTTAAATATCTTGTCTGAAATTCAACCAAAACTCAGCAGAAACAAGTCTGAAAGTTGTCTGAAGAGCAGTTTGTTGAAGATTCTTCTTGACATACTGTGAATGCAGCAAAATGGCAGGGAGAAGGGATGATTCAAAGCCCACAACTCATATAGCTACTAAAAGTAAATTAACAAACATGGCCAGTGAGTACGGCCATATTAACATAACTCTGATGAGTCAGTTAGCAACATCAAATCCAAAATTTGAAAGGGACAGAAAGTAGAAAAAGGGCCAGGAACATCTAAGGGAAAACCTGTACAACTGAACCACAGAAAACATAATTTCATGTAGGAATGGGTGGCACAGTGCTGTTGGGGGGTCTCCTAGCTAGCCAGAACAATAGGAATACCGAATCTGCTCTCACATTGGAAGCAAGCTACTAACGACTGTAATGCTCAGCCCCAGGGGCTAATGCCCTATTACCTGGCGACCCTCAATGAGAGGTGATTCATTTCCTAGCAACAGGAATGAGAAGGGGGTGGTGGTGTAACAACGCAACGATAAGATCGCTGGCAGGTCAGGGCATTGGAATTTTACAACCTTCTGCTCAGCTCAAGATAGAGGCCTGAGTCCAAAGTCTATCTTTTCAATGACCTTAAGACCTGGAGCTCTATGATGGTGTCTCCTTATTTCAGCTAAGCACCACTGGGTTAGATGCAAAAGATACTCATTCAAGATACTCATTTGGTGGATTGTCCTCTGTTTGGATTGAGATATACGTTTCATATCTCTACCTGTTAATTTAATCTGTTTTCTTTGACTATTTCAATGCTTTTAGTTCTCTTGTTGTCTTTATTTTTATCATTGGAATTATAAAGTAATGCATGCCTATTTCATAAATAAAAATAATATGTAGTACACAAAACGTTATTTACCAAGTTATCTTTTAACTCAGCTACCTCTCTTCAGGGGAACTAGAGTTACTACTTGTGTGTACAAAATCATGTACATGCAGACATGCAGATAAAGAACTACACATTTTGAATTTAAAATTCTGGAATGTATTGTTAAAAATAGGGATATATATCTCTAAGTATATATATTTGATTTTTCTTCTGTCTCTTAGACAATTTCAGTTCCTTGGAAAATTCCCTGTAATGAAGTCTTGTAGGCATGGACATCTGGAAAGCAGTGATGTGGGGAAGATGTAGTAAGCCCAGACCCAACTCCTCCAAATCTTTGCCTTACCATTTGCTAGCTATGTAAACTATGTAACTCAGGGATTGTAGTTGGACTATAGCTTCAGAGGAGCACTGGGTTTGACATTCTTAAGTTGTAAGGGCTTTGCGGGGCTTGGACATATATAACCAATCTGCTTCCAAGGTGCAATGCAGTAGCTAGAAAATAGCACATGCGAGCAATATTAGTTATTTTTACTCTCCCCACAGTTTGGAAACTGCCAGAAATTAACAAAAGCACTCTATTTTTTTTTTAAATGACTTTCTAGGGTTTTCCAGAAATTCAGCACAGAAAGGTGTGCCCATAGAGAGACCATACTTAGAGTGGTGGTATGATACCTTGGGGATGGGGAGCCTTAAGGAAAACTTCTGCCCCTTTCTTTCATCATTTACATAATTGAGATATTTGGAATGTGAATGCTTGGAATTTAAATGAGAAAGGCATTTAAATTTTGGCTACAGGTGTTTAAACTGCAATTAAAGAAGATTTAGGATTCTGGCCACAGAGAAAGAACACACCGTTAAAGTGAAGCCCCTTCATAACTTGAAATGAATCAGGCACTGCTCTGAATTTTATGAGTCCAAAGTGAGACACTTTTTTTTTGTTTCCCCTTTATCCTAAACTATACGCATTAAATGAACCCAAATGGTATTTGAACAGATGGCTATTTGCATAATTAAGAAATACCATAGAGCATGTCACAGTTGACCTAGTGCTTCCTCTGTGGTCCAGTGGTCCTTGGGATAAAATGATCAAAATGGCTGTGAGATCCTTTTCCTGGTTAGGATATCAAGAAGAGCACACAATGAATCAGTGGAGAAAATTTAAAAAATAAATGAATTTCTGTTTAAGTCTTAATGAGGTGTCCATTGATACATTTTGTTATTTATTATGAATAATAGTAATATTTTTTGGGACACGGTTTCAGGTAGCCCAGGTTAGCTTTGGACTTACTGTGTAGCTAAGGGCAGGCTTTATTTTCTCTTGCCTTTGAACTTCTACCTCCACCTCTCAAGTTCTTGGATTATAGGTATGTTTCCCTCTACCTAGCTCCACAGGTTGATTTTAAAAAAGGAAAATAATATTCTCCACCACTTGTTCATTTAGCACAATCCAGACATCTGTTATATTTTGGGCCTTGTTCTAGATCTTAGGGAATCAATAAGGACAGACATACATATTCTAGCCTGCAGGGAATGTACAGACTAGATTGGGAATGGCAACTTCTGTTTTAAGTCTACAAGTTCATGAACTTGCAAATCTCTATGCAAGGCAATCTAAAGAGGATGTTTTCCACTTTCCTTGAGAGCATTGGTCAGGAATGATTCCACACATAGCATGGGCTGAGTTTTTAAAAACAACAACAACAAAAAGGTGATCTTTATGTGCATGTACCCAAGAGGGGCATTTGGAGGCAGAGGAAAATGCATGAGAAGGTTGTATTCAGTAATCTGTAGTCTCTTGCTGGTGACTGGAAGATAAGATGGGGTCTGAGGGCCAAGGATGGAACTGGGAGGCTAAAGACACCAGTGGAGGAGTTGGGGCTGCTGAGGGCCTGACTGCTAAGGTCAGAGGGCTTACTCTTGAGGCTCAGGATTCTATGGAAGACCTAAATCACCACTGTTACATCAGGCTGGACATTCAGAAACATGACTGGCAGGATTTGATGAAGGGATAAGTAAGCAGGAGAACTTCCCACAGTACTCTTGGTGGAGTTATTTGAGAGGATGAAATACTTTTCTCTCTACCTGTCTGAGTTCTTAGCTGAGATCTTTAAGACAGAAGACAGACAAACAGAAAATTTTATTTGATATACCCATGAAAGATAGCCAGGTCATGAGTAACCCCCAAGAAGTTGACTTAGAGCTCCAGTTTATATAACATCATCCACAAAAAAAAAAAAGCTTTTCTAACTGGAGTTTATAGGAGGATAATGAATGGCAGGAAGAAAGCTAGTTAGTGCAGATTGCTGCATGGATGTCTTTGGGGCTGTCTCTAGCATGTTTTGGGTTTGAGTGACAATCAAGCTTCGTTTTCTCTGAAATGGAGGGGGCACCTTTGTGAATTTCTATCTTGCATTTGGGAGGAAAGATGTGCCCAGGTGACTTTTCTTAATTATGTCTCTTCTCAAATGCCTTCTGCTCAAAGCATCCTTTCATCTCTGAGGCCAATTTAGGCAGTGATGTGGTGGTGGTGGTGGTGGTGGTGATGGTGTGTGCAGGAGGTGGGCTTATCTAAAGTTGACCTTCAGAGAACAGGTGAGAGATATTAAGGGTCTGGCCTAAGAACTTTTCTTCCACACCTTTCTTGAGACTCCTGACTCTTTTCTCAATTTAGACAGCAATATGGGTTGTTGCTTAGACCGTCTTTATTTCTCCCGAGTATACTGGGTATCAGGTGAGTAAGGGCCAGTTCTCAACAGAACAGAACAGGTACATAGGTGCACTTTGGCTCCTCTAACTCATAAAGTACAAATCTGAGGAGCACAGGGAGTAAAGGACAATGCAATCAGGTTGTTGTTAGTGAGCAGAACAGTTGAAACTTGCAGTAAGGTCTCATCTGTGAATCAAATGAGAAACAAAGGGCCACAGAAGAAACACAAGAAAGTGCTGATGAATCCAGACACAGCACCCTTAGGAACGTTGGTAGATGAGTAAGAAGAAGACAGAGAGGAGAGAGCAATGGGGTTTGGAATCCTCACTTTTATTTTAAGAACTCTAAAATGGTCTGGTGAGAGACACTAGGGGAGGAACAAGACCAATTTTTCTACTGAGAAAAACAGGAACATGCAAGTAGAACAAACACTTTCATGCAACATCACCCTCTGGGAAAGAAAGACTGCAATGGGGGCATTGTATCCGTTCTGCTGAGTGTGTGTGAAATTTAGAAAAAAAAAAGAGGAAGAAGGAAAGCAACTATATTTAAAGCAATGAGATGTATCTGTAGCTGAGCTTCTGACATGGTTGCCCTGCAGGGTCCTGAGGAGGACAGATGAGGAGTACAAAGTCCTGTGTTAACCGGGATGCCAGAATCTTCTCCAAAGATGAAAGATTTTCATTTAAAACACAGAAGACCAACTCTCCCGTGGCTCACACAGTGTGAGACTAGAATTTTCAATTTCTTGCCCCCTGCTACTCTCTCTGAACAAGTTCATATATTTTATTGAAAGTGTATTGCGACATGCATGCTGGTGGTGTCAAGAGCTATAACTTTCTGCACAATGTACTTGAGAGCCCAGAGTCCTGGCAGATCTCATAGAAAAAATGGCAGTTACATTAAGCTAACTGGATGAAAAAATAAACCAAACAGAGAGATGACTTGAAAACTTATATTTTAAAGGCCATGTATTCCAAGTGGGGGGAGGAGACACTGGTGATCATAGCCATTTTAAAGATCTCATTTTTAAAGATCTCCTGGCCAAATTCTTGCAGCTTACCAACAGTTTGAAGTAGATGTGGAGACACTTGGTATTTAAAGGCCACCTGTGCTGAATTTTGACTCTTCCTTATTTTAGCAAGTCATTGGATATTTGACTATTAATCAACTCTAGGGCATTGGCAGGCGTATCTTCTCTTGTGAATATGAGAATCTTAGAACTGGAAAGGTCCTTAGAAATCACTGGAGTGGTCTCTATAAATAAGGAAACTGAGGCCTGCAGATACTCAGCTTATTATGAGGCCTGATGAAATATTTACCCCATCCAGACTCAGTATTATATCTTGGGACTCTGTTTTTGGAGCTGGAGAACCATAAACATAGCATATACATAATCATATACATCATATACATATAATTGTAGATATACATCATATACATATACATGTACATATATATCATATACATATGCACATATACATAATCACATGTAAACATATACAATACATGTACAATATACACATACATACATCATATACATATATGCATACATATATATTTTCTCACTCATCTTAAGTGATAAAATCTACTCAGACATCTGAAGTAACAGATTAGAAGGGAAATGGTGGGTTATATGGATTTATCTGATTATCTGAGTAGGAGGTAGATCCTGAAAAAGCAAAAATGGCTGTGTGGGTCAATCTGCCCCTCCATGGAAAATTGCTCTCCTAGCTTAAGGAGAATGTAATCCTTGCTTTCTTGCTTACACTCACGAGAAACGTTTAGGTAGCTAAAACTTTATTTCAGGCAGAGAAGCCAGAGTGGTGCTTAGGGGATATGAATACGTCCCTTAAGGTTATAATGATTAAACATGCAGCCAAAATTCCTGAAAAAGAGAAGATGAAAACAAATCCTCTTCTCAAGATCTTCTCTCGTGCTTTAGTTTCATAATAAAACATGAATGAGGATAAATTATGCAGGACTTTATTGCTTTCTTAGTTCTCCCATAACTTCTAGTATTATTGCTGAAATGAACCTAAAGTATTTCTGCACATGATTTTAAAAAGTGGTGAAGGCATCATTGAGACCAAGGAATGTCACTGTTTATAATAACAGAGGTGGAAAATGAGCTAGGATCAGGCAAACGCTAGCCATAGTCCTGCATTTGTATATGTTCTACCTGAATGATCTTCCTCCTCCATGCAATGGTTCACACCCATTTACCATTTAAGTGCTTAGTTGGCTGATGCTTGTGCATGTATGTTCGTGTGCATGCATTGGGAGGCCAAAGCAGAATCTTGAGTATAGCTCCTTACAGTCACTCACTGACCTGGAACCCACCACGTCACTAGGAAAGCCAGTGATCCCTCTGTCTCTTCCTCCTCACACTGGGATAAGCAAGCGCCAACATATCCAATCTTTTTTTTTTTTTAATGTTGAATTCTGCGGAATCCAACCCAAGCCCTGCTGCTGTTTGCAGGGGAATTCTTTCCTTGCTGAGCCTTCTCCCAAGTTTGTCTACTTCTTCTGCATGTAAAATGGATCTTTTTAGTATTGTCTCCCCAGTGCTTTGCCTGTGGCATTGCCTGGAATCAAAATTTGAAAACTGCTTCCAAACCAAAATATTAATTGTGTCTTATCTCTTATTCTAACTGTGATCTGTGATCACATGGGTACAACTGCATAGGTGAATGGATGAAGGAGGAAGATGTATAGTCTTTCAACAGAGTTTTTCCAGATGCAACTTACCTCTGTTAAATCTGCAGCACTGTCTCTGGAAGTTCAAGTGCATTTGTTGATATGAAGAATTTCCAGTCCACATCTGCATGACACTGGGCCATGCAGGACAAACAGAGCAGGCACTGTAGAAGAGGGCTATTTGCTGTGGCACTTGCAAAAACCGGGCCTCTCCATCTCTGGGGACTCAGATAGGGGCTGTTCTGCTTTCCAATCACTCATTAGGGTGCTGTGTGTAGGCAAAGGACAGACAGCACTTCTCTGCAGAATTCCTTATCAGGGCTTACACAGCCTCTCACACCAGGCATCCCTTTGTTCTGAGTGTCCCTGGGGTCTCTGCTCCTGGCGGAGATACATTTACAGTGTAAAAACGGTGTTTTATCATACCTGGAAATAAGAAACTGTAATCACTAATGAGATTTATGAAATGATGGCCCTAGCTAACTTTGACTTCTGTAATAAAATACCCTTGGACTTAGTCTGCCTACAGCTATTGTCATCTTGAAAGACTCTGTAGGCTAAAATATGTCCTCTTTGAATTATGGATTGATTAAAAGGACCACGTTGTGTTATTTGAAGTTTGTGTGAAGGCTAAATAATCCCATCTGTGTAAGACAGGATTCAATATTTTACACTGTCTGTAGAGATTGGTTCAATTATGTTTTATGGTCTGGACTCCTAGATTCCAGTGTCTTACTTTATTTAACACTGCAGGCGTACATTGGACAGGACATCTACTCCCTCTGGGGCAGAGATGGGGGATGTTGGGTCCTGGAGTTATGATTTAGCTACAAATTCTGGTTGTTTGATACGGTGAAATGCTCCCTCTGAAGTTCTCCATTGTACCAGACAAGAAAGAAAAATAGTTCCAACCCTGATCTGCTGTGAGGCTATACAATAACCTGAACTCCAGGGCACACCCCTGAAGGAGTTCAAATGGGGAACTGTATGGATTGTAGACAGTTGTGGCTTGTCTCTAGGACCCTCTACTTTACAAGCATGTCAGTGAATGTCCTTCTTCTAGTTACCTGATATTCCCCTCTGTCATTATTTCCAGAATTTTTAAATCACTCAGGTTCTAAATTCATCAGGGATGAATTTAGTTGTTTCCTCACAGGAATTCATGCCATTCTAGAAATAGCAGAAAAGATAGAGAAGACACAGGTATGCACTGACATTTATCTTTACCCAGGAGTGCTTCTTATCAGAAGTCAGGAGCCAGAAGCCTACCTTTTATTTATGGTAAGGTAGGACAAATACTTCCAGGTATCTTGAGTTCTGGGAAGCAGAATGAACAAGGTCAAACTTTCCCAAATGTTCTTGTCAGCCTTCTCAGGCAAACAGTGTGCTCTATTTTCAATGTGAATTGTTGAATGAATAATTAAATGTGAATTACTATCTTCTTAGATGTTTCTTTCTGTGTCAAGAATTAGTTGATTGAGGGTAAGGGACTTGAGGGAGGCTAGGTCAGTGTAAGTCCTCGTCTCAGTCTTCTGCATTTTGGCAGTAAAGAACATATCTGGGAAGTCTTTCTAGGAAAGTAAAGTTGAGTGGTGTCCACTTGTGAAGAAAGATAAAGTGATTGATGTGAACTCACAATGGAAAAAGTGTGTGTGTGTGTGTGTGTGTGTGTGTGTGTGTGTGTGTGTGTGTG